>CP092880.1:69942281-70120131 GCA_030710605.1 Cordylochernes scorpioides
AGCTGCTGGAATGGGATGACTCCCAGACCTTCCCTGAGGTACTGTCTACCTAGTCCATAGTCCGGTGTGTCACATACTTGTGTTGTCTCTAGTGTTCCCCATAGTCCACTTTCTTTAATGATTGGAATAAGGAGGTTGGTCGTATAAACTCTTGGATATCCTACTGCTACGAACCGGGATCGTATCCCAGCTTTGGATGCTTTTTTTTTTCTATAGGAATGATTTGGATTTGTATTATAGATTATAAATACAAGGTAATAAGATCAAATCCAAATAAATAGTGTGTGACATTTTGGTAACAGCGTTGTTACCATCTTCAGACAAAAGTATTGAATGTAGGTAACGCTGTTACTGAAACGTCACACACTATTTATTTATTTGGATTTGGTCTTATTACCTTGTGTTTTTTTTTTTTCCTTTAGAAAAATTGTGTTTTGTGCTTCAATGGCTTCCCGGATTTATGTAAAACTCCAACAACCCCATTAATAACCAAATGGAGCTCTGACATACCTGTAAGTTCAGAAGTCGAACTGCTCTTTACATGTGGTGCACTTACAGTAAAAGAAGTCTCTATAACTACCCAGAATGATTATCATGGCTTGTGCCATGTGTACCAGGGATAAAATTAGTAATTTAAAAAGTGCTTTTTAGCAGTACTCATAGATAAACTTTTTATTTGGGCCATACCCAAGGGGGGGGTATACAGGATTCAGCAGGGTTGGGCAGAACCAAATGAGAGAAAAGAAAGAATATATATATTTAGGATTTTTTTTTGTTTTTAATTTAGCAGCTATACTAAAAATCATATATATATTTTTGTCAATATATGTGCTTCCAATCAACTTGGATAAGAGATGAAAAAATAAAAAGGGCATCTCCTTATCTAGCAACTGAAAGTTGCTGATGGCTTTCACCATCTATCAGAATAAATATCAACTACTAGACGAATGGCCCGGGCAACGCCCGGGGTTTACCCGAGTGCGAATATATTTTAAAAACGTTGACTTGGGTGGTCGCTATTAACAGGGTGGTCTGTATAGACAGGTGGATGTATCACACAGCTGATAACAGGGTTGTCTAGAGTGGTCGCTATAGACAGGGTGGTCTGTATAGACAGGTGGATGTATCACACTGCTGATAACAGGGTTGCCTAAGGTGACCTCTATAGACAGGGTGGTCTGTATAGACAGGCAGCTGATAACAGGGTTGTCTAGAGTGGTCGCTATAGTCAGGGTGGTCTGTATAGACAGGTTTATGAGAGAGGCAAACTTACAGGTTGTTGACGCCGCAATCCCCAGAGAGAGTGTTTTTTGTTGCATCATGCTGTGACTCACACGATGACCCAAGGTCAACAGGGGTGGAGCAGCAAGCTTAAGCCTATCACCGTCTGGCGGCGCTGCTTGCGAGTTATATCTACAATTCTGCAAATAACTCTAAGGATATTCAAGGTATTCAAGAAATTATTTTTCGAAAACCTTTCCGGGGATATACCTAATAATATCCCCGAATTTCATGCCGATTGGATGTATGGTTTTTGAATAACAGGGTTGTCTAGAGGGGGGCAGGGAGGACACGTGTTCCCTGGCAGCCAATGAGCGCGCATTCTATCCGTGAGCTTCAGACAAACAGACAGAATAAGGCAAATATATAAGTAGATTCTCGTTGATTTTTAATTATTCCAGAGAATTAGCCAAATACCTATTCTTGATTAATCAAGAAATGCTAACCATGTACGGGTTTCGGGCTGTTGGCCCTCATAATTTATGCACCTTATCCCAGTACAATATCACATTTGTACTATTTTTTTTTCACTTTAGATAAGAGAGTTTAGAGTGAGAATTGGGAACTTCTGATACTGGATAAAAAGGGTTCCCTTTTCTCTGTAAAAGCTATATTACATATATCAATGTGTAAGAAGATACTTCAGATTCAATTTTTCAAATTACCAAATGCACATTTTGTTTAAATTTTCATTATTTATTTTAGTTTTATTTTAGTACAGTAGAACCTCCCTTTAGCAGACACCTCTCTACAAAGGACAGTTTTCATTTACAAAATTACTATTTTTACTATTTATCAACTCTGGTAAGAGAACACCTCTCTCTAAAGAACACTTTGGCTCTGCAATTAGGTGTTGTCCTTTACAGGGAGGTAGTTCTACTGTATTATTATTACTATTCAGATATTTTTGGTGTAATGGTAGCACTGTGAATTATGGCAATATTGCGCTATATTATAAAATGAAAAATAGGGGTTATATTAAGTTCATTATATGGATGGGTTCACACCATATCTCCAGTTTTGTTTTAACAAGAGGTGTTTTACTTACACTCTTGGACAAAACTTAAGAAAGTAGAAAGTCTTTGATCTCGCCAGTTGTCTATATATATTTTTTAAAGAAGACAGAAGCAATTTTGTTCACACTTGGTTTTCTCATGTGTTTTCAATAAAGTTCACTGTAATATCTTTCAGAGTTATTGTCTAAATCTAGATATACACACTAAAAAGTACAACTTCCTCAAGTTATGTCCATGAGAGTGTATATGAATGAATATATAAAAGGCATTATATAAAACACACTTATTTATTTGGATGTGGTCTTATTACCTTGTGTTTTTAAAAACTATAATCCAAATTGTACCTTATCATGAATATATAAAACTGAATTCCTGTGTGGAAACCAACATCTTGTGTGTTGGCAGACACTGGTGATGGACCAGGTGAGGTTACTAGGCCTCCGTGACCGCGTGGTATCTGCCACTCTGGTAGCCAGTGTGCTGCTACTGACCGGGGGCCAAGCTGACCTGCAGTCCACCCCGGAACTCAAGAACACCCTCAGGGACCACCTCAATGTGCTGTTACCTCCTTCCCCTCCACTCAGGTTAGCTCGCCATTCTAGCTTATATGAATCTTCTTCTTTCTTATCTCTACTAAATTATATTAGGGAGTCAAGCTTGTAATGCTTGAGATCATGTCTGGGTGAAGTAGAATGCGTCTGCCTTTGTCATTAAGACTGGGAGCATTACTCCGTGGCAGGCCGACTTAGCTCCCAAAAAAAATTGGCGCCTCTGACATGAGGAACAGACTCCATGTGCAGCCGCTCCTAACATGGAGTACAAACACTGTTCATCCTGTATCCCTGGATCAGGAGTCCTTACAGGGTACTATCAGCCGGGCCAGCTGAGCCCAGGTTTTTTAGTGAGCTTGTTACTGCTCCCCCTCCTCCTTTTTCATCCGGGCTTGGGACCGGCAAAGGCTAATTCTGGAATAATTAAAAATAACCGATTAGGATTATTGACATTCGGTTATTCCAAATTGTGCTCTATTGTGTAGCTATAATCTATAAAGATTTTTTTCTACAAGAAAATAAAACCTAATTCAAATAAATTTAATAGTGTGTGATGTTTTGGTAACAGCGTTCTTACCGAAATGTCACACACTATTAATTTATTTGAATTAGGTCTTATTACCTTGTAGCTATAGTTAAAAGGTTGTTAAGAAGAGCCTCATGGCTTGAAATTCTGTAAAAATAAACAAATTGTTTATAAAATAAAAATGGTACAAAAAAGTATCTGGGATCAGATTGATAAATTGAGAAGGACATCTCCTGATTGAAGGAGATCTCTTAGAGAGATTAAGTTGTGTCTCTATATAGTGAGCCCATGTCCGGAGAGGACTCTCTCAAGATGGAGGAACCTCCTGTTGTGATATGTTAAATAACATATGAGATAATGTTACGTATTATATTTATTATTGACACTATGTAAAATCATGGCATTTGTCAATTGTTTTAACTTATGTAAACTATTTCCTTTTTATCTCTCTATCTTTCTATTTTGTATAAAAGGAGATTACTGGATTAAATAAACATTCAGTTCAACTTGTAAAGCTGAGTCTTATTCAGATAACACTTAGCCATTACAACACCTCCCTTCCTGAGAACAGCTTTTTATATTCAATCACCAAATTGTAAATATCTCATTAATTTTTGTAACAATTTACTAAGAGTGACAATAAATATATATATATTTTTGCTTATCCCTAGTACACGTGGGCCATGATAATCATGGTGGGTAGAAGTAGGTGACTGCTTTTACTGTAAATACACCACATGTCTACACATGTGAAAAGCAGTTTGACTTTGCACTTACAAATGTGCCAGAGCCCTGTTTGGTTACTTACACTCGCTGGTAGGGTTTGGATTTTTTTGGAAGAATTGAGGTTCATTGGAGCATTTTTTTTAAAATAATAAAAAGGTGACCAATGCGGGAATCAAACCCGGGTTGTAGCGGTCGAAAACCAATGGTTTAGACTATCCTTCCACCGATCTTTTATAAAATATTGTTGAATTGTCAATGTGGTGTGTTCTGGTGTGACAGTGAGGCGGTACTAGAGGAGAAACTCCAGGGAGTGGCTGAGCTGGTAGTGAAGGATCTCGGCTCCAAGTTAGCTCCATCTTCAGCCGGAGTCCTCAAGTCCCAGATTGTGGCTCTCAAAACCTCCCAGCATCCTGTACGCTCCCTCGTCCGTAAGTCTCTCTCCCTCCCTCCCTCTTTTAGCAATTATTGAATTGAATTGAATTGAAGGGCTTGACAGCCCGAAAGCTTGTCACGAATCCGTTCATTAAAGAAACGTTTTTCTCCTTATTTTATCATCTATTATAACCAATTCAAGAGAAATTTCTTATAAATCTTTTCAATTATTTTATATATATTTACATCTAATACAATATAATACACTGCGGCTTGTGATTGTAAAACAACACTTGAAGTTACACCGCATGAGTTTCTTTTCAATGAAAAATCTAAATTTTATTTCAAGGTGAAATATTGACTATTTCTAACCTTTTTTTGAATGAGGTATGAAAGGGTGAATTATGAAGAGTAATGATGAACGGAAAATATATTTACATATTATACATAACGGAATATATTTACATCTATTTATTTATCTTTATTTAGTATTATTTATTCATTTATTTTGTATTTAACCTTATACAATCTTATAATGAACGATATAATGAAGTAGTTTCAATCTCAATCTCTCTGCATGACAAAGAGGTTTTAAGAGAGCTCTCTCTATTTCTCCTCAACTATCCATAGGCTGGCAGTATTCCTGTCCTCCTAGAATTTTCCTTTCCATGGCTAATTTTTTAATTGAAAACTGTCCTTTGTGGAGAAGTGTCTGCTAAAGGGAGGTATATGCTAAAAGGTACAACTTCCTTAAGTCTTCTTCTTCTTCTTTCTTATCGCCACACTGGGTGAAGTAAAATGTGTCTGCCTTTGTCATTAAGACTGGGAGCACTACTCAGTGGCAGGCCGACTTAGCTCCAAAAAAAAAAAATGGCCGCCTCTGACATGAGGAACAGACGCCATGTGCAGCTGCTCCTAACATGGAGTACAGATGCTGCTCATCTTGTATCCCTGGATTAGGAGCCCTTACAGGGTACTATCAGCCGGGCCAGCTGAACCCAGGTTTTTTACCGAGCTTGTTACTGCTCCCCCTCCTCCTTTTTCATCTGGGCTTGGGACCGGCAAAGGTGGAGTTCACTTCCTTAAGTTTTGTCCATGAGTGTAATAAACAATTGTACTCACCTATACTCACACACTGTTGTACAAAGAGTATCTCAATAATAAGTGGGAGTAGTAGAAGTTCCTCCACACATTTCCAACAACAGCTGTCTGTGGCAGGTACCCGCATCCTTTCCTTCATTTCCGAGGTGATTGGACTCTCCTCGGACCAATCCATCAGGGTTCCCATCGGACTCTCAGCTCTCCAGGCGGAACTCTCCAAAATCACGGGCCAGTACCTCAGGCTCATCTCCCACAACCGGGCTGTCTTCGGGGACTTCTACATCTCCATTGTGGAGTCTGCCAAGTCCCACTGACTCCCAAGGTACTCCCCTCCCTCCCTGACAATAAATTCTACCACCTGGGGCTGTTATATAGCGCCACAAGCTACTTTGTAGATTTATCATTTCATTCTCTCTCTCTCTCTGAATGGGGTGCAACTAGGACCAATCTAAATTCAATGAGAAACCATATCCTGAATACATACCTGAACCCCCCCCCCCCACGGTCTCTCCCAGAGGTGGTCTCTCATCAGGGACTCTTGTTTGGATTGAAAGACTCCTCATGACTTTGCCTGACTTGATAGAGTCTCTTAATAAGAGAAGCTACCTCCACAAGAGACTGGGTGTAACCTTGTTTTCGGTAGACCACTGTATGTTGTTGTTGTTGTTTCTTATCCCCCTGTGTAAAGATTACACCAATTCCATGAGTTCATGCTCCTCCAGCTGTTTTATGATGAGCAGCGGCCTCTCCCAAAGGTCCTGTTTAGTGCATCTAATGCAAGCCAAAATGTGTTCTGGAGCTGCAGGTACCAAGCTACATTTTGGGCAAGTGGGGTAGATTTTGTTATTATTTTCTATCTTCAATGGCTTGAGATGGCCTGTTCTAAATCTTGTTAGTGTTGTTTGATGCTGTCTATTTCTGATGTTCAGAGCTCCTCCTGGGTTCACTCCACTGTACCAACTGTGCTTAGGTGTGTGTGTGTGTGTGTGTGTGTGAGACCACTATATAATATATATAGTAGAACTTAATTCATGAGAGAACACTTGTAGTAGAGGACACCTCTCTATAAAGGACAGTTTTTATCAGAAAAATGACCATTTTTTTTACTACAGTAGAACCTCCATGAGAGGACACTCATGCTAGAGAGTTTTCATTTGCAAAATTACCATTTTTACTATTTAGCAACTTTTCGGTAAGAGGACACCTCTCCCTAAAGAACAGTTTAGCTGTGCAATTAGATGTCCTTTACAGGGAGGTTCTACTGTATTTAGAAACTCCAGTAAGAGGAAACCCCCCCCCTCCCCCCTCTACAAAAGAGACTTTGACTTTGAAATTAGGTGTTGTCCTTTACAGGGAGGTTCTACTGTATTAAAATATTTATGAAAAAGTAAAAAAGAAAGAATAGGAGTAATATACAGTAGAACTACCTCTCTGTAAAGAACAACACCCAGTTACAGAGCCAAAGTGTCCTTTAGGGAGAGGTGTCGTCTTGTAAAGAGCATTTTCCCATTTAGCTTCTATACTGTAGACAATTTATAAAATGCAAATTTTCAAATGAGAATATTTTCCCCATAAAAGTGTAAATAGGTCATTTTCCCAACACTCTCTCTCTGAATATAGCTACAAGAAAATAAGACCTATTCCAAATAAATTAATAGTGTGTGACGTTTCGGTAACAGGGTTGTTACCATAATCAGACAAAAGATTAAAAAAATATATATATATATGTCATAATGTATGTTCTTCCAGGAATAATAAAGTAAACCTACAGTCAACGAGAGAGAGATGTCAATAGAAGGCAACTAAGTTACGGCCATTTTGAACCACTGGCCACATTCCGGAGGGGGCTTTTCTTGGAACCCTCAGGACTATTTTTGGACAGTTGGGGGGTGGTGTGCGACACAAACGGTCGTTCAGCGGTGACAGCCCCTCGCGCTACCTCTCTCTCGCTGGTTGCCTGGGAATTCCTCTTCCAAACTTGTGGATTCCTTATTTCTCTCTCCCCACATTATTATCATATTGTCACATTGAAAGTCGACAGGATCATACCACAGAAGAGTCGACAGGATCATATCACATATATATATATTTTTTATTCTTTTAAAAGTGAAAATTGCTATAAAGTATAAATGTGAAAAAATATAAACGGTAGCAATGCGTTTCTATATTCGTGAAAAATTTGCAAGCTTTCGGATCTTTACAATCCTTCCACAGGCATAGCTGTGAGCTGAGAGAATGAGGATATGTAAATATATAATATTATTTTATTGGAAGATGGTAACAACGCTGTTACCGAAACGTCACACACTATTTATTTGGATTAGGTCTTATTTTCTTGTAGCTATAATCTATAATCCAAATTGTGCTTTATCACTTTGCTTCAATGTTATAGTTAACCCTTAACTGGACGGGTTGGGTAGATTCTGCCCATGCATAAACTTAATATAGGAAAAATATATATTTTTCGTTTACTGAGAGCTAACAGCTTTGGTGTATTCTAATTTTACAGTGATACAAACAATTTCCATTCATCGTTTAAAAATATAAGTTTTGGGAGGGCGGTTAAATTTGCATGTGTGGGCGGATTCCGCCCATGCCGTCCAGAAGCGTGAGAATTTTTCATGTTAGGGTTATAGCTGATTGCTCATTCTCGAGTCGATTTCTTCTGCTATTTTTTAGCTTCCATTCATAAAATAAGACTTCTTTCTTTGGCTAAGTAGAATTTATTCTTTTATATAAAAAAAAAACAACTTCCTTAATTTTTTTTATCAAGGTAAGACTTTTTATTTTTGAAATTCTATTTATAATGGAAGACGAAATTTTGAATAAGAATTTTGACGATGATTCTGAAACTGAAAATTATTCATTGAACGAATCTTCAGATGTCAGTACAGATGAGGAATGTGATTCAATTCTTACTACTGTTCAAATGTCTTCAAGTAATTGTTTCATTGGGAAAAATGGCTATAAGTGGAACAAGAATCATGCAATAATTGGAAGAACCCATTCTCATAACATAATTACACACTTACCTGGTCTGAAAGGCCCTGCTAAACCGAAGCCAAATTGTGGCATAGATATATTCAACTTATTTTTTACTGCCGCAATTATAAAACAAATATCTGAATTTACAAATGCAAAAATTGAAGAAATTCGCCAAAGAATTTCAGATTTGACCAAAAGTACTTACTCAAATTTTACAAGTGAAATAGAAATAAGAGCATTCTTAGGTTTGTTGTATCTAGCTGGAGTTTACAAATCAGGTCATGAAAATGTAGAATCTTTGTTTGCCTCAGATGGAACAGGCTGTGACATTTTTCGCTCTGTAATGAGTGTGAAGCGTTTCCTTTTTCTATTACTTTGTATTAGATTTGATAATTTCAAGACAAGATGCAAAGAAGATAGACTCTCACCCATAAGAGATATTTTCCAAACCATTATTGAAAAATTTCAAAGTTGTTATACACCTGCTGAATACCTTACTGTTGACGAAATGCTTGTAGGGTTTCGGGGAAAATGTCCATTCAAAATTTATATACCCTCAAAACCTAATAAATATGGGATAAAAATAGTGATACTAGCAGACTCAAGAACACATTATATGTAGGAAAATCTAAAACTCCAAAGTCAAAAGAACTATCCTTGCCAACCCAAATAGTTTTAGATATTAGTCGACCGCTTTGGAAGAGTAATAGAAATATTACAGCAGACAACTGGTTTACTTCAATAGAATTAGTTGATAAGTTGAAAGAACATGGCCTTACATATTTAGGAACGATGAGAAAGAACAAACCTCAGATTCCACCACAATTCCAACCGCATCCTAAAAGAGAATCAGGAACATCTATTTTTGGTTTCTCTGGAACAAAAACTTTAGTCTCCTATGTTCCCAAAAAAAGAAAATCAGTAATCCTTATATCTTCGATGCATCATGACAATAAATGTGATGAAACAACAGGAAAACCTGACATTATAATGGATTATAATCTAACAAAAGGAGGTGTAGATACCATTGACCAAATGGTCTCTAATTTTTCTACCTCTCGTCGATCCAGAAGATGGCCTTTGGCACTTTTTTATGCCCTCTTAGATATCACAGCTCTGAATTCTTACATCATCTTCAACTATCAGATTGATAAAAAGGATCAAAAAGAAAGAAGTACCTTTATTGTTGATCTTGGGAATCCTTGAATGATTAAAACCTGGCCACACGTAATCTAAATTCCCTCCCGCTGGAATTACAGACGACAATAAAAAAATTCAAAAATAATGTTAGATTTACTTATATTAAAATAATACAGTAGAACCTCCACGAGAGGGTACTCCCACTAGAGGACACCTCACTACAAAGGACAGTTTCCATTTACAAAATTGCCATTTTTACTATTTTGACACTCTCCAGTAAGAGTACACTTTGGGCTCTGCAATTAGGTGTCCTTTACAGGGAGGTTCTACTGTATATTTTTAATTATTCCTTAGTTCACAAATGTATTAATGCAATTTTATCCATCACTTAAAGGTGATCATGAAACATTCTGAAAAAAACTAAATTAAAAAGTCCCTATCTATATATATAAAAATTCACATTATTAATTAAAATATATTACAATAAAAATTTATTATGTAAAATATATATTTGGTTATTTTAGAGGGAGAGAAAAATCTCCAATAGCAGTGAATGTTGTGATGAAATCATCTAACTTTAATTTGTTGGAGAGTAACTTCGCACATCAGCTGTTGCCTAGCAACGACACCATCCTACCAGACATCACGTGACCTGGCGCCACACTGTCTATACCTGTAGTTTAAGTTTTGGTTTTCTTCCTGTTACTGCGCTTGCCTTTTGTGACTCTTTTTGTTCCTTGTCATCTTAATATAATATTATTGTTAATTAAACAATACTTTTGAGATCCAGCCTCTGATTCTCTTACATAATTCAACACTTACTTTAAAATAACTGGAAGCTCTAAACCCTTGGGGTGTCAAATTAAAAAGGTTAGACTGTAATTTTGAATTTGACTGAAAAAAAAAAAAAAGATTATTTAGAGAAAAATAAATGCACTATTTTGAGTGGCCAAATGCACCTCTTTATCAAGCAATTATTCCTGATTTGGTCTCTGTAGTGCTGAGGGAGTGAATGGTTGGCAATTTTTTCTCACAAATTGTATTTAGTCTTTGGGATCTCTATTTTCCATGTAATGAGCTGGCTATAGAAGGGGACAAGAAAACTAATGGAAGGTCACTAAATGTGAGTGATGTTCATTAACAGATCAAATTGAAGAATATTTGTTCATAGTATCAAAAAAAAAAGTTAACTTGATGGACACTAACAACAAATATTCTTTTATGAAGCACCAGCCCCCCCATCTGTTATGATAATTCGAAGCTATTAAACAATTTCTACTGCCCTTACTGCAATGGAAAAATAATGTAGCTGCTGTATTGTCCGTGAGGTCAAGAGACGTACGGACCTCTATGGTGTTGATCTCTTGGCGGAACGACTTGGAAGTCGGACTCGGGCCCCCCCAGGAAGCCCCATCAGGAAGCCCTGAACTGGCTGAAGGCCTTGCCTCTCAGACTTTAATGACCGAGAAGTCCTCACTTCTTTTTTCTAGATTTGATTCATTTTGTCTCCTCTCTTATTGTAAAGACGTTGCTGTATCACCTCATAAGCATAAATAAATGGAAAAATTAATAGGAAAGCCTGGCTCATCAGTGGTGAACCCTCACAGTGGTTTCACCAGTTTAATCTACCATACCGCTGTTATATTGAATTTTTCGATCTTCCTTTTATAGTAATACTGATGCTAGACTCTTGGAATGGGTATTTTAGATGAACTATGGACATAAGCTTTGAGGACAGCAGAATTACATACAATTATAAAGGTTCTTTTCCATAATGGAGGACCAACTTTCAAGGAATAATCTATCTTGCTTGACAGGAATATGTGTTGTGGTATATGATTTCTCTGTTGTTTCCAGTTTGTAGATATGGTCCCAGTTAAACAATCCACCATAGAAGGTCCCAGAAACATCCATCAAAGTCCACATCGACAGCTACTACAGAAACCCCCATCTATATATGTGAATAATGGCTTGAAAAAGAGAAAATGTTTGAGCTTTCAAAATATTGTGTTTTTTTTTTTCAGTCACAAAGATCCAAACTATGGCTTGGGTCATTGAAAAAAAGTATAAAGATGGCAGTAATATTGCTATTGAAATGTCACGTATATAGAAGAATACTTGAATTTGTAGGTTTTGTGCGAATTCTTATCCATATATCAAATTTTTATTATTTGTTTACTTATCCCAATTATATATAATAAGCATGGGGGTCGGTGGAAGGATGGTCTAAACCATTGGTTTTCAACCGCTACGGCCCATGTTCGATTCCCGCATGGGTCACTTTTTTCTGATTAAAAAAAAATGCTCCAATGGACCCCGTTTCTTGCAAAAAATCCAATCCCACCAGTGAGTGCAAGTAACTAAACGGGGCTCCGATACATTTGTAAGTGCAAAGTTGAACTGCTTTTCACATGTGTAGACATGTGGTGCACTTACAGTAAAAGCAGTCGCCTTCTTCTACCCACCATGATTATCATGGCCTGTACCATGTGTACTAAAGATAAGCAAAAAAAAAAAAAATCCAATTAAATCTTTTAAGATTAATCTTTCATTAGTCCATTCAAGCAAGAACTCTATGAGTAGCTGCTTGTAGAGGAAAACCTTAGGTTGAAAGCTTATCAGATTTTAGTTCCTGCAAAGTAATGCATCATTTTAGCATTGTTCTGTGCCTATACAATCCCATTTAGGTAGTTTATATATAAGTTAAGTTCCCATTCTGTACAGAAAAGGTTTGAGAAGTTTTCTTTTGCCTCATATACATGTCTATAGTGCCCTATTTTAAACATTAAAATGTAAACATTTTACATTAAAAGTGACCTGTCTATAGCACCCCTTCTCTATAGCACCCTATTTTGGTGAGTCCCAAGAGGGGGCGCTTTAGACAGGTTTAAATGCATACACTTGTGGACAAAACTTAAGGGAGTGAAAAGTCTTTGATGTCGCCAGTTATCTTTTTTTGTTTTATTGAAGGAGACAGTCAATTTTTTTGTTCACACTTGGTTATCTCGTGTGTCTTCAATAAAGGTCACTGTAATATCTTACAGAGTTATTGTCCCGATATACATGTTAAAAGGTACAACTTCCTTAATTTGTGTCCATGAGTGTATACACACTTAGTTATCTCGTATGACTTCAATAAAAGTCACTGTAATATCTTTCAGAGTTATTGTCTGAATTCCTGATATTGTCCATAAGTGTATACATGATATGGTACAATTTGGATTAAATATTAGAAACTTAAGGTAACAAGACCAAATTTCAAATTAATGAAATATTTTGTAAGGTTTTGGTAACACGTTGTCATTACCATCATCAGAAAAAAAAGTACTGAATGTCTGAATTTGCTAACAACACTGTGTTACTAAAATTTTACATAGTTTAGTAATATGGAGTTGGTCCCTTTGTTACCTTAGGTTTTTCTAAACTAATATATAAAATTAAATCTTTTTTTTTATAAGGCACACAATTTGGATTATAGATTATAAACACAAGGTAATAAGACCAAATCCAAATAAATAAATAGTGTGTGACGTTTCGGCAACAGCATTGTTACCATCTTCAGACAAAAGTACTGAATGAGAAATTTTACCACAGCATGGTTTATCTTGTTTACACACTTGATAACAGTAGCTATTTAAAACATGCTGTGGTAAAATTTCTCATTAAGTACTTTTGTCTGAAGATGGTAACAACGCTGTTACAGAAATGTCATACACTATTTATTTATTTGGAATTGGTCTTATTACCTTGTGTTTATAAATTTTTTTTTTATTGGAACTATTTGAAAAAAAATGTAAAAAAAAAAACACTAATTTATTTAATGAAATTTTTAGTTTAATAAAAATCATTTACGAATAAAAAGGTACAATTTAGATTATACAAAGTAACAAGCAACCAAACCCAAATAACTATAAGTGATATTTCAGTAACAGCCCCTCTTCAGTCCAAGGTTGTGAATGAACAAACTATGACAGCATATCTTAAAATAAATAGACTGTCATTGTCAGTAGGATAAACAAGGCTAGAGAGAAACAAATATTTATGATAAGGCACAATTTGGATTATAGAATATAAACACAAGGTAATAAGACCAAATAAATAAATAGTGTGTGATGTTTATTTATCCGTAGGTTCCTGAATCTGCCCAGATACACTCCAGGCTACCTAATCAGATTAGAAACCGGTCGTATCTCATTGAGTGTAACAGCTTTAAAATTAAGCCTGAAGTATTGGCTGCGGGTGTTGAATATGAGCAGTGACAGATTGCCGCGTATATGTTTTAATAGAACACGGGAACTGTCTAATGCTTCGGGCACACCCATCGGTTTCATTAAAAAGCTCACCAATCTGCTTAACAATATTGGATCCCCTGCACTTGTTTCCTGTGATGATCCTGAAACACTGAGGAGCGCGATTACAGGGCTCTTAAAAACAGCGGCAGACCAATCTATACAAAACGACCTTACAAGAATGGATAAATCTAAGCTATACTCTCACTACAAAGACATTCACATATCTTTCATGACGGAGGGATACCTTTTAGGGGATTTTCCTTTCCCGGTTGTAAGACTACTTGCACAAGTTAGAATACTTTCAAGTTTTTTTAGAGAAAACCACACCAAGATGCTCTGCAGTGAGGACCCGATTTGTACCTTCTGTAATTCAAAACTAAAAAATGAAATCACTCACTATATTTTTGATTGCTATGCTCTGAAAGAAGAACCCTTATGCTCAAAACTGGGCAACTCTGTGCTTCACTTCCATCAATAATTGACAATATGACCCAGAATAATTATATTGCTACGGCGTTTTATGGTTTCCACAAGTCCATATCTCAGAAGAAGGCCAAGTGACACTCACTCTTCACTTTCTTACTGCTACTCTTTTTGTGTTGTTTTTTCTTGCTTCCCTCTTTCTCTTTCTTGTTTTTTTTTTCTTTTTCTTCTGTATATATCGTTATTTCCTTTGTCTCACTGCTTTGTTCTTATGTATACCTCTGGTGAATCCTGTATAGGGTCAGTGACCCTGAATAAAGGCTTTTTGTTGTTGTTGTAAATAGTGTGACGTTTCGGTAACAGCGTTATTACCCTCTTCAGACAAAAGTACTGAATGAAGATGCTAACAACACTTTTACCGAAACGTCACGCACTATTTATTTGGATTTGGTCTTATTACCTTGTGTTTATAATTATTTATATTTATCTTCCAATTGTGTTTTTATTTTTCTAACCTTGTTTATTGAACTGTTAACATAGTGAAAACTCAGAAAATAAGTTTAAGATGTGCTATTTTGACACAAATATTCATAATATCCTTAATACAAAAGCAAAACCATGGTCATTCCTGGAGGTAGTCTCTTATTAGAAACTGTCATGAGAAGTCTTTCAACCATAGTCTCTGATGAGAGATCAGAGCTATCCAGGAAATACCAGGTTTCAGCTACTTTCTTTTATAGGATGTGGTTTCTCATGGAAGGCATTACTGATTTAAGTTCTAACAATAATATCAATTATATTAAAATCTATAAATAAAAGAAGACAAATTATAAAACTATTTTAGAGGCGTAATATTCTTTTTTAAAATAAAACAATTTCTACTGTCCTTACTGCGATGGAAAAATTAAAGGGAGGGCCTGGCTCATCAGTGGTGAACCCTCTCAAATTATAAAACTATTTTAGAGGCGTAATATTCCTAGAGGACCATATCTCTGCAAGAATTGATTCCCACAAGAAAATTATCTATGCTAAGACAACAGATCAAAGAAGCTCTGCCTATGAACATCTCTTCAATTTTGCCAAGGGCTTCCATAAGAAGAATAGAGGCGTAATAACAGATGGCGCTCTAGTACATCGTAAAAGAAGACAAGTTTCTTAAAATGATTTTAAATCAACGCAAGCTTTCGGGTGAAAACCCTTCAACAGGCAGTATAAAGTGAACGCGACGATACAAACATAAGTGATTGTGTTAAGGGATAAGTGTTTGTATCGTCGCGTTCACTTTATACTGCCTGTTGAAGGGTTTTCACCCGAAAGCTTGCGTTCATTTAAAATCGTTTTAAGAAACTTGTCTTCTTTTATTTATAGATTTTAATATACCTTTCTAAGAAGAATCTCTTATTTCTTAATATCAATTATAATAAAAAAAAAGGCATCTCCTGATTGTGCAAATAAAAGTTGTTGATGGCTTACACCATCTATCATAATATATAATAACTATGATAAAGCATAATTTAGATTAGAGATTATAGATACAAGAAAATAAGAACTAATAATTTAATAGTGTGTGACGTTTCAGTAACAGCATTGTCACCATCATCAGAAAAAAAGAATAAATGAGAAAAAAATATATCACAGCATGTTCGTAAATAGTACTGTTATCAAGTGTTTAAACAAGATAATAGATAAGGAAAAATAGTTTTTGAACTTGAAAATTTCAAGTTGTTCTAAAAAAAACTATTTTTCATTATCTGTTATCTTGTTTAAACACTTGAGATAACAGTTGATAAGGCACAATTTGGATTATAGATTATAAACACAAGGTAATAAGACCAAATCTAAATAAATAAATAGTATGTGACACACTATTTATTTATTTGGATTTGGTCTTATTACCTTGTACTTGATAACAGTTCTATTTAAGAACTTGCTGTGATATTTTTTTTTTCTCATTTATTCTTTTGTCTGATGATGGTAACAATGCTGTTGCTGAAACGTCACACACTATTAAATTATTTGGATTAGGTTTTATTATCTTGTATTATATACATCAACTAATTATTGATTTTTAATTACACCCCCATACCTCGCTTTGCGTCAGGGTTATGTTCCAAAAAAACACGACGCAAAGTGAAAATAAAATTTTGATGGCATGGCGCAATCAAAAACAAAGGTGTTGCCATATTTTAGGAAAAAATAAAATTAAAGACTCAAATCCAAAACAACGCAACTTCGAAAATCTACCGACGCACAGTGAAAATCAGTAAAAATTAAGCAGTGACGCAACTTTGAAAAAAACGCGAAATGACGCAAAGCGAGGTATTGGTGTATACCAGATAACTCACCGTCAGTAAATTTTAGTTGCCGGATTAGGAGATTCCTTTTTTTTCTTAATTTATCCACCTGATCCCTGTACAATTTTACTTTTGTCAATAATATCAATGTTAATTTATATTATTTGTATGTTTACAAGCTTTTAGCATAAACATGCATGCATGTTCTATGATAAGGCACAATTTAGATTATAGACAAACTACAAGAAAATAAGTCCAAATACAAATAAATTGTGTGTAACGTTTTGGTAACTGCAATATCTTTGTACATTCTTATTTTCAGAAAATCTTTATTGTCTTTATAATGTCTGATACATCTTTTGTTGTTCATTTGCAAACCGCCAAAGTGACAAAAACAAATCAAAAAGGGTTGATGATAACCTACGTCTTACAGATTAACATTTTCATAGAAACATATATATACATATTTATTGATAGCTATATATCAGTAACAGTGTTGTTACCAATACGTTGTACACTATTAATTTAGATCTGGTCTTATTTTCTTGTATGCATGACATGCTATGATAATTTTTTTTCATGTTCCAGGTAGTTGGACATTTTCTGTGCTTCAGAAACCAGGGTTATTTATTATACAGTAGAACTATCTCTCTGTAAAAATGACAATACTTAGTTACAGAATAAAAATACCCTTTAAGGAGAGATGTCCTCATGCTGGAAAGTTGCTAATTTTGGTGATGAAAAACTCTCCTTTGAAGAGAAGTGTCATCTAGCATATGTCCTCTTATCGAGTATGTCCTACTGTTTTTCCTCCTTCTGAACATTTGGTTGATCACAATAAGATACAATTTGAAGATTATAGAATAGATAAAAGAAAATAAGACCTAATCCAAATAATTTATTAGTGTGTGACGTTTCGGCAACAACATTGTCACCATCATCAGACAAAAGAATAAATGAGAAAAAAATATTACAGCAAGTTCTTATATAGTACTTGTTTAAACACTTGATAACAGTACTATTTAAGAACTTGCTGTGATATTTTTTCTCATTTATTCTTTTGTCTGATGATGGTGACAATGTTGTTGCCTAAACGTCACACACTAATAAATTATTTGGATTAGGTCTTATTTTCTTTTATTATAATCTATAATCAAAATTGTGCTTTATCATTATAGAATAGAATAAATGATAAGGCACAATTTGGATTATAAACACAAGGTAATAAGACCAAATCCAAGAATACACACACTCTTTATTTATTTGGATTTTGTCTTATAACCTTGTGTTTAGAATGGAATAAACAAAATATGCTGTTACCGAAAGCTTTACAAACATTTCAATAATTTGTTGTTTTTTTAATTGGTTGATTATGTTTTTGAGAATTTCAGTAATGCATATATATATATTTAAAAAAAAGGCTCTTTAATTTCATAAATCGGGTAAAACAAACAAACTTAAATTATTCCTTATGACAATTGATATAACAGAAACTAATTACAAATCAACATCCCAAAAAGGGGGATAGATACTTCTTGTTGAGAAAAAAAAAGGAAAAAAAGGCTTAATCAGTGTAAGTGTTGAAATTTCAATAGGTATTACTTTTGTAGTCAAAATTAATATTAAAAAATAAAATGATAATGTTGACTGTTCATGATGTTTTAGTAAGAGCGTTGCTACCACTCCTTTATCATAGTTTTGTACCTTATATAATAGGGCATTTTGGAGGGTAGCAACGCTGTTACCCAAACTTCACTTCCTTACACCCATTTTACATATACTAGGTATATTTGGTTTGATTGGCTGTCTCCGGTGTTGAATACAGCACAGTGAGATGGTGGTGGCTGAGGTAGTGTAGCAATTTACATAGCTGCTGGTGTGGTGGCCATATTATATATGTACATATGTGTGGGAGGAAGTCAGTGAGGGGTCAACGGAGAGGAAGAATTCTGATAGGCCCAAGCTGGGAAAGTGTGAAGATCAAACATGGCCACTCCCAGCGTGTTGATCATCCCAAACTGGACTATGCAACAGATGATGTTCATGAAGAAACCAGGTTTGGCCTGCGCAAACCCCCCAGCAATGTTAACACTCTTATAACAAAAACTTACAGTTTACAAGAAAACTCTAATAAATTGTATGTGCCGTTTCAGTAACATCGTTGTTACCAGAACATCACACGCTATTAATTTATTTGGATTAGGTCTTATTTTCTTGTAGCTATTGTGCTTTAACAAAAACTTACAGTTTACAAGAAAACTCTAATAAATTGTATGTGCCGTTTCAGTAACATCGTTGTTACCAGAACATCACACGCTATTAATTTATTTGGATTAGGTCTTATTTTCTTGTAGCTATTGTGCTTTAACAAAAACTTACAGTTTACAAGAAAATACTAATAAATTGTATGTGCCGTTTCAGTAACATCGTTGTTACCAGAACATCACACGCTATTAATTTATTTGGATTAGGTCTTATTTTCTTGTAGCTATTGTGCTTTAACAAAAACTTACAGTTTACAAGAAAATACTAATAAATTGTATGTGCCGTTTCAGTAACATCGTTGTTACCAGAACATCACACGCTATTAATTTATTTGGATTAGGTCTTATTTTCTTGTAGCTATTGTGCTTTAACAAAAACTTACAGTTTACAAGAAAACTCTAATAAATTGTATGTGCCGTTTCAGTAACATCGTTGTTACCAGAACATCACACGCTATTAATTTATTTGGATTAGGTCTTATTTTCTTGTAGCTATTGTGCTTTAACAAAAACTTACAGTTTACAAGAAAATACTAATAAATTGTATGTGCCATTTCAGTAACATCGTTGTTACCAGAACATCACACGCTATTAATTTATTTGGATTAGGTCTTATTTTCTTGTAGCTATTGTGCTTTAACAAAAACTTACAGTTTACAAGAAAATACTAATAAATTGTATGTGCCATTTCAGTAACATCGTTGTTACCAGAACATCACACGCTATTAATTTATTTGGATTAGGTCTTATTTTCTTGTAGCTATTGTGCTTTAACAAAAACTTACAGTTTACAAGAAAATACTAATAAATTGTATGTGCCATTTCAGTAACATCGTTGTTACCAGAACATCACACGCTATTAATTTATTTGGATTAGGTCTTATTTTCTTGTAGCTATTGTGCTTTAACAAAAACTTACAGTTTACAAGAAAATACTAATAAATTGTATGTGCCATTTCAGTAACATCGTTGTTACCAGAACATCACACGCTATTAATTTATTTGGATTAGGTCTTATTTTCTTGTAGCTATTGTGCTTTAACAAAAACTTACAGTTTACAAGAAAACTCTAATAAATTGTATGTGCCATTTCAGTAACATCGTTGTTACCAGAACATCACACGCTATTAATTTATTTGGATTAGGTCTTATTTTCTTGTAGCTATTGTGCTTTAACAAAAACTTACAGTTTACAAGAAAATACTAATAAATTGTATGTGCCATTTCAGTAACATCGTTGTTACCAGAACATCACACGCTATTAATTTATTTGGATTAGGTCTTATTTTCTTGTAGCTATTGTGCTTTAACAAAAACTTACAGTTTACAAGAAAACTCTAATAAATTGTATGTGCCATTTCAGTAACATCGTTGTTACCAGAACATCACACGCTATTAATTTATTTGGATTAGGTCTTATTTTCTTGTAGCTATTGTGCTTTAACAAAAACTTACAGTTTACAAGAAAATACTAATAAATTGTATGTGCCATTTCAGTAACATCGTTGTTACCAGAACATCACACGCTATTAATTTATTTGGATTAGGTCTTATTTTCTTGTAGCTATTGTGCTTTAACAAAAACTTATAGTGATAAGGTACACTTTTTTTTTGGATTATAGAACTACAAGATAATAAGACCAAACACAAGGTAATAAGAACAAATCCAAATAAATAGTGTGTGATGTTTCGGTAACAGCGTTGTTACCATCTTCAGACAAAATACCACAGCAAATATCTCATTCAGTACTATTGTCTGAAGATGGTAACAACACTGTTACTGAAACGTCACACACTATTTATTTATTTGGGTTTGGTCTTATTACCTTGTGTTCATAATGAATAATCCAAATTGTGCCTTATCAATAATAAGACCAAATAAATAGTGTGTGATGTTTCGATAACAGCATTGTTACCATCGTCAGACAAATGACTGAAACTATTTTATTCATTTAATACTTTTGTCTGATGATAGTAACAATGCTTTTACTGAAATATCACACCATTTATTTGGATATATGGTCTCTTATTACTTTGTTACAAAAATAATAGTTATATATATCAAGTGGAGCCTTGTTTATAACATTCTAATTGGAAGATCTCAAAGTGTTTCAACTATGGTCATATCAACTTAGAATCTTGTGGTCACAAGTGATAACAAAGTTAAACTATGATAAGGCACAATTTGGATTATTCTATATACAGTTACGAGCGTCATTCTTCATCTCTTAATCATCAGTCAGTTTTCGTCTGTCACCGTTTGCTTTTTTTTTGGAATGGCGCCCTCCTATTAGTTGGCTACGCTCACGCCACCTTTGCCCCCCCCCACTCGCCTTTTTCGTTTTTGTAACTATTGTGTTGGAGCGGGTCGCTCCTTAAATAAATGCATATATTAGTTAATAACTAAATGGAATCCTCTCTTTCTTTTTCTCAGTATGAGACGCCTATGGAAGCCAACAGTACATAGACAGATAAAGCACATAGGCTATAGTTATTTACTAACATATGCATTTATCTAAGGCGCCAATTTATAATTGTAACAAATAGTATTTGAATAAAAACATTCAATCGGGTAAAACACGGGCGTTGCCCGGGTCATTCGGCTAGTAGATTATAAACACAAGGTAATAAGACCAAATACAAATAAATAAATAGTGTGTGATGTTTTGGTAACAGTGTTGTTACCATCTTCAGATGAGTGCACTTAGATTCAGTACTTTTGTCTGAAGATAGTAACAACAGTTACTGAAACATCACACTATTTATTTGGATTTGTTACCTTGTTTTAAAATAAAACTATAAAGAGAGATACAGTAGAACTTCCATGAAAGGACACCTACCCCTAAAAGACACTTTGGCATTGGTCCTAAGAAGAGACCAAAGGGAAACGTGACAAGTTCCTTTATTAAAGAGGTATGAGCTGGGTAAGCTTTTGGACAACACATTATACAGCCTTACAATTTCACACATTATTTATTTATTTAGATTTGGTCTTATTAGCTTTTATGGATTTGTGTGTCATTGTTACTTTGGGAAATTACTAAACCTAAGCGGGGGTTGGTGGAAGGCTGGGTAAACCGTTTGGTTTTCGACCACTAGGACCCGGGTTCGATTCCCGCATTGGGCACTTTTTTCTGTTTAAAAAAAAAAAAAATGCTCCAATGGCCCCCGATTCTTGCAAAAGTCCAACCCCACCAGCGAGTGCAAGTAACCAAACGGGGCTCTGGCATTTGTAAGTGCAAAGTCGAACTGCTTTTCACATGTGTAGATATGTGGTGCACTTACAGTAAAAGCAGTCGCTAACTACCCACCATGATTATCATGGCCTGTACCACGTGTACTAGGGATAAGCAAAAAAAAAACTAAACCTAAGCTCTAAAGGAGCAAGCTTATTACTAACTTCTTGTACATCCATACAAGTGTGTTTATATCTAGTTGGACTAACAGCCTTACCATGTCCCAGGTCTTCATCTTCCCGCTGGAGAAGACGATGGCGTTGGGTGGCGTGGCGGCGGGCAGCATGAAGGCAAAGGAACATGTCACGGCAACAGGCAACGTCAGGAAGATGGGGTTCACCTGCAGCGGTTGAGCCTGGTTCACACATACACTCTGTTGGTTCATCCTTCTCTTGTATCTCACCCCTTTGTTTCACATTGCTTTCTTGTATCTCACCCCTTTGTTTCACATTGCTTTCTTGTATCTCATCCCTTTGTTTCACACATTGTGGCACTACAGTTTGCTTTTATTCAAAATTATATATACAGTAGAACCTCCCTGCTAGCGGACACCTCTCTACAAAGGACAGTTTTAAATATGCAAAATTACCATTTTTACTATTTAGAAACTCTCTGGTAAGAGGACACCTCTCCCTAAAGGACAATTTGACTCTGCAATTAAGTGTCTTTTACAGGGAGGTTCTACTGTATATATATATCCAAAGAGACAAGGGTCGCCTCTCCCGTCAAAATAGACGTCAAAACTAGACGGCATCTATTTTGACGGGAGAGGCGAACCTTGTCCCTTTGGATCAATATCCTCCTGGCATATATATATATGCAGAAAACTTTAAGAAAAAAAACTCTCTCAACTCAATAATATGTTTCTTCCCTCCTAACAAATGAAAACAAATATAAAAATGGAACTTTCTTTATAACACCAACTTGTTTCACTATTCTATAAGTTTCAATTGTTATGGTTATTGAACAACATAGAAATCTTGGTCTCCTAAGTGATGCATAGTTATAACAAGACTGTCTTTATATTTTTCTCTCTTTTTTTGAGAATTTTCATTATTTTATAAATTGACTATGGGTCTTTTTTTATATATATTTCTCTTATATTTTACATGGTTATTATTCATGTTTATAGTTGGATTTATAGAATTATTTTTGTTGCTTTGATTCTCTCTCTCTCTCTATATATTCCTTATTGTGTTATTATAGAAGCTATAGTCTATTGCTCTTTATTTAAGATATAATTTAAGATAGAGAGTTGAATGTTGGATTTTTTTTTCTCCTGATGTCTTCTCTGATAAACCTTAAAGAAATTCAAGTATAAAACCTGCACATATTTGTGACTACACAATCTCGCCTTATTTTCTGTAGCAGTCAAACCTGACTTTGGAGCTGATTTTTAGCTAGAGAGTTTTGATACAATATGTATTATAGATTAGAAATACACAAGGTAATAAGACTTAATCTAGATAAAATAAATTAGTGTGTGACGTTTTTAGTAATAACCTTTATATTACCATTATTCATTCAGTACTTTTGATGGTAACATTGTCTCACCTTATTTTCTATAACAGTCAAACCTGACTTTGGAGTTGATTTTTAGCTAGAGTTTTGATTAGGTACAATTTGTATTCTAGATTAGAAATACACAAGGTAATAAGACTTAATCTAGATAAATAAATTAGTGTGTGACGTTTTCGGTAACAACTATTATATTACCATTATTCAATCAGTACTTTTGATGGTAACAATGTTTTTACCGAAACGTGACATACTATTTATCTGGATTTGTTCTTATCACCTTGTGTTAATTTAGTCTTTTTAAGCATCTAACCTTGTCAAAAACACATTCACATCTAAATTCTCTTTGATAAGGCACAATTTGGATTATAGATTATAAACATAGGATTTGGTCTTATTACCTTGTGTCTAAATTATCTTTAAACCAGCTCTCTAAAGGCTAAATGTATTGAATATCCAAAATATAGAGAAAACTATTGAGTTTGCACAAGAAAAAAGGATAGTTGTAAGTTTATTGTAACCTATTTTATTCCAACTTGTCTTAGGAATCAACCTTTTTCTCACTATGTACTAGTTGCAATTCTCAACCTGCAACCCCAAAACACATCATTCTTCTTTTTCTTCTTTCTTATCTCCACTCAATCATATCAGGGTATCAAGCTTGTAGAGCTTGAGACTTGACAACCATCATGACTGGGTGAAGTAGAATGCATCTGCCTTTGTCATTAAGACTGGGAGCACTATTCAGTGGCAGGCCGACTTAGCTCCAAAAGAAATGGCCGCCTCTGACCTGAGGAACAGACGTCATGTACAGCCGCTCCTAACATGGAGTACAAACGCTGCTCATCCTGTATCCCTGGATTATTGACTGTATTGAATCATCCATTAATGAGCTCTACTCTTCCCCAGCAGATATCATCAACAAGCTCTACAAGCTTGATACCCTGATATGATTGTTGAGTAGAGATAAAAAGGAAGAAGGAGGAGGAGTTAGCCTGTCTTGCTAGTGCTTTTTTTTTTTTTTTTTTGGAACCAAATGGAAACTCTAAAGAACAGGTTTTACAACATTTTATATCATACTACAGTTCACCTTCTATTTTTTAAAGCACTTTTTTTAGAGATAACTTTAAATAAATGAATGTATATATGTTTTTTTCCCTCTCTTTAGCAAAAAAGTACAAAGTTCTCACACTGAAATTGTACAGCATTTAAAAAAATAAAAAGATGATAAAGCACAATTTGGATCATAGAATTAGAACTACAAGTAAATAAGACCTAATCCAAATAAATTTATAGTGTGTGACGTTTCAGTAACAACACTTAATTTATATTATGATGCACTCCAGGCCCTTTCCATTAATTTTTACAATTGCAGTAAGGACAGTAGAAATTGTTTAATTTCAAAAAGAATCTTAACGTGTCTAAAATTGTTTCGCATTTTTCACAATACTTAATAGGGGGGTCGGTGGAAGGCTGGTTAAACCGTTTGGTTTTCGACCACTACGACCCGGGTTCGATTCCCGCATTAGACACTTTTTTCTGTTTAAAAAAAAATTTTTTTAAATGCTCCAATGGCTCCCCGATTCTTGCAAAAGTCCAACCCCACCAGCGAGTGTAAGTAACCAAACAAGGCTCTGGCACATTTGTAAGTGCAAAGTCGAAATGCTTTTCACATGTGTAGACATGTGGTGCGCTTACAGTAAAAGCAGTCGCTAACTACCCACCATGATTATCATGGACTGTACCACGTGTACTAGGGATAAGCAAAAAAATATATATAAAACTTAATTTATTTGGATTAGGTTCTATTTTCTTGTAAAAAAATAAAAGAGCAATAATCTTGTGAAATATTTTTTTATTCAAAGAATGTTTGATCCCCCCATAAGAATGATGTACTGAAGAAGTATTATTCCTATTTTATAGAAAGAGCACAGATTGTCATAGTGTCAAGTTTTCCTCCATTTGATTCTTTTCTGACAAGAAATACAGTAGCTACTCTCTAGTCTTACTGTAACCCTTTTTATTTTAATGTAGTTTTGATTCCTTTTCTTTTTAAACCTGATTGCAAGTACACTCATGGACAAAAATTAAGGAAGTTGTACCTTTTAGAATGTATATCAGGATTCAGACAATAACTCTCTGATAGATATTACAGTGACCTTTATTGAAGACACACGAGATAACCAAGTGTGAACAAAATTACCTTTGTCTCCTTAAAAATAGATGACTCGAGGTATCAAAGACTTTCCACTTCTTTAAGTTTTGTCTATGAGTGCATATGTATATAACAATTAGCTGAATACATTTGACCAATGAGATTGATCCTATACAGAAAATAAGCGAGATTTGAGCAATTAATGTTTGGAATTTTCCTTTTAAGCTAATCAAAAACCATTCCTGATTTCCATCAATTAACCTGATATTTATACAGTAGAACATGTACTCCATGAGAGGACACTCACACTAGAGAGCTAGCTTTACTAAAGACAGTTGTTATCTCCAAAATGACCATTTTTACCAATTAGATACTCTCCAGTAAGAGAACACCTCTCTATAAAGAACACTTTGGTTCTGTTACTAGGTGTTTTTTTTTTACAATTAAACAACTTTATTGACATTTCGTCAATCTTTACACTCAAAGGGAGTTATAAGGTAATAATAATGGTAGGAATGAAGAGAGATATATACAATCGACGTAGCCCTCTCCGAGGGCACGTACGGATTAGGAGCTTAAAGCTGCCTTGAATCTTGTAACTAGGTGTTATCTTTTACAGTGAGGTAGTTCTACTGTATATTTCATTGGTACTGTTAATATTGTTTACAAATTTCACCACCTGCAGCTCCAGAACACATTTTGGCTTGCATTAAATGCACTAAACAGGACCTTTGGGAGAGGCCACTGCTTATCATAAAATAACTCGAAGAGCATGAACTTATTGAATTTGTGTAATCTTTACTCAAGGGGATAAGAAACAACAACAAACTTCCCCCCCTGGAATATAATCATGAAACTTTCATTGAAATATGCAATTTAGATTGTGAAGATGATGCAAATTAAACAGGTATCACAAGCCATTCTCTATGCAATTGACAAGTAGCATTGCTATCAGAGTCTATGCAGTTCACTTATTTTGATCTTTAACAACTTTTTTGTATATACATATTTGTATATTAAAAATAAATAAGGCATCTCCTGACCACGCGCACATGTGCTTTTTAGATGGCAGAGCGCCATCTAGTGGAGCAAAAATAAACTAAACGTTTAAAAATTATTTAAAAAGCACATGTGCTCATGGTCAGGAGATGCCTTCTTTATTTTTAATATCAACACCTGACCCACTTATCTTTTATTTTTTTTCTCTTGTTTTTTCATATTTGTATATATATATTAAGAGAAATAAGGTCTTTCTTTTTTGCTTATTTACAATCTATTTAGAATTTTATATATTTCTATATATACATACAGAGTGTGGATCCTTGTTTTAAAAACCTTCTTTTTTTTTTGTAACAACAACTTGGGTTATAACTTTCTAATTATTGATGAGGCACAATTTGGATTGTAGATTATAAACACAAGGTAATAAGACCAAATCCAAATAAATAAATAGTGTGTGATGTTTCGGTAACAGCGTTGTTACCATCTTCTTGTTACCATTCAGTACTTTTGTCTGAAGATGGTAACAACGCTGTTACCGAAACGTCACACACTATTTATTTATTTGGATTTGGTCTTATTACCTTGTGTTTATAACTTTCTAATTATAAAGTTTACTCGTTACTAATATTATTCGCCAAGTAATAAGAAAAATAATGTTTTAAGAAAAAGACAAACTTCTGGGACAACCTTATATAAAAACATAGTTAAAACTGGTCTATCCTGAAGGTGATCCTCTCACCAGAGACATTGTTTAGGTTGAAAGAATTCTAGGTTACATGACAAAGTTTCTGAAGTGAGACCCAATGATAAGGTACAATTATTATTTATTTGGATTTGGTCTTATTACCTTGTTTTATAATTATAAAGTTTAAAGTTTTGATTGTTTTTTTTTTCAACAGTGTTGTTATTCATGGTAAACGGTTTGCGGATTTCGACAAATTAGAAAGAGGGAATCATATATCGCCGCAACTCTTTTTTATTAACGCGATTAAGGAAGCTTTCGGGCAAGCCCTATATAATCTCTCCTTGAAGAGGAGTAGACCTCTTTAAAAATCCTGACTTCAACTGACCCAGTTGATAGACCTCAGCAAGGGTCCCACTCCAGGGATACGGAGGAGCTGCGTCTGTACTCATGTTAGAGTCGGCAGTAAAGGCGTCTGCTTCCATGTTAGGAATGGCCTCAAACTACAGGCAAAGTCAGACTTTCACCAAAGTGTGCCTGGATCATGGTGCCATGATCAACGAAAGCTGCACCCCTACACCCCATTCCATGAGATCAGATGTTGATTTGCATGCTGCATCGCCCAACACTATAATTAGCTGAAGAAGGGCTTGCCCGAAAGCTTCCTTAATCGCGTTAATAAAAAAGCGGCGATATATGATTCCCTCTTTCTAAAGTGTTGTTATTATAACAACAGGAGATGGTTGTTATACAGTAGAAGTCTTTCATGTGAAAGACTCATATAACCTTAAAACATGGATAAATCTGACTTTCTCTCTTAGAGGTTTTTTCTTATCAGAGACTGTGTCAAGTCCAAGTCATAGGAGTTTTTCAACCCCCAGTCTTCCACGAAAGACCATAGTACAAAGTTGTCCCAAAAGTTTGTAAACACTTGCAAAAAATTGAAATACCAATATTATTCGCCGTTATGTATAACTAGCCGAGGGTTTTACCCGATTGAATGTTTTGATTAAAATACTATTTGTTACAATTATAAATTGAGAAAGAGAGGATTCCATTTAGTTATTAACTAATATATGCATTTATTTAAGGAGCGACCCTCTCCAACACAATAGTTACAAAAACCAAAAAGCGAGTGGGGGGGGGGCAAAGTCAAAAACAAAGTGTCTCGCGTAGTGGCGGCACCATCGTAGCCACGTGATCGTAGCCAACCAATAGGAGAGCGCCATTCCAAAGAAAAAGCAAACGGTGACAGAGATGACGCATGACGCTCGTAACTGTATAGAGAATGTCTTTGTATTATGTATAAAGTAATTGTATTAGTATGTATTCGCCATAATAATATTATTCGCCAAGTAATAAGAAAAAGACAAACTTCTGGGACAACCTTATATAAAAATATGGCTGGTGATCCTCTCACCAGAGACACTGTTTAAGCTGAAAGACTCCTAGGTTACATGACAAAGTTTGTCTGAAGAGAAACCCAATGATAAGGTACAATTTGGATTTATAGATTAGAAACACAAGATAATAAGACCATATCTCCAAATATATAAATAGTGTATGATGTTTCTTTAACAACGTTGTTACCATCATCAGACAAAAAGTATCGCTTTCTGTATCTTATTTTCACATGGTTCAATGCATCCATAATTATGGGAAATTGGAGAAGAGTAGATTTGAGGAATTGGTTTAACCATGGAGATAAGCACCACCATAATTGTGGGTATAGGGATTGAGAAGTAGACATGGATTCATGACTCTTGTTTGATGATGGTGACAGCTCTGTTACTGAAATGTCACACACTATTTATTTGGTCTTGTTACCTTGTGTTTCAAGAGAAACCCAGGTTTAGCCGTGGTCTATCATGGGGGACTCTACTGTACCAAATACTGTACTGAATGTTTCAGTACAGTTTCATTATTTTTGTCTGAAGATGGTAACAATGCTGTTACCGAAACATCACACACTATTTATTTATTTGGATTTGGTCTTATTACCTTGTGTTTTTAGCTTGGATATTAAAAAGTTGTAACCTTAAACTTCCCCTCTCTTCTATTAAAGTCTTTAAAGAGAACTACCATACTAATCTAAAAAGCACATATGCTCGTGGTCAGGATATGCTTCCTTTATTTTTAATATGTGTGTGTGTTTGAACTGATGTCTATTCATATATCCCATGTACTTCCCCCCCCCCCTCTTTCCACAAATGTATTTTTCTATAGAAATTGTCGCCACAATGTATAAATCTCATACTTTAGTGTATTATTTAGTTTGTTTCCTCTCTCTTATATTATAGTATAGAGAGATCATTATATATATATTTGTGAGAAAAAAATAAATTTTTTGACCAATATTTATACTAGTTTTAATGGTTGTGTTGAGTGCCTTTTTATTTCATCTTGTTATTTTATCATTAAGTCATATATACAAGTATCTTATAGACTACTAGACGGGTGACCCGGGCTTCGCCCCGGGATTGACCCGTGTGCATATCTACCTGAGTGATATATATTTAGATAAGATTTTTTTTTATAATTGTTTGTTATTAGCATTATCTATTTGTTTGCATCAGCATAATTTAATCTAATCTTTGATAGAGGGCGCTGTTCGTGAGCTAAGTAGAATAATTTGAATATATAGTTTTAATAATTGATTTATATATTTTTTAAAATAGCCTATCATCTTCCCCGTATTTTTTTTACCTATGTATGGAAATTTTGGTTTGAATTAGTGAACTACTGCGAATTTGTATACCGGACATACATACAAACAAACATACATTCATTTTTATATATATAAGATAACTAAGTTATTATAATCATGATGTTGTTGTTTCTTATCCCCTTGTGCAAAGATTACACAAATTTCATGAGCCTATAATCTAGTGGAATGGGGTGTAGGAGTGCAGCTTTTGTTGATCATATGATCCAGGCAAATTTTGGTGTAAGTCTGACTTTGCCTGTAATTTGAGGCCGTTCCTAACATGGAAGCCTTTGCTGCTGACTCTAACATGAATACAGACGCAGCACCTTTGTAATAATCATGATTTGGTGATTATATTATAATTCTATTACCATACAAATGGGGTTGGAATTCAAAAGTCCACCAGTGAGTGCAAGTAACCAAATGGGGCTCTGGCACATTTGTAAGTGCAAAGTCGAACTGCTTTTCAAATTTGTAGACATGTGGTGTACTTACAGTAAAAGCAGATGCTAATTACCCACCTTTTTTTTTTTTTACTTATCCTTTTAGTCAAAATTAGACAAGATCTTGGAGGTCGTGCTCGTAAAGAAGCTCAAGAACTCTTCTTGGTTCTCTGTACAGGGATCCCTTGTCCTTTCCAATACAATTTAGTATATGTTGGGGAGTGGCCTCTTCGGTTTTGCACCTAGTGCACATGGGGAAGCTTTTGACTCCCTCTTTATAGACTAGAGGGTGCAGGTGACCAGATTTCCATCTGGCCAACTGTGTTGATTCCCTTCTGTTTAGTTGAAGGGTCTGTTTATCGGGGTTTTCTACCTGGTACCAAGAATGATGGAAACTATCTCTATGGTTCCTTATCAGTTGTAGTTTTAGTTTGTTAATATGGTCCCTTGCTGAAAGTCAGGTCTCAGAGTTCACCGCATCAGGATGTCCAGCTGCTCCTTCCTTTGACTGATTATCATGGCCTGTACCACGTGTACTTGGGATATATATAAAAAAAGAACATACTCTCAGCTTCCTACTGATTCTAGGAACCCCACGTAAATATGTAACACAAAATAAATTACATAGTGGACTCACCATGGCAGTGAGGACAGGAAGGAAGACATTGGCGGCTGCACTGTTGCTGACCACTTCTGTGAACCCTGCTGTGACGAGGCAGACGATGAACACCACGGCTTCTGGTGGCAGACCTTCCATGATGGACAACTTCCTGGCTAGCCATTTGAACAGTCCGGATTTCTGCACACAATTTACATATAACACCACATTTACACACATATATATATGGTAATTTAAACCAACAACCCCATATTGTATATAACTTATAACAAGATTTTCATGTTGTATAATAGAAACAAATCTGTAAATGATTATACGCATGATTGACATGTGTCCTTACATCATCATAGGTATTGTACTTTGTACAAACTGAGGATAAATAAATAAAACTATGTAATAGATTAAGAGTTGAGCTAAAGAGATAGAAGTCATAACGTCTAAAATCGAGATAGATTTAGAATTCCAACAACAAGGTCTAAAGATGGAAACTGCCACGGCGCCAGTTTAGAATTTCACCAGACGATCCACGCCCCTCTCGCATAAGGCTCCCATCTTAACCTATAAATACAGTCACTTGACAGTGACTTCACCATCTGCGTGAGCCCTCGTCGGTTGTACCCCAGGTCCACCTCATCCACCATGTAGACCAGTAAGAACTCTTCTATCTCCATCTTTCGCTCCTAGCTCAACTTTTATCTGTTCACGGAACTTTCTTAGTGCAACTGTGTCTTCGTTTTTTGTGTGGACATTCCCAAGCTTTCCACTCTGCCTCGACCACGACTGCCTGTACTTTGTGAGAACTGTCAAAGGTCTTCCAAGGTGCAGAGAGGTACTGGAAAACTCCCCATCCTGACTGTTCCTCTGTCAACACAGTATAGCAAGAGTTGAAAGGGACTCACACCATAGATTAAGTCGACTGGATACCTCATCACATATTTAGTCGACAGGATTATACAAGAGACAACAGGATCTCATTACATATATACAACATGGGAGGGATATATCTGATCTCATAGAATGGGGTATAGGGGTGCAGCTTTCGTTGATCACATACTTTGGTGAAAGTCTGACTGTAATTTGAGGCTGTTCCTAACATGGTAGCCTTTACTGCCGACTCTAACATGAGTACAGCCCCAGCTCCTCCGTATTCCTGGAGTGGGACCCTTGCTGAGGTCCATTAACTGGGTCAGTTGAAGGGTCAGTTGAAGTCAGTATTTTAAAGAGGTCTTTCTCCTTTTCTAACAATGCTGCTGTTGGTCCACGACTGCTTATTTGTTAGAGTTATTCTGCTTGTTTCGCAGCTGGCCTTCATATCTGAAGGTCGTTCCCCTATCCGCCATTTGAGAACGTGCGCCTTGTAACAGTCAGCTCGGCCGAAGAGGGGGATTATATTAATGTACCTTGAGAAGCATCTTTCACTTTAATTATATAGCTTTTTGTCTGAATTTTCCAGAACTGGTTTTGTGGCTTATTCTTCATATTAAATAGTAAAGTTCTTTACTAAGGTGATGAGCATAATTGCAATCGTTCGGATGTATATTTAAAGGGAGAGGTGCCCTCTCTAGGTACATATATACAGTAGAATCGGAGGACTACTTACTATCAAACCTCCCTTTGAAAATTAAATGATTTATAACCCGTCAAAGGATTCTATGGATATTTTCCCCCGAGGATATCACGGGATTTTGGAACAGCGACCTTTTAAATTGCTACTTCTACAATGCTGCCATCCAAGACAATTTGGTCCATTATCTATTCCATTGCCCATTCCTACAGGAAAAGAGACTGGAAATTCACGAAATTTCGGGGCTAACTCACTACAATGAACAACAGGTATATACAATTTTTACTACTCTCCTGCTGGATAAAACATTTGTTTATAAATATTTAAAAATTTTCAAGGCGATTGATAAAATGAGGGAAGAAGTGCTCAACTCCACAGACAACGGCTGATTGCTCCCCCTCCCCTCTAAATTGCTTTTCCTCTTCACCCATGTACATATATAACCTTTTAAGGGAATCCCCTTGTAAGACAATAGTGTCTTTATAAAGGTTTTTGTTGTATATACAGTAGAATTCTCTGTAAAGGACACCTAGTTGCAGAGTCAAAGTGTCCTTTAGGAAGAGGTATCCTCTCACCGGAGAGTTACAAAATAGTAAAAATGGTATTTTGGGTGATGAAAACTGTCCTTTATAGAGAGGGGTCTTCTAGCGTGAGTGTCCTCTCATGGAGTATGTTCTACTGTATATGTATTCTCTTCATCTTATATGTCATCTCTTTAAAAATGCGTTAAAATAATGTATTTGGCTTGTCAATCCATTACAGAACGTAATGGTAGTTATAAGGAACTAGCCGAATGACCAGGGCAACGCCCATATTTTAATTTAGACACGTGGACCTGTTGGATCATTAACGCCCGTGTTTTACCCCCGATTGAATGTTTTGATTCAAATACTATTTGTTACAATTATAAATTGGCGCCTTAAATAAATGCATATATTAGTTAATAACTATAGCCTATGTGCTTTATCTGTCTATGTACTGTTGGCTTCCGTAGGCGTCTCTTACTGGGAAAAAGAAAGAGAGGATTCCATTTAGTTATTAACTAATATATGCATTTATTTAAGGAGCGACCCGCTCCAACACAATAGTTACAAAAAGCGAGTGGGGGGGGGGGCAAAGTGTCTCGCGCAGTGGCGGCGCCATCGTAGCGAACCAATAGGAGAGCGCCATTCCAAAAAAAAGCAAACGGTGACAGAGATGAAGAACGCATGACGCTCGTAACTGTATATAGAATGAGTAACAACACCAGGTTGTGGAAAATTCAGATATCAACCTGTATACCATGGTTTTGTTCTCACCAGTACTCTCATCATCAAATAGAAAAGAGGACACCTCTCCCTATAAGATACTTTGTAACTTTTTATTTATCCCTAGTACACGTCATGATAGTCATGGTGAGTAATTAGCGAACTGCTTTCACTGTAAGTACACCACATGTCTACACATTAAAAATAAAGAAGGCATCTCCTGACCAAGTGCTTTTTAGATGACAGAGCGCCATCTAGTGGAGCAAAAATAAACTAAACGTTTATTTAGCTTGCTCCGTGATATTTAGCCAACCCAATTTCTTGGTAAATCAAGAAAAGCCATCCACGAACGCGTTTCGCGCTGTTGGCGCTCGTCAGCGTGGAGTAGGCTGTAACCACTGCGACCAAAAAGATTTCTGGTCCCAGAGGCTTCTTGAGAAATCAAGAAATGGGTATTTAAGGCCAAATTTGCGTAAAGACGCTTAACACATGAAAAAAACAATAGAAAACACACGTGCTCGTGGTCAGGAGATGCCTTCTTTATTTTTAATATCAACACCTGACCCACTTATCTTTTATTTTTTTTTCTATTGTTTTTTTCATGTCTACACATGTGAAAAGCAATTCGAATTTTGCACTTATAAATGTGCAAGAGCTCCGTTTGGTTACTTGCACTCGCTGGTGGGGTTGGACTTTTGCAATAATCGGAGGCCATTGGAGCATTTTTTTTTTTTTAGAAAAAAAAAGTGCCAAATGCGGGATTCGAACCCGGGTCGTAGCGGTCAAAAACCAATGTTTTAGACCATCCTTTTATCGACTTTGTAACTGAGAGGTTCTTACTGTATTTGTGTAGAAAGGGATACTTTATCTTCTGGTTCAGTCAAAAGTTGCAGATGTCACTAAAATGTTTCACCATTCCACGTGGAAGAGTGTGTAATATATTATTGGCTTGTGTGTTAGAGAGAGAGAGAGATATTTGACGATGCACTAGCGCGCCATCTGTTATCAAATTATGAAACTATTTTAGACGCGTAATATTCTTTTTTTTTTTTTTTAATAAAACAATTTATACTGTCCTTATTGCAATGGAAAAAATAAAAATTATTTTTAAAAAAGAAAGAATAATACGCGTCTAATATAGTTTCGTAATTTGATGAGAGAGAAATATTTATAACCCAGGTTCCTGGAGCTCACAATGCCAACTACCCAAATGTTAGTATATATTTGTTTTTATCTAATTATATTACACAGAGTTTTTAAGATGATAATTGTGTATACAGTAAAACCTCCCTGTAAAGGAAATCTAATTGCAGAGCTAAAGTGTCCTTATAGAGAAAGGTGTTCTTTTACTGGAGAGTTATAAATAGTAAAAATGGTAATTTTGGCAATGTATATCTACTGTCCTATAAGCTTATGTCCATAGTTTTCTTGAAAACCATTTCTGAGATTCCACCCTTCATTACAGCTTATATAAGCAGAATCGTCCAATACAGTATTAGAGCTCTTAGAAGCGGTCTGGTGGATTAAATTGGCGAAACTGCTGGGAGGGTTCACCACTGATGAGCCAAGCCCTCCCAATATATTTTTTTCATCGCAGTAAGGACAGTAGAAGTTTGTATTATGTATAAAAGAAACATTCGTGCTTTTAAATCCTTCCATTTTAAATGAAAACTGTCCTTTATAGAGAGGGGTCTTCTAGCGTGAGTGTCCTCTCATGGAGGTTCTACTGTATTTGTTTTTATCTAATTATATTGCACAGCGTTTTTAAGATGATAATTCTGTATACAGTAGAACCTCTCTGTAAAGGACACCTAGTTGCAGAGCTAAATTGTCCTTTAAGGAGAGGTGTTCTTTTACTGGAGAGTTTCTAAATAGTAAAAATGGCGATTTTGCGAATGAAAACTGTCCTTTATAGAGAGGTGTTCTCTAGCGGGAGTGTCCTCTCATGGAGGTTCTACTGTATTCGTTTTTTATCTAATTATATTGCACAGCGTTTTTATGATGATAATTCTGTATACAGTAGAACCTCCCTGTAAAGGACACCTAGTTGCAGAGCTAAAGTGTCCTTATGAGAGAGGTGTCCTCGTACTGGAGAGTTGCTAAATAGTAAAAATGGCGATTTTGCGAATTTAAACTGTCCTTTATAGAGAGGTATTCTCTAGCGGGAGTGTCCTCTCATGGAGATTCTATTGTATATGGTATTTGTGTTGTTAGACTAGGCGTTTTTTTTAGTTATCGAATTGCGTTAACTATGTTGTTCGTGAAAAAAAAAAAAAGATAGTACAAATGTGATATTGTACTGGGATAAGATGCATAAATGATGAAAAAGGCATCTCCTTATCGTGCAACTGAAATTTTAATCAAGAATGGGTATTTGGTCAATTTTCTGGAATAATTAAAAATCAACGACAGAAACTGAAATTTATAAGAATCAAAATTCTTTATTAATAAAATGTTTTCTAAAATATTGTTTAAAACCTACCAACAAATATTTCACTTTTTGTAATATTTTTTAAATTACAAAAAACGTTTAGTTGATATTTATTCCGATTGTGGTGCAAACTATTTTGTACTTTTACTATTTTCAATTTTAAAAAAACTTTCAGTTGTGAATACTTTATCAACAAAACGTTTATTAAAATCTTTTTTTAACTATCAACAAATATTTCACTTTTTGTACTATTTTTTTCAAATATATTAAAAAGGTTTGGTTGGTATTTATTCCGATAGATGGCGCAAGCCATCAGAAACTTTCAGTTGCACGATAAGTAGATGTCTTTTATCATAATATGTTGTTCGTGTTACAAATAAAGAAGAATCAATTGTTCTTGCTAGAATATTTCAGAGTGTTGGGGAACAAACCTTGGAGCCCTCTGACATAGCAAAGCCACCTCCCACCAGGATGATGATTCCCCAAGGAAGTTTATGATGAACTGCGTCCCACGTTAGGACTCGGGGTCCATGGATGGGATCATTGAGGTCCGCTGGTAGAAGAAACAACAGAACTGCTACCGCAATGGCAGGAGTGGAGTCCTTTATTTGTCTGGACCACACACACAACACATTGGTACTGAATGACAGCATATGAGTCAAACTTTTCACATCCCTGGACACTTTTATTTTTCCGTTTATCATTACTATTCACAATTAATCTTTTCATACTTTATCCCTAAGGTTAGAAATAATCGTTATTTCTCCTTAAAATAAATTTTGGTTTTGCGTTTAAAAGAAACACATGCGGGATAATTTCCAAATGTCGTTCTACAATCATAAGCCTCATTATATTGTATTGTGAAACCTTTCTATTTACATATTGGCTAAATGTAAAATTCTGATAATTATTTATTAAAAAAAGGCACGAAAAGAGTGTGTTGAATAGTTTCATCCTTTGCATAAAGGGCGAAATTATAAAAGAAATAAAGAGAAGAAACTAAAAAAAAAAAAAAGCGATAAATTTGAGAAAACAAACCTCAACGGTTAATCACACGAGCTCTCTTAGGTTAAAAGTAATTTTAATTCGAAAGAATACACAAGTTGAATCTATAGAAAACTTTATTTGTAGAATATCAAAAATATTCTTTAATAAACAATCCAACCTTTAAAGATGCTATAAATTACACTCATGGACAAAACTTAAGAAAGTGGAAAATATTTAATATCACCGATCGTCTATTTTTTTTTTAAGGAGACAGAAGCAATTTTGTTCATACTTGGTTATCTCGCGTGTCTTCAATAAAGATCACTGTAATATTTTTCAGTTATGGTCCCGATATACATGCTAAAAGGTACAACTTCCTTAAGTTTTGTTCATCAGTGTATACACACTTGGTTATCTCGCGTGTTTTCAATAAAGGTCACTGTAATATCTTTCAGAGTTATTGTCCCGATATACATTCTAAAAGGTACAACTTCCTTAAGTTTTGTTCATGAGTGTATACACACTTGGTTATCTCGTGTGTCTTTAATAAAGGTCACAGTAATATCTTTCAGAGTTATTGTCCCGATATACAAGCTAAAAGGTATAACTTCCTTAAGTTTTGTTCATGAGTGTATACACACTTGGTTATCTCGTGTGTCTTCAATAAAGGTCACTGTAATATCTTTCAGAGTTATTGTCCCGATATACATGCTAAAAGGTACAACTTCCTTAAGTTTTGTCCATGAGTGTATACACACTTGGTTATCTCGTGTGTCTTTAATAAAGGTCACAGTAATATCTTTCAGAGTTATTGTCTCAATCCCGATATACTCGTATATGATAAAAAGTACAACTTCCTTAAGTTTTATCTTCATGAGTGTAAAACTATATAAAATAACCATTTCCAACTGTAAATTCGACAAAAATATTTTGTCCTCGTTAAGGAAAAAAGCTAGTTATAACGCCTTGTCAAATTCTTTATTTTTCTGACGAAGACAATAGATTTTTGTCGAAGCGACGAGAAAATAAAACCTGGCCGAGGTGTCTCTCATTTTTAAGGAACTATGAATGCTGGCCAGGCAACCTCTATCTTCAATATACATAAATAGAGCTTTTATATATATATATATATTTTGCTTATCTCTAGTACACGTGGTACAGGCCATGATAATCATGGTGGGTAGAAGTAGGCGACTGCTTTTACTGTAAGTGCACCACATGTCTACACATGTGAAAAGCATTTCGACTTTACACTTACAAATGTGTCAGAGCCCCGTTTGGTTACTTGCATTCGCTGGTGGGGTTGGACCTTTGCAAGAATCGGGGGTCATTGGAGAATTTTTTTTTTATGAAAAAATCGGGGATCGAACCCGGGTCGTAGCGGTCTAAAACCAACGGTTTAGACCATTCTTGCCGCTTAGATGTTGAATCACCAGAGCATCTTCTTTTAACTTGCCCTCTGACTAATCAAATTGTATTTAGATACTTTGAAACATTTATCAAATTCTCTTTGTGTATATACTCTATCTTATGAGAACTTTGTTAAGTTTAGAACTATTTGTACAATAATTTACAAAACACTACTAATCCATCGTGTAAATAATTAATCATATATATGTAAATAATACTAGCACAATAGTCCTTTGGACTTCGTGCTTTTGTAACAATAAATAAATAAAAAATAAATCCTTCCAACGACCCCCTGAGCTCTTATATAAAAATAGTAAATAGAATATTACTTTATTTTTGTAAAATAAACATCCGTACTTTAATGCTTTCATTTCTTATTTTTATATGGCGTGGTATAGCTTTATAATTGATTTATTCCTAACTGGCCTTGTCCTTATTGTTTGCGGAAGAGCATTGCTCGATACCAAGATTTATATGTAATTCTACTGTCCTAAAAGCTTATGTCTATAGTTTACTTAGATACCATAGCTAAGATTCCATCCTTCAGTGTAACATATATAAGCAGAATGATTCAATACAGTATTAGAGCTCTGAGAAGCGGTCTGGTGGATCAAATTGGCGAAAACGCTGGGAGGGTTCACCACTGGTGAGGCAAACCCTCCCAATAATTTTCTCATAGCAGTAAGGACAGTAGAAGTATTGTTTTATGTGAAACATTTGTGTGTTCTTTACTGCTTTCATTTCTTATGTGTAGATGGAACGCTTCACGATTTTGCGTGTCATCCTTGCTCAGGGGCCATGCTAATCTTCTCTGTATCCTTCCTATTGCAGTAGTTGTACCGCCGAACTGGTATCACAGGGGCCATGCTAATCTTCTCTGTATCGTTCCAATTTTAGTATAAGTACCGCCGAACAAGCGTGTATATGTGTAGATGCCATGCTATTACATTTAAATGATCCGTATTTGTCTCAATTTATCGTTAATAAGATAGTGGAAACCCGTTAATTAACTCGACAAACTCGTACATACAGTAGAACCTCCATGAGAGAATACTCGATTGAGGACACCTCTCACAAAGGTCAGTTTTCATCTCCAAAATGAACATTTTTACTATTTAGCAACTCTCCAGTAAGAGGACACCTCTCTAAAAGACAGTTGGCTCTGCAATTAGGTGTCGTCCTTTACAGAGAGGTAGTTCTACTGTACCGCATTGGTTAGTAGTCCTTGTTGTGATAATGATAAAAAGACCTTCAACTCTGAACTCCCAGTCTGGAATGATCATCCCCCGAGGTCGTGAGCCAGGAGGACGGGGGCAGGGCGATATGGCTGGCTGATATCTCTACTGACAGATAGCGGCGTTCTGTCTGTACTGCCTTCTTCGACTGATCTTACCGACTACTTCCTTTATGAACCCCACAGTTGAACCTCCCTTTAGCGGACACCTCTCCACAAAGGACAGTTTTCATTTACAAAATTACCATTTTTACAATTTAGCAACTCTCCGGTAAAAGGACAACTCTCCCTAAAGGACACTTTGGCGCTACAATTAGGTGTCCTTTACAGGGAGATTCTACAGTATCACCAGAAACTAATCAAAATATGAGAAGATTTCGAGTAAAATATGCTTTAAGTAAGATGTTTATTCTCGTTGATGGCTTTTCTGTATTATAATTGGTACTTGGAGTATGGTGTTAGTGTTCATCAAGTCGATTTCTGGTGACTACATAGTTACAAATATTCTCTAATTTGATCTGTTAGTGTCCATCAAGTCAACTTTTGGTGACACTATATGGTGACAAATATTCTACAATTTGATCTGTTAGTGTCCATCAAGTAACTTTTGATGACACTATGGTGACAAATATTCTACAATTTGATTTGTTAGTGTCCATCTAGTCAACTTTTGATGACACTATGAACAAATATTCTCCAATTTGATCTATTAAGTGTCCATCAAGTCGACTTTTGGTGACACTATGAACAAATATTCTCCAATTTGATCTATTAAGTGTCCATCAAGTCGACTTTTGGTGACACACTATGGACAAATATTCTCCAAATTGATTTGTTAGTGTCCATCAAGTCAACTTTTGATGACACTATGGACAAATATTCTCCAAATTGATTTGTTAATGTCCATCAAGTCAACTTTTGATGCCACTATGGACAAATATTCTCCAAATTGATCTGTTAAGTGTCCATCAAGTCGACTTTTGATGACACTATGGACAAATATTCTCCAAATTGATCTGTTAATGTCCATTAAGTCAACTTTTGGTGACACACTATGGACAAATATTCTCCAATTTTAATGTTAGTGACCATCAAGTCAACTTTTGGTGACACTATGGACAAATATTCTCCAAATTGATTTGTTAATGTCCATTAAGTCAACTTTTGATGACACTATGGACAAATATTCTCCAATTTGATTTGTTAATGTCCATCAAGTCAACTTTTGATGACACTATGGACAAATATTCTCCAAATTGATTTGTTAATGTCCATCAAGTCAACTTTTGATGACACTATGGTGACAAATATTCTCCAATTTGATCTGTTAATGTCCATCAAGTCAACTTTTGATGACACTATGGACAAATATTCTCCAAATTGATTTGTCAATGTCCATTAAGTCAACTTTTGATGACACTATGGACAAATATTCTCCAAATTGATTTGTTAATGTCCATCAAGTCAACTTTTGGTGACACTATGGACAAATATTCTCCAATTTGATTTGTTAATGTCCATCAAGTCAACTTTTGATGACACTATGAACAAATATATTGGTGTTCATCAAGTCAACTTTTGATGACACTATGGACAAATATTCTCCAAATTGATTTGTTAATGTCCATCAAGTCAACTTTTGATGACACTATGGACAAATATTCTCCAATTTGATTTGTTAATGTCCATTAAGTCAACTTTTGATGACACTATGGACAAATATTCTCCAAATTGATTTGTCAATGTCCATTAAGTCAACTTTTGGTGACACATTATGGGCAAATAGTCTTCAATTTGATCTGTTAGTGTCCATCAAGTCGACTTTGGTGACACTATGGGCAAATATTCTACAATTTGATTTGTTAGTGTCCATCAAATTACTTTTGGTGACACTATGGACAAATATTATCCAATTTGATTTTATTGGCCATCACTCTCATCTAGTGACCTTACGGTGGCTTTCTTGATCCCTTCTAGTCAGCTTATTGCAGGTCTTCTTCTCTTCCTTAAATTTTCCTTAACATCAATATATTTTCCAAACCATTTTATCAAGTAAGTACGTAAAGAAGAGTGTGGAGTAGTGTAAATGGGAACAGAGGTGAGCACTCACACGCCGCTGTTGAGGAGATCCGCCCAGCCTGGGATAAACTTGGGATCAATGAAGAACCACAGCAGCAGCAGGATGGTAAAGAGCAGAAGCACAACGATCTGCTGGAACCTGTAGGACCACAGCCTCAGACACCTGTACCACCACATTGTGGTTGACCACTTACGTAATGGGTCCTAGGTCGTCATAGCGGGCTCGGATCATCTTCCGGATGGATTCCTCGTTTTCATCTGACTTACACGCGCTGCACACAACGTCCTGGCTTGTCCACTTAGTAGCATTGTGTGGTGAGGACACCATTACTTCTCATGAGCGATCGCCTTCGTAAGCGACTATTTATGTGAAATCTATTATTACATATCCTGATACAATCCAACCTCCAGGAGAGACAAAGAAGAGATAAACTAAAGAAAATACAATCCAACCTCCAATAAAAGACCACCTCCAAGAGAGGCCAGTACCTGTCAAAGAAAAGATAAACAATCCAATCCAACCTTCAATAAGAGACCACCTCAAGAAGAGAGCAATATTTGCAAAGAACAGATAAACTGAAGAATATACAACAAAACCTCCAATAAGAGACTACCTCTAGGAGAGACCTATATCTCCCATCACCTACAGTTATCTACAGAATTGTACAGAAACCTCTTAGACATCCTCCTGTACCTTACTTCAACTGGATATTGGGAGGATCATATTGATCAATGATAAACAGTAGTTTCGCTTAGAATCCATGATATGTACTATGATCATCATGACTTGTACCATACATATCTGGGATTAAAACACCAACACGAGTAAGGTAATAAAAAAAGAAAAGATCTCCATTATGATTATAAAGATTTACTCCAGGGATAAGCAACAAGAGACAGAACAAGTATATACGTGCAACTGAAAGTTGCTGATGGCTTGCGCCATCCATCGGAACAAACATTAACCACTCTCGTTGATCTTTAATTATTCCAGAACCGGCCAAATACTCATTCTTGATCAATCAAGAAAAGCCAACCACGAACGCGTTTCGGGCTGTTGGCCCTCATCAGCGTGGTGGAGACAGAACAAGTAGAATTAATGGAAGACCCACCATCCACCCAGGAATGTCATCTGGAGATAGATGAACGCCAGGAAGACACAGATGAGCATTCCAGGAATGTTGTACATCATCCATGTGCCGAATGTGATGTCGTTGGAGGCGGGGTACATCCTGTGACACACACACAGTACCTGTCAACTTGCTGTCACACACGTGTGTCGTCACAGGACACAAATACATGTGACAATAGAAACACAGAGAGATTCTACGGCGAGCATCCTATTCAAACTGAATGCTATCAATGATCCAACATGTGGATGCCGCTTAGATGTTGAATTACCAGAGCATCTTCTTTTAACTTGCCCTCTAACTAATCTAATTGTATGTAGATACTTTGAAACATTACCAAATTCTCTTTGTGTATATACTCTATCTTATGAGAACTTTGTTAAGTTTAGAACTATTTGTACAATAATTTACAAAACACTACTAATCCATCGTGTAAATATTTAATCATATATATGTAAATAATACTAGCACAGCACAATAGTCCTTTGGACTTCGTGCTTTTGTAACAATAAATAAAAATTCCTGAAAACCGCGCTAGGCCCACTCACGGTGAACAGAAATAGTTAAATTTTTAACCAGATCAACCTAAACTAACATATTGTAACAAATTATTTATTAATTTTAATTATTTTTATTAACAGAGTGGTCATTTTTATGTTTATATTTTGCTACTCTGTAAATTTCCCTCGTGGCTTATCTTTTGTTTACCATTCATAGTTTGTTCTTGCTTGAAATAAATTGTTGTCTCATCCTGAAAATTTTGTCTTCCCTAATTTTCCACGTGGCAATAGAAACACATAGAGATTCTACAGCGAGCATTCCTGAAAACCGTGCTAGGCCCACTCACGGTGAACAGAAATAGTTCAATTTTTTAGCCAGCTTAACCTAAACTAACCTAACGTATTGTTATACTCGGCAGCATGTGGCTATCAGTGGTCTGATGAATATCTCACAGGATATACGCAATATACTATTTTTTTCCCAAGTTAATAAGACATACACACTCATAGACAGAAAACTTTAGTAAGTTCCATATTTCAAACATAAACCATTCCTTATTTGCTTATACAAGGTTGTCCCAAAAGTTCGTAAAACACTTGCAAAAGAAATTGAAATACCAATATTATTCAGCGTTATGTATAATGTCTTTGTATTATTTATAAAGTAATTGGATTATGTATTCGCGCGCGCTGTAATAATATTATTCACTATGTAATAAGAAAAAAAAAGGTTTTAAGAAAAACACGAACTTTTGGGACACACAATCTTATATAGCGGCGGATTTCTCTCATACATCTAAATTCGAAAACATGTTCTCCAAAAATTATGAAGAATATAATAATAACGCATGCTAAAAAGTAAAACTTCTTTAATTTTTGTCAGTGAGTGTGGTTGTCATTAATATTTCGGCAATTTTAGCCGTTTTTACAACTCATTCTGTAGGGGTATACGAAATGATAGCTGCTTCTCAAACTTTTTCTTTATGATTTTAGCTTCTTTATCCATTATAAAACACAATCTCCTTCTCTTGAACCTATCACCATATGTAAATTCTCAGATTGGCGATTTTAAAGTGTAGCACTTATACTGTGATGATGCATTTTTTACTGGGATTAACTAGATGTGGTGGTGTCTTGTCCATGGGACAGATCATATCGGTCCATGCACCCTGATCACAATACCGGCCAACTGAGGTGGTATCTTGTCCATGGAGCAGATCAGATCGGTTCATGCACCCTGATCACAATACCGGCCAACTGAGGTGGTGGTGGTGTCTTGTCCATGGAGCAGATCAGATCGGTTCATGCACCCTGATCACAATACCGGCCAACTGAGGTGGTGTCTTGTCCATGGAGCAGATCAGATCGGTCCACGCACCCTGATCACAATACCGGCCAACTGAGGTGGTGGTGGTGTCTTGTCCATGGAGCAGATCAGATCATCCACCCTGATCACAATACCGGCCAACTGAGGTGGTGGTGTCTTGTCCATGGAGCAGATCAGATCGGTCCATGCACCCTGATCACAATACCGGCCAACTGAGGTGGTGGTGGTGTCTTGTCCATGGAGCAGATCAGATCGGTCCATGCACCCTGATCACAATACCGGCCAACTGAGGTGGTGGTAGTGTCTTGTCCATAGAACAGATCAGATCGGTCCATGCACCCTGATCACAATAACGGCCAACTGAGGTGCCGTATGGATGTCCTCTTCTGGATTGATGTTTGCTATAAAGAGGGCTGCAAGGATGGCCGGGTATATATGGTCCGGAGTGAGTTGGATGAGAAAGATAAAATGTATTGTTAATACGCATAACCATTCCCCCGAGTGACAGAGAGTCACTCAAACGTCGAGAATTTAATAAAAATTGGTTGAATTAGCTATGGGAAATGAAAGTATTAAAGAATGAATGTTTCTTTTACACTTAAAACAATCTTCTACTGTATATAGTTCGATGAAAAAATATTGGGAGGGCTTGGCTCATCAATGGTGAACCCTTCCAGCGGTTTCGCCAATTTAATCTACCAGACCGCTTCTTAGAGCTCTAATACTGTATTGGATCATTCTGATTTTATATGCTACACTGCTGTGGCCACTGGACATGCTTAGGACCTGGAGGCTGTTGTTGGGTACTGTGCTGCCTGGAGTATAGGAGCTCTATCTATACTTCCTTCCTGTGGTGAAATCTGTATAAGACCCTGGAGGCTGTTGTTGGGTTCTGTGCTGCCTGGAGTATAGGAGCCCATCTATGCTTCCTTCCTGTGGTGAATCTGTATAAGACCCTGGAGGCTGTTGTTGGGTTCTGTGCTGCCTGGAGTATAGGAACTCCATCTATGCTTCCTTCCTGTGGTGAATCTGTATAAGACCCTGGAGGCTGTTGTTGGGTTCAGTGCTGCCTGGAGTACAGGAGCTCTATCTATGCTTCTTTCCTGTAGTGAATCTGTATAAGACCCTGGAGGCTGTTGTTGGGTACTGTGCTACCTGGAGTATAGGAGCCCATCTATGCTTCCTTCCTGTGGTGAATCTGTATAAGACCCTGGAGGCTGTTGTTGGGTTCTGTGCTGCCTGGAGTATAGGAGCTCCATCTATGTTTCCTTCCTGTGGTGTATCTGTATAAGACCTTGGAGGCTGTTGTTGGGTTCTGTGCTACCTGGAGTATAGGAGCTCTATCTATGCTTCTTTCCTGTAGTGAATCTGTATAAGACCCTGGAGGCTGTTGTTGGGTACTGTGCTACCTGGAGTATAGGAGCCCATCTATGCTTCCTTCCTGTGGTGAATCTGTATAAGACCCTGGAGGCTGTTGTTGGGTTCTGTGCTGCCTGGAGTATAGGAGCTCTATCTATACTTCCTTCCTGTGGTGAATCTGTATAAGACCCTGGAGGCTGTTGTTGGGTTCTGTGCTGCCTGGAGTATAGGAACTCCATCTATGCTTCCTTCCTGTGGTGAATCTGTATAAGACCCTGGAGGCTGTTGTTGGGTTCAGTGCTGCCTGGAGTACAGGAGCTCTATCTATGCTTCTTTCCTGTAGTGAATCTGTATAAGACCCTGGAGGCTGTTGTTGGGTACTGTGCTACCTGGAGTATAGGAGCCCATCTATGCTTCCTTCCTGTGGTGAATCTGTATAAGACCCTGGAGGCTGTTGTTGGGTTCTGTGCTGCCTGGAGTATAGGAGCTCCATCTATGTTTCCTTCCTGTGGTATATCTGTATAAGACCTTGGAGGCTGTTGTTGGGTTCTGTGCTACCTGGAGTATAGGAGCTCTATCTATGCTTCTTTCCTGTAGTGAATCTGTATAAGACCCTGGAGGCTGTTGTTGGGTACTGTGCTACCTGGAGTATAGGAGCCCATCTATGCTTCCTTCCTGTGGTGAATCTGTATAAGACCCTGGAGGCTGTTGTTGGGTTCTGTGCTGCCTGGAGTATAGGAGCTCCATCTATGTTTCCTTCCTGTGGTGTATCTGTATAAGACCTTGGAGGCTGTTGTTGGGTTCTGTGCTACCTGGAGTATAGGAGCTCTATCTATGCTTCTTTCCTGTAGAGAATCTGTATAAGACCCTGGAGGCTGTTGTTGGGTACTGTGCTACCTGGAGTATAGGAGCCCATCTATGCTTCCTTCCTGTGGTGAATCTGTATAAGACCCTGGAGGCTGTTGTTGGGTTCTGTGCTGCCTGGAGTATAGGAGCTCCATCTATGCTTCCTTCCTATGGTGAATCTGTATAAGACCCTGGAGGCTGTTGTTGGGTTCTGTGCTGCCTGGAGTATAGGAGCTCTATCTATGCTTCTTTCCTGTAGTGAATCTGTATAAGACCCTGGAGGCTGTTGTTGGGTACTGTGCTACCTGGAGTATAGGAGCCCATCTATGCTTCCTTCCTGTGGTGAATCTGTATAAGACCCTGGAGGCTGTTGTTGGGTTCTGTGCTGCCTGGAGTATAGGAACTCCATCTATGCTTCCTTCCTATGGTGAATCTGTATAAGACCCTGGAGGCTGTTGTTGGGGTCTGTGCTACCTGGAGTATAGGAACTCCATCTATGCTTTCTTACTGTGGTGAATCTGTATAAGACCCTGGAGGCTGTTGTTGGGTCCTGTGCTGCCTGGAGTATAGGAACTCCATCTATGCTTCCTTCCTATGGTGAATCTGTATAAGACCCTGGAGGCTGTTGTTGGGTTCTGTGCTGCCTGGAGTATAGGAGCTCTATCTATGCTTCTTTCCTGTAGTGAATCTGTATAAAACCCTGGAGGCTGTTGTTGGGTACTGTGCTACCTGGAGTATAGGAACTCCATCTATGCTTCCTTCCTGTGGTGAATCTGTATAAGACCCTGGAGGCTGTTGTTGGGTTCTGTGCTGCCTGGAGTATAGGAACTCTATCTATGCTTCCTTCCTGTGGTGAATCTGTATAAGACCCTGGAGGCTGTTGTTGGGTTCTGTGCTACCTGGAGTATAGGAGCTCTATCTATGCTTCCTTCCTGTGGTGAATCTGTATAAGACCCTGGAGGCTGTTGTTGGGCTCTGTGCTGACTGGAGTATAGGAGCCCATCTATGCTTCCTTCCTGTGGTGAATCTGTATAAGACCCTGGAGGCTGTTGTTGGGTCCTGTGCTGCCTGGAGTATAGGAACTCCATCTATGCTTCCTTCCTATGGTGAATCTGTATAAGACCCTGGAGGCTGTTGTTGGGGTCTGTGCTACCTGGAGTATAGGAACTCTATCTATGTTTCCTTACTGTGGTGAATCTGTATAAGACCCTGGAGGCTGTTGTTGGGTTCTGTGCTGCCTGAAGTATAGGAGCTCCATCTATGCTTCCTTCCGATGGTGAATCTGTATAAGACCCTGGAGGCTGTTGTTGGGTTCTGTGCTGCCTGGAGTATAGGAGCTCCATCTATGCTTTCTTACTGTGGTGAATCTGTATAAGACCCTGGAGGCTGTTGTTGGGTCCTGTGCTGCCTGGTGTATAGGAACTCCATCTATGCTTCCTTCCTATGGTGAATCTGTATAAGACCCTGGAGGCTGTTGTTGGGGTCTGTGCTACCTGGAGTATAGGAACTCCATCTATGTTTCCCTACTGTAGTGAATCTGTATAAGACCCTGGAGGCTGTTGTTGGGTACTGTGCTACCTGGAGTATAGGAGCTCCATCTATGCTTTCTTACTGTGGTGAATCTGTATAAGACCCTGGAGGCTGTTGTTGGGTTCTGTGCTGCCTGGAGTATAGGAGCTCCATCTATGCTTCCTTCCTGTGGTGAATCTGTATAAGACCCTGATGGCTGTTGTTGGGTTCTGTGCTGACTGGAGTATAGGAGCTCTATCTATGCTTCCTTCCTATGGTGAATCTGTATAAGACCCTGGAGGCTGTTGTTGGGTTCTGTGCTGACTGGAGTATAGGAATTCCATCTATGCTTCCTTCCTGTGGTGAATCTGTATAAGATCCTGGAGGCTGTTGTTGGGTTCTGTGCTGACTGGAGTATAGGAATTCCATCTATGCTTCCTTCCTGTGGTGAATCTATATAAGACCCTGGAGGCTGTTGTTGGGTTCTGTGCTGCCTGGAGTATAGGAACTCTATCTATGCTTCCTTCCTGTGGTGAATCTGTATAAGACCCTGGAGGCTGTTGTTGGGTTCTGTGCTGCCTGGAGTATAGGAACTCTATCTATGCTTCCTTCCTGTGGTGAATCTGTATAAGACCCTGGAGGCTGTTGTTGGGTTCTGTGCTGCCTGGAGTATAGGAGCTCTATCTATGCTTCCTTCCTGTGGTGAATCTGTATAAGACCCTGGAGGCTGTTGTTGGGTTCTGTGCTGCCTGGAGTATAGGAGCTCCATCTATGCTTCCTACCTGCGGTGAATCTGTATAAGACCCTGGAGGCTGTTGTTGGGTTCTGTGCTGCCTGGAGTATAAGAGCTCCATCTATGCTTCCTTCCTGTGGTGAATCTGTATAAGACCCTGGAGCCTGTTGTTGGGTTCTGTGCTGCCTGGAGTACAGGAGCTCCATCTATGCTTCCTTCCTGTGGTGAATCTGTATAAGACCCTCGAGGCTGTTGTTGGGTCCTGTGCTACCCGGAATATAGGAACTCCATCTATGCTTCCTTCCTATGGTGAATCTGTATAAGACCGATGGTCTTAATAAAGCTGTATGTGTATATGCTATAGTGAAGGGTGAATCTTAGGAATGGTATTCAAGCAAACTATGGATAGAAGCTGGTAGATTAAATTATCGAAACCTATGGGAGGGTTCACCACTGAGGAAACAAGCCCTCCCAATATATTTTTTCATCGTAGTAAGGACAGTAGAAGTTTGTTTGATGTATAAAAGAAACATTCATGTTTTAATACTTTCATTTCCTATATATACATAAATAAGTCATTATTGTTTTATATTAATGTAACTATAACACATGTTGAGTTATAAATTATTCACATTTTTTACTACTTTACCTTCAACGTTTTGACGGCCTACTGATAGTGAAATGTTGTGATGTAAATAATTTATGGCTCAATTAAAAACTAACCTATTGAATGGCGTTTTACATTAGAAACAAAAAAAAAAAACAAAAACATATGTGATGTTTATTTTCGAGTCATTTTATAACATTCAAAAAACAATGAGAAAAAATTTATCTATATAAAGAATTTTGATAAAATATTAAAATATCCATGGAAGCAATGGTCGCCTCTCCCGTCAAAATAAACGTCCGAATCTGACGCCATCTATTGACCGTCGCCGCAACTAGCGGCATCGGGCCGGTGACAAAGCCACAACACCAACTTTGGCAAACTGATAAGCGTCCACCTAGAGACCATGGTTTCGGGCTAATGGCCCTCGTCAGCCTAGGGCGGACTTTTGACGGGAGAGGCGACCATTGCTTCCATGGATTAATTTCCTCCCGTCAAATTTTCCATCACTATTAAAATACTTTAGCGTCAATGATATTTTATATACACTCATGGACAAAACTTGAGGAAGTTGTACCTTTTAGCATGTATATCTGGATTCTGACAATAACCCTGAAAGATATTACAGTGACCTTTATTGAAGACATACGAGATAACCAAGTGTGTATATACTCATGGACAAAACTTGAGGAAGTTGTACCTTTTAGCATGTATATCTGGATTCTGACAATAACCCTGAAAGATATTACAGTGACCTTTATTGAAGACATACGAGATAACCAAGTGTGAACAAAATTGACCTGGTCTCCTTAAAAAAAACACACACACACACGGACGACCGGCAACATTAAATACTTTCCACTTCCTTAAGTTTGTCCATGAGTGTATTTGAGTTTTTTTACCTGGAAAAGTGGCTTGGTCAATTCTACAGTCAAATTGTCTAGTCACCGAACTATATCTGTTAGCATGCAGAGACCGGCAATTACTGGCACATATCCTTTTTTTGCGTCGATTTTGAAGGGAGAGGTGTTCTTTCTTTATATCCAATATCATCACGGCAAAACTTCCATGTAGAGGAGATCTACATAATTCCTGGCAAGGTCTGGATGACCACGGCGCCATCCTGGCGTCTACCAAGATATGTTATCTACATGTTATTCTTGAGTCTTGAACCAAGGGAGAGTTATATAGACAACCCTCTCTTTGTGAAGGAGGATTCCTTCAAGATGGCGGAGAGTCTTCCTTACTGAAGAGTTGTAAATATGCATGTTAGATTATTATTTGATTATTTCTTACTAGAAATCAGTTCTTTGATAGAATGATGCTATAAGAATTCTATTAAGCAATACTGTAAAGTCGTGAGACAATCTTTAAAATTTTTAATAAAATAATTTCTAGATTAATATTTACTTTAATTAATCTGATAGTAATTTGTTGAAGAATTAACCAATAATAAGAATTTATGCCAGCCAAAAAAAAAATTAACAATGATAATAGGGTGTAGCAACGTATTTTTATTTTATGCACAGATTAATAATTTTGATGTTTATAATTTTCTATTCTATAAACTTCTCTCATATATTGATTCTCTTGTATTTTATCAATTTTGTGCTTGCCTTGAATAAATTGTCATCCTGTAGCTTGTCTTTCCTTGTCTTTTCTACGTTACAATGTAGTTTAAAGTGGCGCCATCTGGAGGCCGACTTCACAGAGTTGCTATAACTCCGCCTTTGCTGGTCCCAAGCCCTGATGAAAAAGGAGGAGGGAGAGCAGTAACAAGCTCACTAAAAAACCTGGACTTAGCTGGCCCGGCTGATAGTACCCTGTAAGGGCTCCAGGGATACAGGATGAGAAGTGTTTGTACTCCATATTAGGAGCGGTTGCACATGGCGTCTGTTCCTCATGTCAGAGGCGGCCATTTCTTCTGGAGCTAAGTCAGCCTGCCACTGAGTAGTGCTCCCAGTCTTAATGACAAAGGCAAACGCATTCTACTTCACCCAACCATGATGGTTGTCAAAGCTTGATACCCTAATATGATTGAGTGGAGTTGAGTTGTTACAGAAAATATGTTTTGAAAAATTCTATTAACAACATGTATCCATCACATTCTTTTGTAAAGATTAAAAGCTTAGCTTTGTACTAATCCATACTGGAGATTCCCCGGGTAGTTGGTGTTATGCGCTTACTGGGTTATAAATACCTCTTTATTATAAATATTTTATAATTCAAAAAAAACCTTCAACACCATGAATCTATTAAAAAATCTTTTAAATTATCAATATTTTTTAAAGCAGGTATGGTTTTCTTTTCAAATATATAACACTAGACGAATGGCCCGGGGAACGCCCGGGTTTTACCCGAGTGCGTATATATTTTAAAAACGTTTCAATTCAAATACTATTCGTTACAATTATAAATTGGCGCCGTGGATGTCTCTCTTGTGAAACGTCCCGCCCCAAACTGTGTGTGTCTTGAAAATATAAAAATAAAAATGTGAATTTTCATAAAGATTTCATCATGTCGATTTTTTTTTTGCATTTCACCTACTAAATCGATAGAGATAATTACATTTGCAACATGAACTTAGGTATATTGACTAAATAGAAAACTGCATAGTAATAAAGATCATTTTTTAAAGGCACCATATCGTTTTTTTTCAATAAAATCGAAACAAAAAAAAAATTCACAAAAAAATGACCCTATAACTTTCCGCAAGGTTCTAAATGGTCACACAGCCAGTGAATATATAAGTAAATAGATAAATATATAGATATATATTCTAAACTGCGGTAAAAGTTTTTTTGAATGAACCCATATCATAAATATGCAATGAAAATAACAATTAAAAATTACTAAAGCAATTTTTTAAATTATATTAACTTTTTGAACGGAAAAATATGTCCAGGGTAGCCTAGTGGTCATGGCATCTGCCCGGTAAGCGGAAGGTCGTGGGTTCGATTCCCATCCCTTGACACTTTTTTTATTTTATCCATTCTGACCAAAATCTATCCGTAAACTTCACACAGTGAACTTCACACAGACAGAATAAGGCAATTATATAAGTAGATTTCTGTTCTACTGCCCTTACTGCATTGGTTACACCCTCCTATTATTGCTATCCTTGCAGTAAGGGTAGTAGGAAATTGTCATATGTACGTCTTTATTTATTATTTTACCGTCTTCTAAGTTTAGGTCACCTAAATTTGTTAAAAACCTTAACCAAGAAATACATTCTGAAATAGTACAATGCAATTAGATAAGAAAGAAGAAGAAGAAGACAATGCAATATTAAAAAAACCTTCATGTAATATCATAGCGGTATTGTATATTAAGCTGGCGAAACCGCTGAGAGGGTTCACCACTGATGAGTCAGGGACTCCTAATGTATATTTTCCATTGCAGTAAGTACATAATTAAACGTTTTATTTGTATAAAAGAAAAAAAAAACGTACAAAATACTTTAATTTCTTTAATATTAAAGACAACACAACAACAACAAAGATAATTATACTGCGCTCTATAAATAGTTTAAATTTTTAATAACAGATGGCGCGTTAATGCGTACTTCAGGTATAAAAAGAGAACTACACTCATGGACAAAATATAAGAAGCGGAAAGATTTTGATGTCGCTGGTCGTCTATTTTTTTTTAAGGAGACAGAGGCAAAATTTTGTGCACACTTGGTTATCTTGTGTCTTCAATGAAGGTTACTGTAATATCTTTCAGAGTTATTGTCCCGATATACATGCTAAAAGGTACAACTTTCTTAAGTTTTGTCCATGAGTGTATACACACTTGGTTATCTCGTGTGTCTTCAATAAAGGTCACTGTAATATCTTTCAGAGTTATTGTCCCGATATACATGCTAAAAGGTACAACTTCCTTAAGTTTTGTCCATGAGTGTATACACACTTGGTTATCTCGTGTGTCTTCAATAAAGGTCACTGTAATATCTTTCAGAGTTATTGTCCCGATATACATGCTTTAAGGTACAACTTCCTTAAGTTTTGTCCATGAGTGTATACACACTTGGTTATCTCGTGTGTCTTCAATAAAGGTCACTGTAATATCTTTCAGAGTTATTGTCCCGATATACATGCTAAAAGGTACAACTTCCTTAAGTTTTGTCCATGAGTGTATACACACTTGGTTATCTCGTGTGTCTTCAATAAAGGTCACTTTAATATCTTTCAGAGTTATTGTCCCGATATACATGCTTTAAGGTACAACTTCCTTAAGTTTTGTCCATGAGTGTATACACACTTGGTTATCTCGTGTGTCTTCAATAAAGGTCACTGTAATATCTTTCAGAGTTATTGTCCCGATATACATGCTAAAAGGTACAACTTCCTTAAGTTTTGTCCATGAGTGTATACACACTTGGTTATCTCGTGTGTCTTAAATAAAGGTCACTGTAATATCTTTCAGAGTTATTGTCCAGATATACATGCTGAAAGGTACAACTTCCTTAAGTTTTGTCCATGAGTGTATACACACTTGGTTATCTCGTGTGTCTTAAATAAAGGTCACTGTAATATCTTTCAGAGTTATTGTCCAGATATACATGCTGAAAGGTACAACTTCCTTAAGCTTTGTCCATGAGTGTATACACACTTGGTTATCTCGTGTGTCTTCAATAAAAGTCACTGTAATATCTTTCAGAGTTATTGTCCAGATATACATGCTAAAAGGTACAACTTCCTTAAGCTTTGTCCATGAGTGTATACACACTTGGTTATCTCGTGTGTCTTCAATAAAAGTCACTGTAATATATTTCAGAGTTATTGTCCCGATATACATGCTAAAAGGTACAACTTCCTTAAGTTTTGTCCATGAGTGTATACACACTTGGTTATCTCGTGTGTCTTCAATAAAGGTTACTGTAATATCTTTCAGAGTTATTGTCCCGATATACATGCTAAAAGGTACAACTTCCTTAAGTTTTGTCCATGAGTGTATACACACTTGGTTATCTCGTGTGTCTTCAATAAAGGTCACTGTAATATATTTCAGAGTTATTGTCCCGATATACATGCTAAGACGTAAAACTTCTTTAAGATTTGTCCATGAGTGTATATAGTGTGAAGTATATACTGGGGGCGATAAAGAGAAGTTATAGAAGAGAAACTTACTCTTCCAGGATTCCTTTAAAGATGAGGTTGGGTCCAGTGCCGGTCAGTGTAGCGGTCCCTCCACAGTTGGCGGAGTAGGCGATACTGAGCAGCAGTCCTCGCTGGACCCTCTTGGACACCAGGTCCTTGTGACTGTCACACACCATTGTGTCATCCTATAGGAAGCCGATATATAAAATGTGCTATAAAAGAATTAAAACCTTTCGCTATAAGTTTGTTTACACTCATGGACAAAACTTAAGGAAGTGGAAAGTCTTTGATGCCGTCGGTCGTTCATATATATATATGTTAAAAACAAAAAAAAGGCTTATCCTGATCAGGCTCACATGAGCTTTTCTAGATGGCAGAGCGCCATCTAGTGGAACAAAAATAAACTAAACGTTTATTTAACTTGTTTCTTGATATTGTTTTTTCATATATATATCTTTGAAGGAGACTGAGGCAATTTTGTTCACACTTGGTTACCTCGTGTGTCTTCAATAAAGGTCACTATTTTATATTTCAGAATTATTGTCTGAATCCCGATATACGTGCTAAAAGGTACAACTTCCTTAAGTTTTGTCTACATAAATATAATTTATAAAACTATTTTAGAGGCGTAATATTCTTTTTAAAATAAAACAATTTCTACTGTCCTTACTGCCTCTAAAATAGTTTTATAATTTGATAACAGATGGCGCTCTAGTACATCGTAAATATAATTTATTCATAAATAGGTAAAATTAAAAAAATGATATAGTTTTTAAAATATTCCAATTTTATTAATTATAAACATTTTGTGATCATTATTTCTAAGACGCCATTGTCTTCTTTTAAAAATTGATATATTTTTCTTTCAGTTAGTTCTTTAAAAACTGTAAATATTTTAAATAATTGTCCTTATATTTTCCTTATTTACAACAATATAGAATTAACTTATAACAAATTCTAAAACGACATTCGAAAATTATCCCGCATGTGTTTTTTTTTTAACGAAAAATCGAAATTTATTTTAAGGAGAAATAACCATTATTTCTAACCTTAGGGATGAAGTATGAAAGGATGAATTGTGAAGAGTAATGATAAATGCAAAAATAAAAGTGTCCAGGGATGGAATTCGAACCCACAGTGTTCCGCTTACCGGGCAGATGCCATGTCCACTAGGCTATCCTGGACACTTTATTTTTCCGTATCATTACTCTTCACAATTCATTCTTTCATGCTTCATCCCTAAGGTTAGAAATAAGCGTTATTTCTCCTTAAAATAAATTTCGATTTTTCGTTCAAAAGAAACATTTACGGTATAATTGTCAAATATCGTCCTTCAATCAAAAGCCACATTATATTGTATTCCAAATTTTATATTAACTTTGAGATATTTTATTGTGTATTTTATGTGATACATTAGCGCGCCATCTGTTATCAAAATTCGAAACTATTATAGACGTGTATGCTTCTTTTTAAAATTAAGCAATTTCTACTGCCCTTACTGCAATTGAAATTATATATTTATAATTGTTATGTAATTCTGCTGTCCTCAAAGCTTATATCCATAGTCCATCTAAAATACCCATTCCAAGAGTCTAGCATCAGTATCACTATAAAAGGAAGATCGAAAAATGTAATATAACAGCGGTATGGTAGATTAAACTGGCGAAACCGCTGTTAGGGTTCACCACTGATGAGCCAGGCCCTCCCATAAATTTTTTCCATTGCAGTAAGGGCAGTAGAAATTGTTTTATTTCAAAAAGAATCATACGCGTCTAAAATAGTTTCGAATTTTGTATTTTACTAAAGATTTAAACTAGTTTTTTTTTTTAATAATACTTTTCGATTTTTTTTTAACCAAACGACTGCACTTTCTAGAGAAAGAACCTTCCTAAAAATTAAGTCTTCTTAAAATATCGTAACATATATAAATATATGGAAAAAAAACAATAGAAAAATATAAAAAATAAGTGGGTCAAGTGTTGATATTAAAAATAAAGATAGCATATCCTGACCAGGAGCACATGTGCTTTACAGAAGGAAGAGCGCCATCTGGTGGAACAGAAATCAACTAAACATTGATTTAACCTGTTCCCTGATATTTGGCCAACTTATATATATATATATATATATATATATATATATTTAATTAAAAAGGCATATATTGGATCAAAAAATTATTTATTTTACCAATATTTCAGCTGGCTGAACGCCAACCTTTATCAAGGTGTTTATAATTATAAAATGAAAGCATAAAATGAAAGGATTTAAAAGCACGAATGTTTCTTTTATACATAATACAAACTTCTACTGCCCTTACTGCGATGAAAAAAAATATATTGGGAGGGCTTGGTTCATCAGTGGTGAACCCTCCCAGTGGTTTCGCCAATTTAATCCACCAGGTCGCTTCTCAGAGCTCTAATACTGTATTGGACGATTCTGCTTATATACGCAGCACTGAAGGATGGAATCTCAGAAATGGTTTTCAAGAGAACTATGGACATAAGCTTATACCAATTATAAATTGATTTATCAAAAAATTTGGTTGGTCAAATTACAGGGAACAGGCTAAAATCAATGTTTAGTTAATTTATGTTCCACCAGATGGCGCTCTGCCTTCTGTAAAGTACATGTGCTCCTATTCAGGATATGCTTTATTTATTTTTAATATAAATATATTTCAATCACACTCACCTTGTGGTGTTTTCTACTGGAGGTGTTACGGCTACTTCACAGTCGTCGCCTGAAAACAGAAATGTACTTAGCAATACTGTGGTTATATACACTCTCATAGACAAAACATTTTATTTTTTCGTTCATCATTACTCTTCACAATTCATCCTTTCATACTTCACCCCTAAGGATAGGAATAGTCGTTATCTCTCCTTGAAATAAATTACGATTTTTCGTTCTGTAAAAAAATAAACATTTGCGGTATAATTGTCAAATTCTGTTCTACAATAGATGTTTAATAGTTAGAGATATAGTTACAAGACGTATCTATTAAGTCTCATTAAATTAAGATTTCAATCAATATATATATTTCTATTTTACATTTTATTAATAAATTCTGGGCTTAGCTTTCAAACAACACGTTCTTTCTCTGGTATTCCTTATCCAAACATGACTTACCTTAAAGTACCTTACCCTTCCTTGGTGGAAGGTTTGTTAAACCGTTTGGTTTTCGACCGCTACGACCCAGGTTCGATTCCCGCATTGGACACTTTTTTTTTTGTTAAAAAAAAATGCTCCAATGGCCCCCGATTCTTGCAAAAGTTCAACCCCACCAGCGAGTGCAAGTAACCAAACGGGGCTCTGGCACATTTGTAAGTGAAAAGTCGAACTGCTTTTCACATGTGTAGACATATGGTGCACTTACAGTAAAAGCAGTCGCTAACTACCCACCATGATTAGCATGGCCTGTACCACGTGTACTAGGGATAAGCAAAAAAAAAAAAAACTTTATATTTTATTAGTATGTGCTGATAAAACATAGATTTAAATAAATATTTTTGGCAAACTTTCGTAAGTAAATGAATATATTTTACGTATTAAGTAAAAATATGAGGTCTCCAAAGAAAAGTACCGTGTTTTTTTCCTGTAGAAGAATTTTTGTGCCCGAAAGGTAGAGATTCAAGTTTTTTGAAAATACACCTATCCACCGATTTACACGGTAGATACGTTTCTGAGAAAAACGTGTAAATCGGGGGATAGGTGTACACAGAAATAAAAATAAAATGCATTGACAGGTTTAAATATGTAGTCAGCACATAAGCTCGGGATTCCTCGTGAGATGTGTACACAGCGCATGTGTTCAATCACAGTAGCATTTAGTATAGTGCGATAAAAACAAACAAAAAAAACTTATTTGGAAAACTGTGTAAAAGCGAAAACGTGTAAAACAAGTACCGTGTAAATCGGGGGATAGGTGTATACTTTTCTCTGGAAACCTGATATTTTTGTTCAATAATGATATTGAGAATGACTTACCGAAGGCCTTAATTGGTGGTGGTGGGAGGGGTGCTTTCATAGGATCGTCTGCTATCCTCTGATTGGCCAGCCGTAGATCCTGTAGAGGAAAGGCAGGCGGTTCCTTGGACTTTTGATCTGCCGAACAATTGAAGATATTCGGCTGATGTTATAATACTTTGATACACCCCAGTGGTACAATAGATAATATTAAAGACATAAATGTTCTGAAATTACGCCAACTTCTTTTATTTCGTTAAAAACAAATTGAAAAAAGGTAAAATTTCGTATAAAATATCCATTATCTATATAGATAATACCGTAACAGAGTTTTCCATTGTAAAGTCGTGAGCTATCTCCTCCGAAGATTCTGAACTACACATAACGATCTATATACCAAAATTTTCGTTATTTTTTTCTTCGTATGATAGGCCTGTTTTTATTTTCCTAATGTTAACAGTTATTTTTATTTTTTAATTTAATCTATTTTACAATCGTAGATTTTTTGCATTTATCATCATCAATTCTTTTGTTTACAATTGCGTACTTTTATAGAGAGAAATAAAGAAATACATAATTGATTAGATACAAAAGTGTGAACCAGAAAGTCGATTTTAAAAATGTTATTATTTAATATAAACTTATTTTAATTTAATTTTGAAATGAAAAGGTAGTGTAAAAGTGTATATGAGGTTAGATTCAAATAGGTTAAATTATGTTAGTTTAATCGCTAAATAAGGTTAGTTTTAGATAAGTTGAATTAGGTTAGTTTCAGATAATTAAAAAAAATAATGTTCGTTTTTAGAAAAATAATTCGAAATAGTAAGTATATATATTAATATAAAAGATCGAAATGTAAAAATCACTATGTCCAAAATCTTCGCTTTAACTCGTGTAAAACGGCTCGAAGGTACGGCGGTGTCAACGTACAGCGCCGCCTACCAAAGTTAACCTTTTCTGGGAACTCACCAGGTTATATTATTTTTCGAATTGTAGATTGAATTATTACTTTTAATCTATCATTTATAGTGTCTTCAATAGTGTGTGACGTTTCAGCAACAGCATCAGACAGAAGAATAAATGAACTAAAGAATAAAATCTCATTTTTTCTTTTGTCTGATGATGGTGGCATTTGAATTAGGTCTTATTTTTTTTATTAATTTGTTATAGTTTTTCATTTGAATTTAGCTCCATTTTTGTGTCTTATTTCTTCTTTATATTAAAACTTAGAATTAAGCTTTGCTTTTTTATATACATGTTTATTACACATTTAGCAATACTTTTTCTTTATATTTGCTCTTATTTACTCATTTTTTTACTCTTTCACAATCAGATTTTGAAAATGGCTAAATGGCTTCACTTCTCCCTATTTGCTTTTGTAGCTTTTCTTATAAAAAAAATATTAGAACTTAGAATTAAGCTTTGCTTTTTTATATACATGTTTGTTACACATTTAGCAATATATATACCAAAATATTTTTTTGAATACTTACCTCTTTTAGTGAATTTTTGTCAGGGGGGCTACAAAAGTGCCGTACTTATGCAGTATTTTGATGCTTTTCCTGTGAAAAGGATAATGAAATTTAAAATTAAGCTTTGCTTTTTTATATACATGTTATTTACACATTTAGCAATATATACACAGAAATATTTTTGGAATATTTAACTTTTTTGGTGAATTTTTGTCAGGGAAGCTATGGACTGCCGGAATCATGCATTATGTTGATGTTCTTCTCATAAAAACAATATTTGGGTTTGGAATTGGGCTTTGCTTTTTTGTATACATGTTTTTTACATATTTAGCAATTTACACACAGAAAAATTTTGGAATATTTAACTTTCTTGGTGAATTTTTGTCAGGGAAGCTATGGACTGCCGTAATCATGCGGCTGCAAAAGTGCCGTACTTATGCAGTATTTTGATGCTTTTCCTGTGGAAAGGATAATGAAATTTAAAATTAAGCTTTGCTTTTTTATATACATGTTATTTACACATTTAGCAATATATACACAGAAATATTTTTGGAATATTTAACTTTTTTGGTGAATTTTTGTCAGGGAAGCTATGGACTGCCGTAATCATGCATTATGTTGATGTTCTTCTCATAAAAAAATATTTGGGTTTGGAATTGGGCTTTGCTTTTTTGTATACATGTTTTTTACATATTTAGCAATTTACACACAGAAAATTTTTTGAATATTTAACTTTCTTGGTGAATTTTTGTCAGGGAAGCTATGGACTGCCGTAATCATGCGGCTGCAAAAGTGCCGTACTTATGCAGTATTTTGATGCTTTTCCTGTGGAAAGGATAATGAAATTTAAAATTAAGCTTTGCTTTTTTATATACATGTTATTTACACATTTAGCAATATATACACAGAAATATTTTTGGAATATTTAACTTTTTTGGTGAATTTTTGTCAGGGAAGCTATGGACTGCCGTAATCATGCATTATGTTGATGTTCTTCTCATAAAAAAATATTTGGGTTTGGAATTGGGCTTTGCTTTTTTGTATACATGTTTTTTACATATTTAGCAATTTACACACAGAAAAATTTTGGAATATTTAACTTTCTTGGTGAATTTTTGTCAGGGAAGCTATGGACTGCCGTAATCATGCGGCTGCAAAAGTGCCGTACTTATGCAGTATTTTGATGCTTTTCCTGTGGAAAGGATAATGAAATTTAAAATTAAGCTTTGCTTTTTTATATACATGTTATTTACACATTTAGCAATATATACACAGAAATATTTTTGGAATATTTAACTTTTTTGGTGAATTTTTGTCAGGGAAGCTATGGACTGCCGTAATCATGCATTATGTTGATGTTCTTCTCATAAAAAAAATATTTGGGTTTGGAATTGGGCTTTGCTTTTTTGTATACATGTTTTTACATATTTAGCAATTTACACACAGAAAAATTTTGGAATATTTAACTTTCTTGGTGAATTTTTGTCAGGGAAGCTATGGACTGCCGTAATCATGCGACTGCAAAAGTGCCGTAATTATGCAGTATTTTGATGCTTTTCCTGTGGAAAGGATAATGAAATTTAAAATTAAGCTTTGCTTTTTTATATACATGTTATTTACACATTTAGCAATATATACACAGAAATATTTTTGGAATATTTAGCTTTTTTGGTGAATTTTTGTCAGGGAAGCTATGGACTGCCGTAATCATGCATTATGTTGATGTTCTTCTCATAAAAAAAATATTTGGGTTTGGAATTGGGCTTTGCTTTTTTGTATACATGTTTTTTACATATTTAGCAATTTACACACAGAAAAATTTTGGAATATTTAACTTTCTTGGTGAATTTTTGTCAGGGAAGCTATGGACTGCCGTAATCATGCGGCTGCAAAAGTGCCGTACTTATGCAGTATTTTGATGCTTTTCCTGTGGAAAGGATAATGAAATTTAAAATTAAGCTTTGCTTTTTTATATACATGTTATTTACACATTTAGCAATATATACACAGAAATATTTTTGGAATATTTAACTTTTTTGGTGAATTTTTGTCAGGGAAGCTATGAACTGCCGTAATCATGCATTATGTTGATGTTCTTCTCATAAAAAAAATATTTGGGTTTGGAATTGGGCTTTGCTTTTTTGTATACATGTTTTTACATATTTAGCAATTTACACACAGAAAAATTTTGGAATATTTAACTTTCTTGGTGAATTTTTGTCAGGGAAGCTATGGACTGCCGTAATCATGCGACTGCAAAAGTGCCGTACTTATGCAGTATTTTGATGCTTTTCCTGTGGAAAGGATAATGAAATTTAAAATTAAGCTTTGCTTTTTTATATACATGTTATTTACACATTTAGCAATATATACACAGAAATATTTTTGGAATATTTAACTTTTTTGGTGAATTTTTGTCAGGGAAGCTATGGACTGCCGTAATCATGCATTATGTTGATGTTCTTCTCATAAAAAAATATTTGGGTTTGGAATTGGGCTTTGCTTTTTTGTATACATGTTTTTTACATATTTAGCAATTTACACACAGAAAAATTTTGGAATATTTAACTTTCTTGGTGAATTTTTGTCAGGGAAGCTATGGACTGCCGTAATCATGCGGCTGCAAAAGTGCCGTACTTATGCAGTATTTTGATGCTTTTCCTGTGGAAAGGATAATGAAATTTAAAATTAAGCTTTGCTTTTTTATATACATGTTATTTACACATTTAGCAATATATACACAGAAATATTTTTGGAATATTTAACTTTTTTGGTGAATTTTTGTCAGGGAAGCTATGAACTGCCGTAATCATGCATTATGTTGATGTTCTTCTCATAAAAAAATATTTGGGTTTGGAATTGGGCTTTGCTTTTTTGTATACATGTTTTTTACATATTTAGCAATTTACACACAGAAATATTTTGGAATATTTAACTTTCTTGGTGAATTTTTGTCAGGGAAGCTATGGACTGCCGTAATCATGCAATATGTTGATGTTCTTCTCATAAAAAAAAATATTTGGGTTTAGAATTGGGCTTTGCTTTTTTATATACATACTAACAACAGAACTACACTACTTTAAGGACATGAGAGCACATGCACTGTATCACCATACGTGTACCATTTTCAAAGACCCTGCTTAGGATTAAAACTTCTCAGATGCATAACAATAGTACCAACCTAGAGGTTAACTGGTGTGGATGCATTCCTCTGGGAGTGAAACTATTGAGAAATTCAGTAGGGAGTTATTTTGCTTCTCCGCATTCTAACACTCCAACTGTTAACACTGTGGAAACACTGACTCATGTTTGGTAAGCAATTTCAGGGAAGAAACTATAGACATTGGATTAAATAAATTATTAATTAAATTGCATTAAATAAAAATTATTAGATTTAAATAAATATTATTAGAGTGAAAAAAAAAGACAGAAATTAACAAATTAGAAAATAAAATTTCGAAAAATGCAACTATATTGCAGATAAGATAAGAGGACCTTATTAAAAAATACATAAACAAACTGTAATTCGACACTCGATAATTCGACCATTTTAAAAATCAAATTTACAAGGTTGATTGTTGTTTAAATACAACTTTGCTTTTGCATGCATAAACACAGGCTCTTGTAGCAAGAACCCAAATATTATTTATAGTCATAGCAAAAGCCAACTAAGTGAAAACTGATGCCTCTTCAGAATGAATGGAAGACTGAAATCTGAAGGAGCAGAAGATATGGGTCATTTATACTTTCACCAATGCCTTTAGGATCTTTGCGATGGAACGCGTATGGTGTTTCAGCGCATGTGCTCTCATGTCCTTGAAGCACATATACTGACAGTGCCCAAAGTTGAACACACTGTATAGTGTCTGAAATATCTTTGGCCCCTTCGGATACCAACCTTCGCTTCATTCTAGAGAGGCGTTAGTTTTCATGTCATATTTGTAATATAGTTTTGTTGTTTGCAATTTTCTTTTTTTTTCCTTTCAAATATGTATCCACTCTGAAATATAGTTTGTAAATTTTTATTCCAATTTATTTTCTTATATATATATGTATTTTTTTTTCATTTCCAAAATATTTATTTATACTTTCACTAATGCCTTTAGGATCTTTGCGATGGCACACGTATGGTGTTTCAGCGCATGTGCTCTCATGTCCTTGAAGCACATATACTGACAGTGCCCAAAGTTGAACACACTGTATAGTGTCTGAAATATCTTTGGCCCCTTCGGATACCAACCTTCGCTTCATTCTAGAGAGGCGTTAGTTTTCACTAAGGTTGGCTTTTGCTATGACTATAAATAAGGCTCAAGGCCAAACCTTGGCTACAAGAGCCTGTGTTTACGCACGGACAACTTTATATGTGGCTTTTTCAAGTGTGCGAACATTGGATAGCATACATGTAAAGATGACCCATATCTTCTGCTCCTTCAGATTTCAGTCTTCCATTCATTCTGAAGAGGCATCAGTTTTCACTAAAGTTGGCTTTTGCTATGACTATAAATAATATTTGGGTTCTTGCTACAAGAGCCTGTGTTTATGCATGCAAAATCAAACCTTGTAAATTTGATTTTTAAAATGGTCGAATTATCGAAAGTGTCGAATTATCGAAAGTGTCGAATTATCGATAGTGTCAAATTACAGTTTGTTTATTTATTTTTTAATAAGGTCCTCTTATCTTATCTGCAATATAGTTGTATTTTTCGAAATTTTATTTTCTAATTTGTTAATTTTTTCTTTTTTTTTTCACTCTAATAATATTTATTTAAATCTAATAATTTTTATTTAATGCAATTTGATTAATAATTTATTTAATCCAATGTCTATAGTTTCTTCCCTGAAATTGCTTACCAAACATGAGTCAGTGTTTCCACAGTGTTAACAGTTGGAGTGTTAGAATGCGGAGAAGCAAAATAACTCCCTACTGAATTTCTCAATAGTCTTACTCCGAGAGGAATGCATCCACACCAGTTAACCTCTAGGTTGGTACTATTGTTATGCTTCTGAGAAGTTTTAATCCTAAGCAGGGTCTTTGAAAATGGTACACGTATGGTGATACAGTGCATGTGCTCTCATGTCCTTAAAGAAGTGTAGTTCTGTTGTTTGCAATTTCATTTTCGGATTTGTTAAAATTTTTCTTCTATAGTTTCTCACCTGCGGGTCCTTCGGGTAAACCCGGGGCGTTGCCCGGGTCACTCGGCTAGTTTATAAGATATTAATACTTTAAAATACACTCATGGATAAAATTTAAGGAAGTTGTACCTTTTATTATTTATTAATCAAACCAGGCGCACGATATTGAAATATTTGCGCCTATTATAGAGGAAACAAACAAATTAGAACTTAAAATTAAATATTTACAAATTTACATGTATTAATCGACAGAGTTCATAAAATTTATATTGATAAAGTGGCTGATGTAAGAGAGTTAAATGATTTAGATCAGGGAACAATCCATGTCTCAATTCTGTAAAGTTCAAACAGTCGCAGTATATCGGGATTGAGACAATAACTCTAAAAGATATTACAGTGACCTTTATTGAAGACACACGAGATAAACAAGTGTGAACAACCTCTGTCTCCTTAAAAAAAAAAAAAAAAAAATAGACGACCGGCGACTTCAAAGACTTTCCACTTAAGTTCTGTCCATGAGTGTACATATATATATATATATGTAAATATGTTTGTGTTCAAGAAAAGCTAGAAGAACGGTATGCAACTTTGTGAGTCAAACGATAAAAGGACAATCAATCACTTATCAAGAGACCTTAAAAGTCACTAGGGAGACTGGCCAACACTAAATATAGAGTCAATTAGTTCCTAATTAGTTGAATCTAATTAGTTAAATTAATTATGTAACACAGGGTTGGCCGACAAACGTAGGATGATATCAAATACACCGCCTCGTTTACATAGTTTCCTATCTATTCCACTGCACACCGCGATCTTCTGATATCTTGATAGTGAAACGTAGAAATTAGGGAAGACATACTTCTTTAGATGAGATACGATAACTTATTTAAGACAAGAAACAATCAGAATTTGGAAAATATCAGAGAAGCAAGTTTGCAAAGTGGCAAAATATAGCGAAATTTTTAATATTATAGGATTATTCCTGGAAGCACTGGTATCATCAAAAATAAATAGCATCAATAGAAAAATTGACCTCCCAACCCTATATATCCCTGACAAATAATCTAAATATTAATAATTATTGGAATGTATATATATTTAATCCGAGTATAATATCTATTACTTTAGCTGGTAACAGTCTGATACACGCCCACAAATGCTAATAACAAAAGTTTTCAATTATTCTGTATAAATATTATTTAGAGTTTGTACATAGAATATCAGCCCGTTGAAGAACAGTATATTTGCTCGAAAGCTTGAAAATTTAAATTAAAAACAAACTTTTTACCTGATATTGATTTTTTACTTTTTCAAATTATAGGAAAGTATTTATTATTCTATTACCAGATTATTAATTTTGATGTATATATATTTTATTATTCTGCGTAAATTTCCCTCATTGCTTATCTTGTATCTTATTAATGTTTAATTTGTGTTCTTGCCTTAAATAAATTGCTGTGTCATCCTGAAGTTTTCTATCCTGATTTTCTACGTTACAATATATATAATATTGCTACATGGATGACAAGGCCAATATACCAGAGTAAAGTTGGGGAAAGAGGGGTGGACTCTAGCGGCCCCCGCTGCCATGTGGCAGGCGCTAAAAACAGCATTCCTGTGTGGGGGAGGACAGAGTCTGGTGACATCAGCGGCAAGGAGAAGACGTGGCGACTTGCCTCCGGGCGTGTGGATGATCCTACAAGGTGGTGCCAGGAAAGCCTGACATCAGAGCGGCCTACAAGCCGGTGTAAGTACAGGCTGGACTTGAATAGTGTGGAACGGGAGGTTCCACAAGAGGACATCCACGGCGCCAAGGATACTTCTGACGGGGAGTCGAAGGCAAGCCCCACTGTTGTATTCCTTCTGTTAAGTGAGACACAATAAAGCGCTAACTTTAGCTGCAATCCCATCGAATTCACGTGTGTATCTTTGTGGCATCCTGAGTAGACAAAGTACACGAATAGCGTCTGGGTACGACGTAAAAATATGATAAATATTTTGCTACATAGCTTCTTACCTATGGGAGCTGTGACCCATAGTTTGTAAATCTTGTTACTACTGACATGGATCTGACGTTTTTCTGTCAAGTATTCCCTCGGAGTCTTGGAACTCCGTACCTAAAAGCTTTACGTTCTTTTTCTTGCGGCGTGAAGAACGGCTTTGTCGTCATATCGTCAATAGGGACATCGTCATCTTAGAAAGAAGACGTCTTGGCTTTGACACGGCGGTGGAATCCTGGAATCAGTCGCCGAACATGTAGATCACAGCACCCATGGCTTCAATGTATTCTCTGCGATCTTCAGTTTTGTCTTCCCTAATCTACCCAGCATCTCCATCAAATGTAACGTAGAAATTAGTCTAACTTCAGGATGACACGGCAATTTGTTCAAGGCAAGAGAACAAATTAGAATTTATAAAATACCAGAGAGGGAATGAGAAGCATGTTTGCAGAGTAGAAAATAAAAAAATATCAAAATTGATAATTTTATTATGGGGAATCGGAGTTCTGTGTTGATCTTGGCAAAAATTGACGGATGAAGCCTACACTCTACCATTTTAAAAGATTGTTATAATAACAGACATATATCTGACTTTAGATGGAAAATTTGCCAGGAGGAAATTGATCCATAGAAGCATAGGGCGCCTCTCCCGTCAAAATAAACGTCAAAAACCTGACGCCATCTATTGACCGTCGCCGCAAACTAGCGGCCTCGGGTCGGTGACAAAGCCACAGCACCAGCTTTGGAAAATTGAGAAGCGTCCACCTAGATACCATTAGCCGGGTCGGGTCAGGTTTTGACGTTTATTTTGACGGGAGAGGCGCCCTATGCTTCTATATCTGACTACATATTTTTCAACTTTGCTTCTCCTTTATAAAGGATGATTTGCATATGGGAATAGGAAGATAATATGTAAAAGTATAAAGATTTTTGTTTGTTGTCTCGAGTTGACTTCGTTTCTTTCTACTAAAGATTAAACATGTAAAAAAAAAAACCCAATATCAGAAACAGTAGTTTCATAAAAATGCTTTTCCTTTTCTTAATCAATCGAGAATAGCCAATCAGGTGCGGGTTTCGGATTTTTGGTTAATGCAATAATTGATGTTTATTTGGTTTAATGGTGCGTTGTGTTAGTAGCGCTCAGGAGAAATGATTTTTATTTTAGAAATTAAAAATGAGGGGTTGACAAAACATCTGACGCTTAGAGTGCATGCATGCACACACATCCACAACAAACAGCAAAATTAATACAAACGCAAAAATACAACAAAATAAACTCAAAACCCAACATAGCAAGCATAAACACAACACACATGAACAATACACACAAAACAAGCATACAAAACAAATAAACACAACAAGCATACAAAACAAATAAACACAACAAGCAAACAAAATACCACGCACAACAAAAGAAAAGGACACAACAGATACCGCACATACTTAAAAAACAAACATTCCATGCATATAACAAACAGAAAAAAACACACAGACAACAAACAAAAACAACGAAATAAGAGGAAAATGCAACAAAACAAACATAAACACTACAAGCACAACAAAACACAAACACCACACATAACAAACCTAATCATTCCAAATACAGACAACAAACAAAAATAACGCAACAAGAAAACAAACGCAACATAACAAACATAACACTACACACACAATAAACAAACACAAATACCACACATAACAAACATAAACATTCCAAATACCACAATAACAACAAACAAACGAACCCAACACAACATAAATATACCAAATACAATACCTAAACATAAAAACTACACACACACAACAAACACAACAAAACACCACACATAACAAACACCAACATTCCAAATACAACAAACAAGCACAAACACTAAACATACAACAAACAAATATATCAAATATAATTATAGCCACGCTCAATAAATTGAAACAGCAAGTAGGTAAACAGCGTGGTAAGTTTCTTTATTGGGAACTACGAGCTTTCGGACATCAGCTGCCCTTCGTCAGGTACAATGGGTGGTTGGAAAAAGTGAACCAATATATACATGCAGTAAATTAGCATAAGAGAAAGCTAACTAACATCTATTTAAAATAATTAAGAAATTTACATAAGAACTAAAGATAAAAGTACGAAATTTCTAAAAAATACGAAATTTCTAAAAAATAGACTAAAAATCTGTGTATGAGGGATAAAAGGTAAAACACGAGAAAAAGGATGGGAAGAAGAGCGTAGGCATCTAGGCACAATGAAGGAAGGAAGCGAAATAAGATGTCAGTGGCCAAGTTTAGAAAAAGCAGTATATTGAGGGGGGAGATCTATTTTCCTATTAAAACTAGGGATGGAGTTAGACACGAGAGCCTCCAGGACCAAACGTTGATATTTATTCTTAACTTCACTGTATACCGGAATCGTGTTGCGTAGATTAAAAGAGTGGTTAAATTCGTGGCTGTGTTGATATAGTAGTGACTTACGATCGTGGGAACGGATGTTTCGTTCATGTTCTAGGACACGAGTGGCAATGGTGCGGCCAGTTTCTCCGACGTATGATTGTGGACAGTCGTTGCACGGTATTCTGTAGATGGCATTGGAGAAAGATTGGGGGCTGGGCTTGACGGAGCTTTTTGTGAGGGGATGGCGTAACGATGTGCCTAGGGAAGGTGATTTTTTAAAAAACGTGCGGATGCCAAATTTACGCAGATAAAAACCGATGTCGGAATTCGTAGTAGAAAACGGAAGAACGCAAACATCTTTAAACGGGGGAGGAATAGAACTGTCGTGATTTGGTGTATAAAAATGTCGATCGATAAATTTACGTGGGTAACCCGCGGATAAAAGGTGTAGGTAAACGATCCGTTTTTCGATTCTACTGAATAAAGGAAGGGAGCAATGAGTAAAAACGCGCTTAGAAAGAGTTTTCACGGTGGTAATTTTATGGGAGACGGGAGCATGTGATGAAAAATGCAAGTAAGAAGGGGTAAAACCGGCTTTACGAAAAACAGTTGTATGGAAACGGCCCTGGAGATTAACCACTAAAACGTCTAAGAACGGGATACAATTAAAACGGGAAGAATTGTGGGTAAAACGTAAATCGGAATGATAGGAGTTTAAAACAGTCAGGATAGGGGAGTGGTCAGTGCTCTGATGCAAACAAAAAATGTCATCGACATATCTCGCCCACATTACTACTCCTAGGTGGATCTGGGAAGCTAACCATCGGTCCAAATATGACATTACGATCTCAGCTGCGGTTGTAGAGAGAGGGCTGCCCATGGGGGAGCCTCTTATCTGCAAGAAAAAGCGGCCATTAAACTCTAGGGTGTTCATGCCCAAGCAGATGTTGAACAGCTCATAAACTACTTTTTGATCTTTGTTAGAGACAGAAGGAGAGTTGAGGAGTGAGCCTAACCCATCAAAAATCAAAGAATGTGGGAGGCTTAGGAAGAGAGATGTGACGTCAAAAGTGGACATAGTGGGGCTGCCAGACTGGGAAAAGTTTTTTAGTTTGGCGATAAAATCAGAGGAGTCCTGAATGGAATGAATATTGTGGGCTTTGACAAGGGGCTTAAGGAAGTTTGAAAGATATCTAGCCAAATGCAAAGCGGGCGAAAGATGATATGCGACGATGGGCCTGAGAGGGATATCGGGCTTATGAGTCTTAGGGAGCCCATAAATATAAGGAATGCTGGAGATGTTGGAGGTGAAAAGCTTGAATTGTTCAGGGGTGATGCAGCCCTTCTTAAGGAGGGACCTGAGTGATTTCCATACAACTGTTTTTCGTAAAGCCGGTTTTACCCCTTCTTACTTGCATTTTTCATCACATGCTCCCGTCTCCCATAAAATTACCACCGTGAAAACTCTTTCTAAGCGCGTTTTTACTCATTGCTCCCTTCCTTTATTCAGTAGAATCGAAAAACGGATCGTTTACCTACACCTTTTATCCGCGGGTTACCCACGTAAATTTATCGATCGACATTTTTATACACCAAATCACGACAGTTCTATTCCTCCCCCGTTTAAAGATGTTTGCGTTCTTCCGTTTTCTACTACGAATTCCGACATCGGTTTTTATCTGCGTAAATTTGGCATCCGCACGTTTTTTAAAAAATCACCTTCCCTAGGCACATCGTTACGCCATCCCCTCACAAAAAGCTCCGTCAAGCCCAGCCCCCAATCTTTCTCCAATGCCATCTACAGAATACCGTGCAACGACTGTCCACAATCATACGTCGGAGAAACTGGCCGCACCATTGCCACTCGCGTCCTAGAACACGAACGAAACATCCGTTCCCACGATCGTAAGTCACTACTATATCAACACAGCCACGAATTCAACCACTCTTTTAATCTACGCAACACGATTCCGGTATACAGTGAAGTTAAGAATAAATATCAACGTTTGGTCCTGGAGGCTCTCGTGTCTAACTCCATCCCTAGTTTTAATAGGAAAATAGATCTCCCCCCTCAATATACTGCTTTTTCTAAACTTGGCCACTGACATCTTATTTCGCTTCCTTCCTTCATTGTGCCTAGATGCCTACGCTCTTCTTCCCATCCTTTTTCTCGTGTTTTACCTTTTATCCCTCATACACAGATTTTTAGTCTATTTTTTAGAAATTTCGTATTTTTTAGAAATTTCGTACTTTTATCTTTAGTTCTTATGTAAATTTCTTAATTATTTTAAATAGATGTTAGTTAGCTTTCTCTTATGCTAATTTACTGCATGTATATATTGGTTCACTTTTTCCAACCACCCATTGTACCTGATGAAGGGCAGCTGATGTCCGAAAGCTCGTAGTTCCCAATAAAGAAACTTACCACGCTGTTTATCTACTTGCTGTTTCAAAATATATCAAATAGCACACAAACACACCAACAAGCATACACACAACAAGCACCACAAACCCAACAAGCACCAAAAACACACCAAACCCCACACAACAAACATAGATATACCTAACACAAACCAAACATATACACAACAAGCACCAAAAACACCACAAACACACCAAACAAACACAAACACCACAAACCCAACAAGCACCACAAACACCACAATCAAAAATATACCACAAACACCACAAACACACCAAACAAACACACCACACAAACACCACAAACCCAACAAGCACCACAAACCCACCATATAAAACAGTGATCAAACAAACCAAGTAGATTCTAGCGCTAGGTAAACCACCATAATGCCACAGAACAAGAAACCTCCCTCAGTAATTGAACCAAGCTACGTTCTCCCATCAGTTCCACCTTGTTACAACCAACAGCCACCTTTAAAAAATACGTTCTCCACAACCTAGCAGAGCGTAAGGACGGGCAGCGTGGAGTTTTTTGAAGGAAGTTGGACAAAACGTGTAAAAACTTTTCCGGAATGTGTACACTACCATTTTTTTTTACCAACTTAAAAAAATAATTCTTTAAAAGCGGCGCGAAACGTTCAAAACTTTTATTTATTTAATGTTTTTATTTTAGAAAGTACCAGAAAATGAGCTTATATTTACGTTTAAGATTAATTCTGATATCTTATTATATTATGATATATATAGTATATATTTAAGACAAATATCTAACTCTCTATTATATAGTTGGTGTTGTGGCTTTGTCACACCGACCCGAGTCCGTTAGTTTGCAGAGACGGTCAATAGGTGGCGTCTAGTTTTGACGACTATTTTGACGAGAGATATGACCTTTATTTTTAATTGATAAATATCCTTCCAGAAAAATTATCAAAATACATTGTTTCACTATTTTAATGCATTTTAAAAGGGAGAGGTGTGTCACTTTTGGTACATATATATATATGCAAATTTACTTTAATAATATCTTTCAGTAATTTAACAAAAAAATGGTCATTTTATTGTTTGTTTCTTTAACTCCTACACTACAGTGTATTAAAAAAAGGAATAAAAATAAAATCAATATTTAACCGAATAGAAAGACAAAGCTAAATATCTAAAAATTACAAATTAGTAAATATGTAAAAAAGGTGAGTGTATTATACGATATTATATTAGGTAAAGAGGTACCAAATATATATATTTTTTCTTATCCCTAGTACATGTGGTACAGGCCATGATAATCATGGTGGGTAGTTAGCGACTGCTTTTACTGTAAGCGCACCACATGTCTACACATGTGAAAAGCAGTTCGACTTTACACTTACAAATGTGTCAGAGCCCCGTTTGGTTACTTCCACTCGCTGGTGGGGTTGAACTTTTGCAAGAATCGGGGGCCATTGGAGCATTTTTTTTAAACAGAAAAAAGGTGTTCAATGCGGGAATCGAACCCGGGTCGTAATGGTCGAAAACCAAACGGTTTAACCAGCCTTCCACCGACCACCCGAAGAACCAAGTAGCTTTATATTACTATATAAATACTCCAATTTTATTAAGCATTGTTCAAATACACAATACCATTGAGGTAGAAAATGGTGACGAACAATAGTGGCAACAAGAGATCGTCAAACAATATCCTTCAGTCAACCACCACTTCACCAACTATTTACATAGTGTTTTTTTTTTCAAGTTGCATATTTAAATATTATCATCATCAATGGATTCTATTTAATGATGATCATAATGGGGTTTCCGTGATGGGTTGAGGACAAAAGGAACGACCTTGGATGCAGAAAGAGAGGTTAAAAAATTCTATTATTTTTCCTGCGACAATCACGCCAAGTTGTCATCTTAAAAAAATGCCATCCAACTGTCATCGTAAATTATAGGGATAATTTTCAATTTAGGATTTGACGAGTGAGGTTATGGTCGAATATTTGTAAATATATAAACACTTTCTCTCGGTCTTCCTTTCTTTGGCGAATTTCAGAGTTATCGTCCCGTAATATACATGGTAAAGGTGATTTTGTTCACATTGGGTTATCTCGTGTGTCTTCAATAGAGGTCACTTTGTATCAAATATCTTTCAGATTTGATGTCTGAATCCCGATATATATGCCAAAAGGTAATTTTGTTCACACTTGGCTATCTCGTGTGTCTTCAATAAAGGTGATTGTAATACATTTCAGAGTTATTGTCCCGATATACATGCTAAGGGTAATTTTGTTCATATTGTGTTATCTCGTGTGTCTTCACAATAAAAGTCACTGTGTATCAAATATCTTTCAGAGTTGATGTCTGAATCCCGATATACATTATAAAAGGTAATTTTGTTCACACTTGGTTATCTAGTGTGTCTTCAATAAAGGTCACTGTAATATCATTCAGAGTTATTGTCTGAATCCCGATATACATAGTAAAAGGTACAGCTTCCTTAAGTGTTGTCCATGAGTGTATATCGGTTATCGCGTGTGTCTTCAATAAAGGTCACTGTAATATGTTTCAGAGTTATTGTCTGAATCCCGATATACAAGCTAAAATGTACAGCTTCCTTAAGTTTTGTCCATTAGTGTATTTGGTTATCTCGTGTGTCTTCAATAAAGGTCACTGTAATATCTTTCAGAGTTATTGTCCCGATATACATGCTGAAAGGTACAACTTCCTTTAGTTTTGTCTCCATGAGTGTATACACACTTGGTTATCTCGTGTGTCTTCAATAAAGGTCACTGTAATATCTTTCAGAGTTATTGTCCCGATATACATGCTAAAAGGTACAACTTTCTTAAGTTTTGTCCATGAGTGTATATTGGTTATCTCGTGTGCCTTCAATAAAGGTCACTGTAATATCTTTCAGAGTTATTGTCTGAATCCCGATATACATGCTAAAAGGTACAACTTCCTTAAGTTTTGTCCATGAGTGTATATTAGTTATCTCGTGTGTCTTCAATAAAGGTCACTGTAATATCTTTCAGAGTTATTGCCCCGATATACATGCTAAAAGGTACAACTTCCTTAAGGTTTGTCCATGAGTATAATACGAAAAAGGTTTTAACAAAAAAACGACAAAGAAAAAGTTCTATAGAAGTAAATGAATTCGAGAAGTTACTGGAAAACCTAACCCTACCAAATTACTTATATGAACATGTGTGTGAGTTGGCTAGAAGGGGTGAAGAAAACTACCGGAAGATCACTAATTGAGAGAGATGATCCCTAACAGATAAAATTGGAGAATATTGGTTACCATATAGTATCACCAAAAATTGACTTGATGGACACTAACAACAAGCCCCACCGCTACTAATACCTACCCCGATGACCCATGAGCTCCTGACCGCTCTTGCACCCCCTATAGCTCTCACTCCTGAGGGCGATGTGGACATAGAAAAGTTACTCATCCGATTGAAGGATCGAGAATTCCTGCACTCCATATATAACAAGAATAATGTGGTCAGGATGGATATCGCGGTCTATTACGAAGAAGAAACGGAGCACCTCCTCGGGCTACTCACGCCTGAAGACAAGATTCTTCTCGACAAATTCTTCGACATTATCATCAAACATGTTCCGAACATGAACTCGCCAAATGGCAGGGATCTGTCTAGATTCAAGGCGGCTTTAAGCTCCTGATCCGGATGTGCCTTCGGAGAGGGCTACGTCGATTGTATATATCTCTCTTCATTCCTACCATTAATATTACCTTATAACTCCCTTTGAGTGTAAAGATTGACGAGATGTCAATAAAGTTGTTTAATTGTCAAAAATTGTCAATAGGAAGTTACATCGGGGGAAGACGCAGAGAGCGGTATCCTTTTTATCTCTACAGTAGACAAAACAGTAAACACTGATTGGTCCATCTAGATAACGACTGGCGGTAGTCTATCCACAAGACGCTACTGAACTCTTTATATTTTTTAAACAATCGCTAGAATATATTTGACACTAATACTACAAATACATTTGTAGAACGAAATTTAGCAATTATACCTCAAATGTTTCTTTTGAACTAAAAATCGAAATTTATTTTAAGGAGAAATAACGATTATTTATAACCTTAGAGATGAAGTATGATAGGATGAATTGTGAAGAGTAATGATAAACGGAAAATAAAAGTGCCCAGGGATGGAAAATTACTCTTCACAATTCATCCTATCATACTTAATCCCTAAGGTTATAAATAATCGTTATTGCTCCCCTTAAAATAAAATTTCGATTTTTCGTTCAAAAGAAACATTTGCGGTATAATCGTCAAATGTTGTTCTACAATCATAAGCCGCATTATATTGTATTATAAAATAAATGTGTACTAGAAATACCTATCTTTATTATAAGAGATATAACAAAACTAAGTTATAAAAATTAGATTTATTTCATTACAGCGATAAAAATAGGCAAAAAGACGTTTATATTTTCTCGTTTTTTTAATAGCTTTTAATGAAGATTTAAGCATTGCTATCTCCCAACTTTATTTATTTATTTATTATTTTTTACTTATCCTTTTAGTCTAAATTAGACAAGATCTTGGAGGTCGTGCTCGTAAAGAAGCTCATGAACTCTCCCAACTTTATAAAAATAGGGTGAAGACCCGCCCACTAACGAGGTTTATTGAGGCACCGCCCACCAACAAGGTACAGAGAAACCCCGCCCACTAACGAGGTTCATTGAAGCTCCGGCCACCAACAAGGTACAGAGAAACCCCGCCTACTAACGAGGTTCATTGAAGCCCCGCCTATTAACGAGGTAAAGAGAAACCCCGCCCATAAACGAGGTACAAAGAAACCCCACCCACAAAAAAAGGTACAATGAAGCCCGCCTACTATCGAGCTACATTGAAGTCCCACTCACAAACAAGGTATAGTGAAGCCCCGTCCACCAACAAGGTATAGTGAAGCCCCGCCCACGAACAAGGTATAGTGAAACCCCGCTCACTAACAAGAAAAACTGCATCCCCGCCCACTAACAATGTATAGTGAAGCCCCGCCCACTAACAAGAAAAACTGAAGCCCCGCCCACTAACAAGGTATAGTGAATACCGCTCACAAACAAGGTATAGTGAAGCCCCTCCCACTAACAAGGTATAGTGAAGCCCCGCCCACAAACAAGGTACATTGAAGCCCCGCCCACTATCAAGGTAGAGTGAAGGCCCACCCACCATGCATCTGCAGCTGGTCTAGCACCGCCTCCACTATGGGCACCATCATGGCTGTGGTCGCGGTGTTGCTGATCCACATGGAGAGGAACATGGTAGTCATCATGAAGCCGAACATCAATCTGCCACACACGCCATCTATCAGCACACAAAGGAAACACTTTTCTATCCACATATAGAAGTAAACATTTCTTGTATGTAGAAGGCGCGCTAATGATTTACCTTTAATCGAGACCTAACTGGTTTATTTGAGAATTGTTTGAGGTAGAATCAATGTTCGTTACAAGTATTTATATGCATTTCTAGTGTGCCTCCTTGAGTAGATTATGTCCGTAGTTTCTTTAAATGCCTTTACTGGGATTTCCGAAATCTGACAGCATTATACAAAATTGGAGCGATCTGGCAGATTAAACTGGCGAAACCGTTTGAAGGGTTCCCCACTGATGAGCTGTATATGTGTTGGGTACGAAGACCATTCCATCCTTGTCAAGGGGAGTGTTAACTGTATATGTGTTGGGTCCGAAGACCATTCCATCCTTGTCAAGGGGAGTGTTAACTGTATATGTGTTGGGTCCGAAGACCATTCCATCCTTGTCAAGGGGAGTGTTAACTGTATATGTGTTGGGTCCGAAGACCATTCCATCCTTGTCAAGGGGAGTGCTAACTATATATGTGTTGGGTCCGAAGACCATTCCATCCTTGTCAAGGGGAGTGCTAACTGTATATGTGTTGGGTCCGAAGACCATTCCATCCTTGTCAAGGGGAGTGCTAACTGTATATGTGTTGGGTCCGAAGACCATTCCATCCGTGTCAAGAGGAGTGCTAACTGTATATGTGCTGGGTCCGAAGACCATTCCATTTTGTCAAGGGGAGTACTAACCGTCTCCTTTTCTCTATAAACACATTCACTAGATTATAAATAAATATTCGATTAAAAAGGCAGCGGAAGATAAAAAGAAATAAATTTAGACCAAACGATAATCAAAAAGTACCAGACGATCCATTCACCAATCCAATTCCAAGCAGAAGACGAGGAGCTAGAGCGCAACGTACGTGCAAGTCACGCTTGGTTAACTTGGGCGGAAACTATTTCAGGAATCTTGGCTTTTTGTCGCCGACCATTGACAAAGTGTCTTGTTTGGTATTCTTAATGGGCGCGTCAATGACATTTTCTTTCGGTTTAGAAATTATCATTTAAATATTGTAATTTAATATACATATATTTAAAAAGTGACTTATATTAATTAAAGAGAGAGTTTGAAGATTTCATCAAACTTTTTATTAATACAAAGCAATAATACGCCAACTATATATAACGAATGAAGACATTAAGACGCGAATGTTTCTTTTCACAAATAAATCAAACTTCTACTGTCCTTACTGCGATGAAAAAAATATATTAGGAGGGCTTGGTTCATCAGTGGTGAACTCTCCCAGCGGTTTCGCCAATTTAATCTACCAGACCGCTTTTTTAGAGCTTTAATACTGTATTGGACGATTCTGCTTATATATGTTACACTGAAGGATGGAATCTTTCGCTCTTTTTGATTTCTTATATATTGATGGCGTGTTATTGCCTTATATTCAATTTATACCTAACTGGCCTTGTACTTATTGTTTATTAAAGAGCATTACTCGAGGAATATATTTAAATGTAATTCTACTGTCCTAAAAGCTTATGTCCATAGTTTGACTAACTACCACAACTAAGTTTCCACCCTTCAGTATCACACATATACAACAGAATGATCCAATACAGTATTAGAGCTCTAAAAAGCTGTATGGTAGATTATATTGGCGAAACCGCTGGGAGGGTTCCTTACTGATGAGCTAACCCCTCTCCATATTTTTCATATCGCAGTGAATAATAAAAATTATTATTATTAATAATTACAAAAACAATTATGTTTAATGATTTTAATTTTCGTATTAAAAATAAGTTTTTCCTTGACCTGAGTAACAGCGGGTCACAGAGGCGTCTACATTGAATAATTAATCACATTAATGATTACAGATAACTACATAGAATATGTAAATAAAGATAATTTGTACAATAGATGTGAACATTCTGGATATTGATTAAATAATACAACGGGTATATATGCAAATACGTTTCCTTTCATTTTATTATTGTATTCTCAATCTTTCGGGTATTTCCGCCCTTTCCAAAGGAATACATAAAGAACAATTTACAAAATTTATTTTGTCCATAATATTAATTTATATATCAATTTTTTCCCTCCCCATTGAATATAAGCAAAAATATTTTAAAACTTAATTCTATTGACGTTATGTGGCGCTGAGTTTGTTGTTGAGACACTTTAAAATGTTATAATACCTTGATAAAGGTTGGCGTTCAGTCAACTGTAATATTGGTAAAATAAAAGATATTTTGATCCAATATATGTCTTTTTATTTAAAGACTAGCGGACGTACCCGGCTTCGCCCGGGTTTTATCCGAGTAAAGGTTTGTCTAACGAATCTCTCGATAAAGTGAACATTTTTTCCCGGTCCCTTGAAAAATACTCGATAAGTTGAATAAAATCAATATTAATTGGTTCCCTCGGTAATTGGAAGTTAAAGGAATAGTATCTTGCCTTGGAATTGTATCATTATTCTTGTATAGACGTACCCGGCTTCGCCCGGGTTTTACCCGAGTAAAGGTTTGTCTAACGAATCTCTCAATAAAGTGAACATTTTTTCCCGGTCCCTTGAAAAATACTCGATAAGTTGAATAAAATCAATATTAATTGGTTCCCTCGGTAATTGGAAGTTAAAGGAATAGTATCTTGCCTTGGAATTGTATCATTATTCTTGTCTCAAATAAATTGCCGTGTCATCCTGAATTTTGTCTTTCCTAATTTTCTACATTACAAAATCATCGTATCATTATGATAATATTTAGAGCATATTGTTTAATTATAACAGATAAATTAGAATATTTATCTTGATTATTTTAAAGCGAAAAGTTATTTCAAAAATTTTATTTGCTAGAAACCTTCCCAGTACTATACTAAATAACTTCCCAAAGTTTCATGGCGTTCCAATGAGTGGTTTGGTCAGGCATAAAGGACAGACAGACACACACACATACATTCATTTATATATATATAGATAATAATTGTTCCATTTATACACCTGTAGAAGGGCATAAATTCCTGAAACCTTGAGAATACAATAATAAAATAAAAGGAAACTCATATCTCCAGAAACCTTTCATCTACTTATATATTTGCCTTATTCTGTCTGTTTGTTTGTCTGAAGCTCACGGATAGAATGCGCGCTCATTGGCTGTAGATACGATGTACTAGAGCGCCATCTGTTATCAAATTATAAAACTATTTTAGAGGCGTAATATTCTTTTTATTTTTTTATTTATTTATTTATTGTTTTTTATTATTTATTTATTTATTTATTTATTTATTTTTATTTTTTATTTATTTTTTTATTTTTTTTATTTTTATTTTTATTTTTTTTATTATTTTTTATTTTTTTATTTTATTTTATTTTATTTTTTTATTTTTTTTTATTTTTTTTTTTATTTTTTTTTTATTTTTTATTTTTTTATTTATTTTTTTTATTTTTTTATTTTATTTTATTTATTTTTTTTATTTTTTTATTTTTTTATGTAAGTTTGCCTCTCTCATAAACCTGTCTATACAGACCACCCTGACTATAGCGACCACTCTAGACAACCCTGTTATCAGCTGCCTGTCTATACAGACCACCCTGTCTATAGCGGTCACCTTAGGCAACCCTGTTATCAGCAGTGTGATAATCCACCTGTCTATACAGACCACCCTGTCTATAGCGACCACTCTAGACAACCCTGTTATCAGCTGTGTGATACATCCACCTGTCTATACAGACCACCCTGTTAATAGCGACCACCCAAGTCAACGTTTTTAAAATATATTCGCACTCGGGTAAACCCCGGGCGTTGCCCGGGCCATTCGTCTAGTATTATATATTCAAAGGTAAAACGACATTAAATGGGAATTTTTCTCGGGAAACTAAGATGGCAATACTGATGAAGTTATCCTGTGTAATATATGTCAGTTCCGTATGTGACAAGAGGTGACATAATTGATGACACTCTTTAAAATTCCAAATTACGTAATCCATGATAAATATTTAACATGGTTACAGCTTCCTCTTAAACCTGCATGTTGCCCGCTATTTCAGTTTGTAGACAAAATGAACCATAAATCATACAGTTTTTTTAAAGATAGTATGACTGAATGAGCCGGTTTTGTCCAATTTCTACCCATGTGAATGTTTTCCAAGCCAATATTTTGATTAAATTAATGTATAATTTTCATATTATCATTAAATGTGATTAACTTTAATAATAATAACATTGCTTATTACTGGTACTAAAGTAGAACTACCTCCTTGTAAAGGACAACATCTAATTGCAGGGAGCCAGGGTGTCCTTTAGGGAGAGATGTTCTCTTACCGGAGAGTTGCTAAATTGTAAAAATGATAATTTTGCAAATAAAAAATGTTCTTTGTAGAGAGGTGTCCTCTAAAGGGAGGTTCTAATGTATTACTATTGTCAAGTAGCTCCATCCAGATGGGACAACTGTCAATCATCCCTGGACCCCGGGGGGGGGGGGGACCACAGGTGTGGAGGCTTCTGGGAAGCTGATCTGTAAATAAGGAAAACGGGACGGTGGCTAACGCCGTTCATTCAGGATTAGCTTTAACTGGGGGTAAGTTGTACTTTCTCTCTCTCTCCCTATAAATACCCCTTATAATAAATTAATTATCCCCAAACTTGCCCTTGCTTTATTTATCTCCGCGACACTATTATTCCTGCATTTATCCTACATTTTTGTGCTTTGGAGAATCTGTATAAGACTAAAAAGTCTTAATAGAGATTTTTGTTGTTGATGATTATTAAATTAATGTTATTTATTATGTTATTGTAGCACTATCTATACAAAGACAAAATATACCTCTCGGGAAGATGATATTTATGTACCAAAAGAGGCACCTCTCCCTTTAAATATGTATAAAAACAATGCGCATTATGTTTATCATCGCTACAAAATCTATCGGAGTGTATGAATCTGACACCAAACGATTAAAAAAACAAAGGAATCTTCTGCGTATCTTTTAGCAGATGAAATAAGGAATGATATAGTATTTAGTGAGATGTATATATATATATATACTAAGGAAAAATAAAACAACAAATAATTGATAGAATCACTATATAAAAAATAGGATGATTGGTAAAAAAAAGTACCAAAATGGATCAATCAAGTAATGTCAACAGTGAGGAAACAAAATGGACGTTACGCCAAAGGAATCTTGGGAAATGTTATAGTCGGCTGGTCTAATAATATTTTGTCGTTTGGCGTGATGTGATTGGTCGACAATATTTCTGTGTGTGTTAGAAAAACAAACATGTAGAAATGATGAAAAGTCGTTTTACACTGATCACACAACTCAACATTTTTTTTTAGATAACAAAGCGCCATTTATCAGTGAATAAATATATATATGTAGTACATAAACACCGATTTTGCATATTTCCACTACAAAATCTTTAGATTTTCTCTATTTATTTTCATATCTAAACTTTTTAGCACGTCGCATATTCAACCTAAAATGTTAAAAATACTTTAAAATAAAAATATTTTTTATACAGTAGAACCACCATGAGATGACACTCACGCTAGAGGACACTTCTCTATAAAGGATAGTTTTCATTTGTTAAATTATCATTTTTCGTATTTAGAAACTCTCCGGTAAGAAGACACCTCTCTTTAAAGGGCACTTTGTCTCTATAACTAAGTGTTGTCCTTTACATGGAGGTTCTACTGTATATATAAAACCTTACACAGCTAAAATGTACTCTTACAGAAAAAGAAGATCAAGTGTCAAATTTTCCTTTAGTACAAAGATTTAGAAGAACTTACTTTCTATATAATTTATATAAATATAATTTTGGAATAAAAAGATAATATGATCAATATTCAATAATATCAATTATAAAAAGTCAACAATTAATGGTATTTAGCCATCCAGAAACTATGTTTGTTGTGAAAAGGAAAATTATTATTAGAAATCAAAATAAGGCATTGGTCACAGAGGCGCATCACTTAGAAATACCTATGTTATATTTATGAAAAAAGGTGAGCTTTATAATGGTAATTTGAAAAATTATTGAGATTTTATAAAAATGGGTGTAAATTTATTGAGATACACAGCTTATATCAATATTTGGTGTGTCCTTCTTTGGCAGGTATACAAGCGGTTACACGCGGTGAAGCGTACTGTCATATAGTTTTTAATGGTTTATTGTAGAATGCTAGACCAAGTTATTTCAATTTTTGCCGAATCTGTTGAAGATTACTTGGCTGTGTAGATTGCCGAATTTTCTTCCCATTATGTCCCATACATGCTCAATTGGGGTGACAAAGTTACTATTTATGGGATAACACACAAATAAACTAGGGCCTAAAGTAATAGTAACTAACATATAGAAAAGCGTACACTCAAGAATACAACAGCAACAATGAAAAAAGAGCAAAAAAAAAAAAATCACGATTTGCTATATAAAAACAAAACAGTACTTATCCTTTATTGTAGCGTTGGCAGTGATCGGACCGGGGTCACACAGGTATGCGAGGAGATCACCAGACACGAATAAAACACGCAGAGAACACTTTGAGCGTCTCCACACGATAATCCACCACACTTCCCTCGCAATACCATAGCCCCCCCTTATATATACAGACATGGCCACATTCGTCCAATGAGAAGGCGAGAGAGATTGGTTCACTAACAAACAAAAACAAAATTCTTCCCACTAAAACCTGAGATAAGATAAAATTGCAAATATATGTCAATATAATTTGACAGGGGAAAGATCTGGGGAACATGCGGGCCAGGGAAGGAAGTCAACACTTTGAATGAATGCTCGTGAGATGTTGGCTGTATATGGTCGGGCATTATCTTGTTGTAAAATGGCTTTATTAGTCTGCTCAAGAAAGGGTAACACAACAGGTACATCTGTAAGGTATAGCTGAGCAGTCATTCTGCCTTGAATAAAGACTAAAGGAGTACTACTTTCATAGCTGATGCCAACCCACACCATGAAGCCAGAAGTTCTTGCTGTATGCCTTTCTACAATACAATCCTGATGGGATCTTTCTTGGGGCCTACGTCTAACATGTATCCTGCCGTCATGAACTCCCAAACTGAATCTGGATTCATCATTAAAATGACAGAATTTCATTATTGAACCCAAAGACGTCTCTCTTTACACCAGCTGAGCCTGTCGCTTCTGTGTCTGGCAGAGAGGGGAATTCTCAATAAAGGCCGGGGACTACAGAGTTCTGCTTCGATAAGACAGTTATTAATGGTGTTCAGAGATGGTCCGTTCTGTACATGTAGAGCTGTATTGGTACAGTACTGTCTGCTACAACCATCCTTCCAATCCTCCTATCCTCTCTTTGTTGTTACTCTAGGGAAACCTGAGTCAGGTTTTCTTGAACTTTTCCTCTGACCACCAAAACCTTACAACAGTACTTTGATTGCAGCCTACTTTCATAGCAATTTCTCTAGTATAAATTCCACCTTCTCCGAAACCTATAATTCTGCCTCTTTTAAAACCAGAAATTTGCTTTTATCACATCATTTTTCTGCCTTCAAAATCTACAGATTAAAAATATGATCTTACGAATCTAAAAAAAGAGATAACTTTAATCAATAATAATACACTAGAAGTCTATATTTAAATGCATACTTTCTTTCAGAAAATTTTTATTTACATACTTTAATGTTGCATATTTAAATATGCAAATTTTAAGAAAATTTGCTATAGTGTGTATAGATGTTGCAAGTTTTTTTTTGTGGCGAATATATATCAGAAGGTTCTATGACACCAGGTTTAAGAATAGAAAAAGTGTTCGTACATTCAATAATATCCATTTGTCAAAAATCACCAAACCAGAACATCTATTAATAATCTTACTTATATATGGCGGGAAAATAGAGGAAACCAAACGAATATAAAAACAAAGTTACCAAATAAGAGTTGACAATCAGCGTGACATAGTGGTCATAAATTATCATCAACTGTAAGGAATGGCGTGACGACGGCTCTTTCTATTTTTGATCGTTTGATGAAGAAATAGATCGTCTGGTAGACAAATAGTTCGTCTGCTCCGAAAAAAAAAATCGTCTGCTCTTGAAAAATGATCGTCTGCTCTGAATAAAAAAAAATCGTCTGCTATAAAAAAAAAATCGTCTGCTCTGAAAAAAATTATCGTCTGCTCTTGAAAAAAATATCGTTTGATTAGGAAAGAAATCGTAACAACCAATTAGGTTATCTCTATAGATTGACTATTTATTGCCTTAAATCTATAGTTAACGATGATTTCACGATTAAACGTTTTCACAATTTCATCACGAATAGAGATTTCACGTATATAGAAGTTAAAAAAATATACAATTTATTGTTAAATGTCAATAGAAAATATAATATAGAGCGTTGCCTTTCATGATTTAATTCTACTGAAATCGTTGGTATACATATTTTTTTAAATCAAAAGATTTCATAAAAAACAATATGGCGACAAGTTTCATTTAAACCACTCTTTTCTTTTGAAGGTTAGTCATGTTTGGATAAGGAATACCTGAGAAAGAGCGTTTTGTTTGAAAGCTAGCCCAGAATGTATTAATAAAAAATGTAAAATATATATTTATTGAAAGCTTAATTTAATGAGACTTATAATAGATACGTCTTTTAACTATAACTCTAAACTAAATATTAAACATCTAATGATTGTGTTACAGGTGTTTTTAACTCGTTAGCAAATATTTTTTTCTTGAAGATAGAGGAGTTGTCTGGCCGGTTTTAATATTTCTTAAAAATAAACTGTTGTGTATATTTACTTCTTGTATCTGCACTATTTTGCATAGTTGTTGGTTATGTTTTTATATATAAAATGAAAGGATGTAGAAGTACGAATTTTTCTTTTATACATAATACAAACTTCTACTGTCCTTACACTGCGATGAAAAATATATTCGTGCTTTTAAATCCTTTCATTTTATATGTATAGATGGCGCGTTATTGCTTTGTGTTAATTTATGCCTAACTGGCCTTGTCTTTATTGTTTGCGGCAGAGCATTGTTCGATGTAAATATTTGAATGTAATTCTTCTGTCCTATAAGATTATGTCTATAATTTTCTTGAAAACTATTTCTGAGATTCCATCCTTCAGTGCTGCGTATATAAAAGCAGAATGATCCAATACAGTATTAGAGCTCTGAGAGGCGGTCTGGTGGATTAAATTGGCGAAACTGCTGGGAGGGTTCACCACTGATGAGCCAAGCCCTCCCAATATATTTTTTCATCGCAGTAAGGACAGTAGAAGTTCGTTTTATGTATAAAAGAAACATTCGTGCTTTCAAATCCTTTCATTTTATATGTATATAGATGGCGCGTTATTGCTTTAGGTTATGTTTTTGTAAGATATAAATACCGTGTTTAGAGCGACAGTCCAGTAGAATGTTAAGTCAGTCTTGTAACTTGTGTTGACAATACAAAGCCATATTTGCCCACGTGTTGGTGATTGGAGAAACAAGACGACACGAAATAAACATTTAGGTTAGGTAAAGTTTTAAAAATAATTATTTTTAATATTTATAATTTTACGAAAAGAAAAATACGTCCAGGGTAGCCTAGTGGACATGGCATCTGCCCGGTAAGCGGAACATGGTGGATTCGATTCCCATCCCTGGACACTTTTATTTTTCCGTTTATCATTACTCTTCATAATTCACCCTTTCATACCTCATCCAAAAAAGATTAAAAATAGTCGATATTTCACCTTGAAATAAAATGTTGATTTTTCGTAAAAAGAAACTCATGCGGTGTAACTTCAAGTGTCGTTTTACAATAACAGGCCGCAGTGTATTATAATTATAATTTTAACGCCTTCCCAAATGTTTTATTTTCCTAACGAAGATAAAATGTTTTGTTGAAATGTTGAGAAAATAAAATTTTATATGGACGCGAAGAGTATTATTTTTTAAGAATTATTTTTCTATACAGGAGGAATTAAACATGTCTTTTGGAACTCATTGTATTAGTCGAATAGATCTCTTCTTATTCTTTCTTATCTCCACTCAACAATCATATCAGGATATCAAGCTTGTAGAGCTTGTTGATGGTGTCTGCCGGGGATGAGTAGAACTCATCAATGGATGAGTCAATACAGTCAATGATATGTTTTGGGGTTGCAGGTTGACACTTAGTACATAGTGGGAAAACCTTGCAACCATTCTGGAAAGTCATTGTCCATAGATGACCAGACTTAAGTCTGAAAATCAAAGACTCTTGTTCCCTTGTAAAAAAAATAGTACAAATGTGATATTGTACTGGGATGATTAAGGTGCATAAAATAATAAAAAGACATTTCCTTTCTGGAATAATTAAAAATCAACGAGAACAGTTTATATTTATTCCGATAGATGGCACAAGCCATCAGCAACTTTCAGTTTCACGATAAGGAGATGCCTTTTTATTATATCTTGTTCCCTTGGTAGGACAGAATTAGAGCTTGTACCTCCTGCTCTGTACCCGTCATGTTTAGCATTAGATTTCCATTCTTGCTGGCAATGGGTCTTGATGGTACGGAGGAGGTCTCTTTTGTCTAGATGGGTGGTAGATTTTCTGTCCTCATGACTAAACTAATCTAATGTATGTAACAGATAATGTAATCTGTAATATATAATATGTATATATGGTTTTGACCAAGGACTGGGTTGCTGTTGTATGATGTAATCAATATATAGCGTGAGATGTTTTTAGTTCGTATGATAATTCTGTAATAATATTATTCAAATATATAACATACACACACAATCTCTTTTAATAAAAACTACACTACCTAAGTTTTTTGAATATTAGGTAGAAGTGTACATAACATAATTCATAGGGAACAAGGAGTTGAGACAAGATGATACAAGAGAAGAACTTACCTTCGTAAACTTGTCCCCAGTGCTAAGACCACACGTAGAGCGATTCGCTTGTGAAGATTGCTGTGTTCAACCGCTACGGCCATGATCAACCCCCCGATAAACATCATGATGGTGTCCTGCAACCATTGGTTTCTGTCAGTATAATGGAAGTGGGACAATATCCGGGGAATAGGAAGGTATCCAAATATATTGATTGACATGATAATAAATGGTGTTTAATATATACCCCAATAAAACATCTAGCTAGAAGTACAGACATTATAGGAAGGGGCTACTTTTGTTACATGATTTTATTTTTTTCAATATTTCTTTTTCATATATATTTCAGAATTTATGTCAGTAATTATTTATAATAATACTTTTCATACATTAATTTCTTCCACTATTGTATCGGAAAAAAGTATTTTTTAAACTAGATTATATTGTTTTTTTTTATACACACAAGATAAATACGTTGGTGTACTTTGGCGTTGAGCCAACTGAAATACAAATACACTCATGGACAAAACTTAAGGAATAAAAGGGTCTTTGATGTCGTCTATATTTTTAAGGAGACAGAGGTAATTCTGTTCACACTTGGTTATCTCGTGTGTCTTCAATAAAGGTCACTGTAATATCTTTCAGAGTTATTGTCCCGTAATATACATGCTAAAGGTAATTTTGTTCACATTGGGTTATCTCATGTGTCTTCAATAGAGGTCACTTTGTATCAAATATCTTTCAGAGTTGATGTCTGAATCCCGATATACATTATAAAGAGTCATTTTGTTCACACTTGGTTATCTCGTGTATCTTCAATAAAAGTCACTGTAATAGCTTACAGAGTTATTGTCCCGATATACATGCTAAAAGGTACAACTTCATTAAGTTTTGTTCATGAGTGTACCTACACTTGGTTATCTCGTGTGTCTTCAATAAAGGTCACTGTAATATCTTTCAGAGTTATTGTCCCGATATACATGATAAAAGGTACAACTTCCTTAAGTTTTGTCCATAAGTGTATACACACTTGATTATCTCGTGTGTCTTCGATAAAGGTCACTGTAATATATTTCAGAGTTATTGTTCCGATATACATGCCAAAATGTACAACTTCCTTAAGTTTTGTCCATGAGTGTATACACACTTGATTATCTCGTGTGTCTTCAATAAAGGTCACTGTAATATATTTCAGAGTTATTGTCCCGATATACATGCCAAAATGTACAACTTCCTTAAGTTTTGTCCATGAGTGTATACACACTTGATTATCTCGTGTGTCTTCAATAAAGGTCACTGTAATATATTTCAGAGTTATTGTCCCGATATACATGCTAAAATGTACAACTTCCTTAAGTTTTGTCCATGAGTGTATATTGGTAAAAATATTCTATTTAGTCCAATATTTATATAAATAGGCTTATATATCTTTCAAGCGAAATATTTCATAATAGTTTGTTTCACGACTCATTGATCTACTAACATGTGTAGACAATGTTTGACAGTAGATACTGTCTCCATATCTATGTTATATAAGTAAGTTCAAACGATGGAGACGTGACTGGACTGAAGAAACACCCATCTTTTGTCAAAGTCTGTCTTCCTCAGTGGAGAAAAAAAACTTGAGGAATGATAAGTACACTTCCAATAGCCCATCAATAACAATGTCAACAATCACGCCATACAAAATGTCTGTTTCTTGAATTATATAAATTTTAAGAACGAAATGTTTGTTGACCTGTTAAAGCTGACAGTTGTCTTTAAATTCAGATATTGAAGGACCCACGTGGAGAGATTGGAAGTATTCCAAATCAAGCTTTGAAGGAGATTCAGCTAGTCGTCCGAGAAAATCTCACTTCCACATTGCCTATTTCTTATTCGACATTTTTCTGGTTCAAATCACATAAGTAGGTACCGCTCAGCAAGAGCAACCTAGTTCATGATAATTGAACAATGAATAATATGTGAAGGTTATTCACATATTAAACAAAATTTAAACGCGGGATTCAATCCCGGTTCATGACTGTCGGGAATCGAGGGGGTTACCCACTCGTCCACCGACTTATTCGACATTTTTGGTAATATTTTTGTTTATACTGATTTTTATAAAGTGATTAGATGATATTTACTTTTATTATTTAAAAGGCCCAGTATTTTTTCATATTATAGTCGGAAGAAGGCTTATAGAGATGTACTCCGTGAAGAAGATTGGCGACTGACCTGAGCGAAATAAACTCATGGACAAAACTTAAGGAAGTTGTACCTTTCAGCATGTATATCGGGACAATAAATCTGAAATATATTACAGTGACCTTTATTGAAGACACGAGATAGCCAAGTGTGTATACACTCATGGACAAAACTTAAGTAAGTTGTACCTTTTAACATGTATATCGGGACAATAACTATGAAAGTTATTATAGTGACCTTTATTGAAGACACAAGAGATAACCAGGTGTGAACAAAATTTATTTCCATAAAAAAATAAGAGGACTGGTGATATTAAAGATATTTCACTTCCTTAAGTTTTGTCCATGAGTGTATTGAGGGATAATTGATCTAGAATAAGTGTTTCATTCTTTAATGCATTTCACGAAGATTGTTATACATTCTGTAGAAGTATTTCAGATGATTCAAACTCCACCTTTACCGGTCCCAAGCCCGGATGAAAAAGAAGGAGGGGGAGCAGTAACAAGCTCGGTAAAAAACCTGGCCCGGCTGATAGTACCCTGTAAGGTCTTCTAATCCAGGGATACAGGATGAGCAGCGTTTGTACTCCATGTTAGGAACGGCTGTACATGGCATCTGTTTCTCATGTCAGAGGCGGCCATTTCATATTGGAGCTAAGTCGGCCTGCCACTGAGTAGGGCTCCCAGTCTTAATGACAAAGGCAGACACATTCTACTTCACCCAGTCATGATGGTTGTCTTTTATTCATTATTATGATTGAGTGGTGATGTATATAGTTGTTCATTTGTTTTAGATAAATATAAAATGATGTATATATATTGTTCATTTGTTTTAAATAAATATAAAATGATGTATATAATTGTTCATTTATTTTGCATATTTTTCATCTTTGAATTTATCTTATAATTTGGTCTGTGAAAATAAATATATTGGACCAGTGACCAAAAAGGCTGTAAATAGATCGTTTAATGTTAGTTAGAGAGTATAGAGAGTTGTTAGGCAGGATATATATATATATTTAAATGTTATGCTTGTGTAATTATAATCTTAATTGAATAAAAATATTTAAATTATAAATGTATTCTAAATCTTAAATACCAAGCATTAAAACAACTGGCGAGGAGGAAAAGCAAATTTTGTAAAGAAAAAAGAATTTAAATAGTGAAAAGAAATTATACTTTAAAAAATGTCTTCAAGTATGTTTGAAAGATTTGACGAAAATCTAGAGAATGTTGAAAATTATATTTATCGCTTGAAGCAATTCATGCTAATTTCTAAAACAAAAGAAGACTTTAAGACGCCATTTCTTATTTCAAGCATCGGCCCTAAATATTTCGGGATCTTGCGAAACTTAGTTTTTCCGGAAGAAGTTGATCAGGTTCCCTTTGATAAATTGTGCAGGATCTTATTGAAACATTTCAATCCTAAGATCAATATAATATATGAAAGATTTGTATTCCAGAAAATGGATCAAAAATCAGGCGAAACAATACCTAAATACATAATACGCCTAAAAGAACAGGCTCAAAGGTGTAACTTTGGAGATTTTCTGCAAGAATCCCTAAGAGACAGATTTGTGGCGGGCATCATTGATACACCGACCCAAAAGAAGCTACTACAGGAAGAAGGATTAACTTTTGAGCGAGCATTAGACATCGCGCTGTCTGCGGAGTCTGCAGATAATGACCTACACAACCTCAAGAGATCCGAAGATGCCCATCTGTCCCCACAGCATCTTCATGCCATCAATAATCCCTGCAAACACTGTGGTAAGACCAACCATCTACACTATAATTGTTTTTTTAAATCAGCTAATTGTAGAGTTTGTGGTAGAGTAGGGCATATTTCTACTATATGTTATAAAAAAGATAGTTCTGCCCGTAAATTGCCCAGAAATCCCAAAAATACTTTTAATAAATTTAAAAAGCATGTTAATGATAATAATCCTTCGGGGTCTCAAAATAATTTATCATTGAATAATATAAATTTGCATCCTCCCTTGATTGAAACTGTATATGTAAATGACATAAAATTGTTGGCTGAAATTGATACTGGAGCAGCCATTACTACATTAACTAAAAATTTGTACTTTAAATATTTCAAAAATGTTAAATTAAATAAATGTAATACAGTCTTGACCGGCTATAGTGGCTCTAAAATACCTATTTTAGGCAAGGCTAAATTTGATATAAAATTAAGAAATGTTTCTAGAACCATTGAAATACTAATAACTAATTTAAATTGTACTAAATTTCTCTTAGGAAGAGATTTCCTTAATCTTTTCAATATCTCATTCAATTATTTGCATAAATTGGACTCTTTTAGTATAGATTCACTTTTAAATGATTACGGGTCCATTTTTGAATGCAAATCTGACCCTATTAAAGGTATCAAATGCCATCTTGATGTAAAAGCCTCCAAATTCAATAGTCAATATGTTAACAGTAAATTTAAAGTGGATGAGACTGTGAAGTTTAGGTGGATTACTAATGGGCATCCCTCTTGGTATACAGGAAAGATAATTAAAATACTAGGAAGGAATGTTTATTTAATAAAACAAGGTGACAGTATAAAAAAGGTTCATCAAAACTACATTAGAAAAATGTTGCCTGGTAAATCACATCCCACTATTATGAATGAGGCTGAATGTGTGCCAACTCCAATCTCGGAGGAGAAAAGTATTACAACCCCCAGGTATCCTCAGAGGGAGCGCAGATGTCCGCAGAGATATGGAGAGTAAATAGATAAATAAGGGGGGCCAAGCCTAAGAAGGGGGAATTGATGTATATAGTTGTTCATTTGTTTTAGATAAATATAAAATGATGTATATATATTGTTCATTTGTTTTAAATAAATATAAAATGATGTATATAATTGTTCATTTATTTTGCATATTTTTCATCTTTGAATTTATCTTATAATTTGGTCTGTGAAAATAAATATATTGGACCAGTGACCAAAAAGGCTGTAAATAGATCGTTTAATGTTAGTTAGAGAGTATAGAGAGTTGTTAGGCAGGATATATATATATATTTAAATGTTATGCTTGTGTAATTATAATCTTAATTGAATAAAAATATTTAAATTATAAATGTATTCTAAATCTTAAATACCAAGCATTAAAACAAGTGGATATATAAGAAAGAAGATGATTCAGTCTTAAGACGGGTTTGGATACCTTCTCAGTCAATATGATCATTTGGACTAATGACCCTCGTTTTCTGAAGCTGGTGTTGTGGCTTTGACACCCACCAGTAGTTTGTGAAATGGTCAGTCCAAAGCCATTAACTGAACGGATGTCTATTTTCCCTCAAAAGCCTCTCAGAATATTAAGAAGCAAAGAGCGTTGCTTGTAATTTATGCCGATGATGGAATTCAAGATGGGATGTCCAATCATGTTCTTCATTGTGTCCGGTTACAAGGGAAAAAACCAAAAGTTGGCAGTTTCTCAAATCTATTAACGAAGCAAATATAAAAGATTTACAAGGTTTTTTTTTATCTTTCTTCAGCTGATTAGATCTTATTTGTATTCATTCTCTCCTCTCTTGAGAAGTTCCTGGTCTCCAGTGACGACATAGCTTTCTATCATGGGTTCTTCCCTTTATTTCTTCATAGCGTCTTTCCCATCCAGTCTATCAGCCCGATTCTTCTTCTTCATTTTCCTTGTTCTTGAGTAGATTCTGATCTTTCAGTGACGCCATACTTCTCTATATCTTGAGTTCTTCTCTTTATTTCTTCCTCGCAAGTTCATCATCCCGATTCTTCTTCAGCTTCTCTGTTCTTAATCAGGTCCAGTTCTTCAGTGGCGTCATATTTCTCTATCTTGAGTTCTTCTCTTTATTTATTCATAGCGCCTTTCCCATCCAGTCCATCCGTTCGATTCTTCTTCGTCAGTTTCCTTGTTCTTGAGTAGATTCTGATCTTCAGTGACGCCATACTTCTCTAAACCTTGAGTTCTTCTCTTTATTTCTTCATCTCAAGTTCATCATCACGATTCTTCTTCAGCTTCTCTGTTCTTAATCAGGTCCCCAGGTCTCCAGTGGCGTCATATTTCTCTATCTTGAGTTCTTCTCTTTATTTATTCATAGCGTCTTCCCATCCAGTCCATCAGTCCAATTCTTCACCTTCCGTTTCTTTGTTCTTAACCAGGTCTCTGTCTCCAGTGACGTCATATTTCTCTATCTTGAGTTCTTCTCTATATTTATTCCTAGCTTCCCATCCAGTTCATCAGTGCAATTCTTCTCCAGTTTATCTTTTCTTGAGCTGGGTCTAGTTTCTAATGACGCCATACTTCTCTATCTTGAGTTCTTATCTTTATTTGTTCTTGACTTCCCCTCAAGTCTATCAGTCCAATTATTCTTCTTCAGTTTCTCTTTTCTTAATCATGACCAGGTCTCCAGTGACACCATACTTATCTATCTTTAGTTATTCTTTTCATTTCTCTTAAATTCCTCTCAAGTCTATCATTACAATTATTTTTCTTCAGTGTCTCTGTTTTTATTTTTTACCAGTTAATTGTCTCCAGTGACGTCATACTTCTCTATCTTTAGTTTTTCTCTTTATTTCTTCATAGTGTCTTCTCATCCAGTCCATCAGTCTAATTCTTCTTCCGTTTCTCTGTTCTTAACCAGGTCCTGTGATCTCCATTGACACCATACTTCTCTATCTTGAGTTCTTCTCTTTATTTCTTCATAGCTTCTCATTCAGTCTATCTGTTCAATTCCTCCTACCATTCTATTTCCAATCATTTTACCCCATTGATATCTTTAATGGAAGAATACATTAATCGATATCTACATGAGCTTCTAGAACTACCGAAATAGTAGATACCCTATTTTTGAGAATGCATAAATGATCACTAACAACATCCAGGACAAACAAGCAAGCCTGGAAATCTGGTATGTATATAATCTATAGAAATAAAGGACGACTCTCCCGTCAAAATAGACGTCAAAACTAGACGCCATATATTGATCGTCGCCTCAAACTAGCGGCCTCAGGTCGGTGACAAAGCCACAACACCAGCCTTGGCAAACTGAGAAGTTACCACACGGAGACAATGATTTCTTCTCAGTTTTCCAAAGTTGGTGTTGTGGCTTTGTTACCGACCCGAGGCCGCTAGTTTGCGGCGACGGTCAATAGATGGCGTCTAGTTTTCACGTCTATTTTGACTAGAGAGTCGACCTTTATTTCTATAGATTATATACACACATACCAGATTTACAGGCTTGCTTATTTGTCCTGGACATTATTAATGATCATTTGGGCTAATGGCCTTCGTTTTCTGTAGCTGGTGTTGTGGTTTTAACACCGACCACTAGTTTACGGCGTTGATCAGTCCAATTCTTCTTTTTCGATTTATCTTTCCATAATCAGGTCTTTGTCTCCAGTGACGCTATACATCTCTATCTCAAATTCTTTATTTCTTTATAACTTCCCATCCAGTTCATAAGTCTAATTTCTCATACCGTTCTATTTACATTCGTTTAGCGTCTATTTTGACGCGAGAAGTGAATTTAATTTTAATATTTCATTATCCTTCTCCGATAAAATGTCTTATCATGTATATCAAAGTAGTTATATCTCTGGATGTACATATATTGCATATGAATAAATTCCAATTTCATTCTCCCTCTCTCTTTTTGCCTCACTCCTTTCTGTATTCTTCTCTGAGAATAAGATTATTCTCGCTAAGTTCCTCAAACCTATCATCGAGCATGTTGAGCATGCAGGCAACATGAACTGGCCTGGGACTGTCTAAACTTATGGAGGATTTGGGATCCTGAGATCCGGATGTACTTTCGGTGAAGGCCTCGTCTGGTGTATATATTTTTCTCTGCTATTTTAAACTCTGTAAACTCTCTCTTGACCGTTGACTTGATGTCAATAAACCATTTTTAATTGTCAATTGTCACTCCTTTCTGTATCGGAATCAACTCTATCAGAATATCTACAAGAACCTTATACCAGAATTATTCTTTATTTACATACTAGACGGGTGACCCGGGCTTCGCCCCGGGATTGACCCGTGTGCATATCTACCCGAGTGATATGTATTTAGATAATATTTTTTTATAATTGTTTGTTATTAGCATTATCTATTTGTTTGGATCAGCATAATTTAATCTAATCTTTGATAGAGGGCGCTGTTCGTGAGCTAAGTAGAATAATTTGAATATATAGTTTTAATAATTGATTTATATATTTTTTAAAATAGCCTATCGTCTTCCCCGTATTTTTTTTACCTATGTATGGAAATTTTGGTTTGAATTAGTGAACTACTGCGAATTTGTATACCGGACATACAAACAAACAAACATATAAACATTGATTTATATATATATATATAGATTTACAATTCAAATTTGTGATTTATATGTTGAAGTGGTTGCAAAAATAAGTTCCAGACAAAGAAGTAAAAAAAAAAAACGACATGTAGGGAGAAGTTGCCTTGACTACGCCCCCCAAGATGTCGAGACACAATGCCTTGAAATGTCCTTTATTCTGATTGGCTTAGTTTGTCGCAAAATCATTGGTCAATTCTCCCCTTTCACGTGACTGGCTACAGTAACAATAGGTACCATTTTTTTTCTTTTGGCACAGATAATTGAGGCCATTCATAAAGGTCATAAACTATTTATCTTGTTAAAGTACTGACCTACTTATGATTTTTAAAGAAAAATACTCGTTTTTTATAATAGAAATTGATAATCAAATATTACTCATAAGTACAACAACAAAAGCCTTTATTTAGGGCATTCCGCCCCACACAGGATTCGCCGTATTTACACATCAACAAGAGGAGAGGAAACATTTACAACAAAAAAAAGTTTGTCTCACATTCAGTTACCTATTTACAGATAGGTCATCCTCCAGTATCCTTTGCCTTGCATTGTTTCTCATGCGCCCAGCTTCTGTGCAGAACTTAAAGTATCTAACAATCAGTAATTCATCATCCAGAGCTGAAGAGAGAAGTTGACATATGCGATGGTATCTAAATTGACCAAAGTTAGGGCTTGGGAAAATTTCAGCACGTTTTTCTGTTAAGATATTACTCCCATAAGTATCTTTTTGTATAACAGGAAGATAAAATCCTCTGAAATATAAATTTCAATAAAAAAACTGACTTTAAGAATAGGTTTCATGATTTATTTACAAAGAAAGTGTTTAAATGAAAGAAGAAATTTATACTCAGAGGCAGTGTTTTATTGCAAAATATCTTTTTATTTGGAAAAATTAAGTGCATTTTGGAGCAAAGATCCTCTTTTACTGGCTTATTAAAGTTGGGAGAGGAAATACAGACTGTTTATATGAATAAAATGTTTATCTGCTTTTATCTTCTTATAAAAGTCTACATTTCTTCTTATACACTCATGGACAAAACTTAAGGAAGTTGTACCTTTTAACATGTATATCGGGACAATAACTCTGAAAGATATTGCAGTGACCTTTATTGAAGACACACGAGATAACCAAGTGTGTATACACTCATGGACAAAACTTAAGGAAGTTGTACCTTTTAGCATGTATATCGGGACAATAACTCTGAAAGATATTGCAGTGACCTTTATTGAAGACACACGAGATAACCAAGTGTGTATACACTCATGGACAAAACTTAAGGAAGTTGTACCTTTTAGCATGTATATCGGGACAATAACTCTGAAAGATATTGCAGTGACCTTTATTGAAGACATACGAGATAACCAAGTGTGTATACACTCATGGACAAAACTTAAGGAAGTTGTACCTTTTAGCATGTATATCGGGACAATAACTCTGAAAGATATTGCAGTGACCTTTATTGAAGACACACGAGATAACCAAGTTCGTATATACTCATGGACAAAAACTTAAGGAAGTTGTACCTTTTAGCATGTATATCGGGATTCATACAATAACTCTGAAATATATTACAATGACCTTTATTGAAAACACACGAGATAACCAAGTGTGTATACACTCATGGACAAAACTTAAGGAAGTTTTACCTTTTAACATGTATATCGGGATTCAGACAATAAATCTGAAAGATATTACAGTAACCTTTATTGAAAACACACGAGATAACCAGGTATGAACAAAATTGGCTCTGTAACCTTAAAAAAAAAAAAAAAAAAAAGACGACCGGCGACATCAAAGACTTTCCACTTTCTTAAGTTACGTCTATGAGTTTATATTTGATAACCCAGAAGAAGAGTGATTTGGCTCGAATTCTACTAAAACCTTTTTTTTTATTATAGGAAATATAGGACACAATGAATGTTTCTCACGCGCGTTGGTAGTTTGAGTGGTTTAAGCATTTCCTTTTAGTAGAGAAGATGGTTGAAGTTGATATACGCCAGGTTCGCCCTTCTACATCAAAATGGATAAAAAATACAGTTGATTATCTCTATATAAAAAACAACACCTAGTTACAGAACCAAAGTGTACTTTAGGGTAAAATGTCCTCTTACCAAAGGGTGATAATTAGTTAAAATGGTAATTTTAATAATGAAAACTGTCCTTTTATGGAGAGATGTCTTCTCGCGAGTGTCCTCTAATGAAGTATGTTCTACTGTATTTAAAAAAAAACGATAATTCTATCCGATTTTAACTTCACTTAACTTTTCGTGGGATTGCTGAAACTGCAGGAATGGACATGATACGGGTCATGATAATCATTTTGGGTAGTTAACGACTGGTTTTAGTGAAAGGGAACTAAATGTGTACATACACTCATGGACAAAAAGCTCAAGAACATGCGTAAGGGAAATATGACGTTAGGGGAAAAAAAGGGAAATATGACGTAAGGGTAAAAAAGGGAAATATGACACCATTCAAAAACGTGTGTGAGAAAATGGAGTCCAAACTTCTCACAATCGAAACAAAGGAATTTCTTGAAAATGTACCAACACATTAAATGCCATTGTAAATGACCATGACTTCTTGGAATAAGTAATACCATGTGAGGAATCATGGATTTTTCACTTGTGAACTAGAAATTATTGGTCAATACATGCCTGTGAAGGGCTTACATTTTCATCGAGAGGTGAAAAGATCTCGAAGGAGAATATCAAAAATGATAATGCTAGCAATTACGATGAACTAGCGCGCCATCTGTTATGAAAATTAGAAACTATTATAGACACGTAAGATTCTTTTTGAAATTAAACAATTTCTACTGCCCTTACTGCAATGCAAAAATTAATGGGAGGGCCTGGCTAATTAGTGGTGAACCCTCCAAGCGGTTTCGCCAGTTTAATCTACCATACCGCTGTTATATTGCATTTTTCGATCTTCCTTTTATAGTGATACTGTTGGTAGACTCTTGGAATGGGTATTTTAGATGAACTATGTACATAAGCTTTGTGAGGACAGTAGAATTACATATAATTATAAATATAGATGAAAAATTTTGCCGGAAGGATATTAATCTAAAGAGACAAGGGTCGCCTCTCTCGTCAAAATAGACGTCTAAAACCAGACGCCATCTATTGACCATCGCCGCAATTTGTCTCTTTAGATCAATTTCCTCCCGGCAAAATTTCCATCTATATTTTAGCCATAGATATGGCCCAGCCACTTTGCCAGCTAAACACCTCTTTAGAAGATTGTCAAGATTCCATTAGATCCCTTGTGGATCTCATGGAATAAAGTCCGCCCTAGACTGACAAGGGCCATTAGCCCGAAACCATGGTCTCTAGGTGGACGCTTTTCAGTTTGCCAAAGCTGGTGTTGTGGCTTTGTCACCGACCCGAGGCCGTTAGTTTGCGGCGACGGTCAATAGATGGCGTCTAGTTTTGATGTCTATTTTGACGGGAGAGGCGACCCTTGTCTCTTTAAAATATAAATATATAATATGCATCGAGCAATCGCTCTTCCGAAAATATCAAATTGAGTCTTTTATTAGAACATTTATATTACGATGAACTAGCGTGTGTTTTTTAGTAATGTTTATTTTCGATATCCTTGGAATAGTGAATCTCTTCATCGTGTTCCTGAAGGTCAAACTCTTAATCAACTTTACTTCCTTGATGATCTTTCTTAACTCAGTGAAAGAAAGAAAAAAACCCAAAGATTTATGGAGGAACAAGTCATGAGAACATCATCCTGACATCCTGTATTGTCCGTAAAGAAATCCCCGGCCAACATCTCCGTGTTACGTCGTCATATTCCTCAGATCCGGCATCATGTATGTGTTCCCCAATGTCAAATAGGAATTACAATAGACCGTTGAAACTGCCGTCATGAAGGAACTGACTGAAAAAGACTCCCAGTACTGTATCGAACAATAGAAAACTGGCATGTAGAGAAGGAATGTATAGTGAAGGTAATAGTAACTAAATATGTGTAAATATGAAATGAATTGCATAATTAGACTCGTTATTTTATAGCCACGTCAGGTAAAGAGATAAAATCCACCAACTGTATTTATAAATTATAAATGTAGGTTGAGAAGGAAGAGGAGAGTTATAAACCATCTGCAAAGATCCAGGAACGAATCCCGCATTGGTCACTTTTATTCCAAAGAAAAAATGCTTCAATGGCCGTTGATTCTTGCAAAAGTCCAACCCGACTAGTTAGGGCAAGTAATTAAACGGAACACAGGGACATTTGTAAGTTCAAAAGTAGAACTGGTTTCTAGATACACTTAAAATACGACCGACAACATCAAAGACTTACCACTTCCTCACGCTTTCTTTGTCCATGAGTGTATGAAAACATGTGGTGCTCTTTAGTAAAACCAGTCACTAATTACTCTTCATGATTATAATGGTCTGTATGATGCGTACTTGGAGGAAATAAAAAAAAAAATAGATATAAACTATTTTAAAGTGTTAATGTGTGTGTTTTGTGTTTTCGTTTAAAAATAAAACAATTTCTTACTGCCTCCCTCCTTTTCAGCAATCAAACAGATATTGAGAAAGGCGTAGCTCATGATTGATGAACCCTACCAGCGTCCAGTTTGATCTACCCACCTTCATGTAGGGAGTGGTGGTCTCCTGTGTCGACAATATCCCCAGCAGTGGGTACATCACTACAGGCAGTAGAGCTGTGACAGGGAGAGGCACGGGTTCTAGGATCCACCATGTCGCCATGAGAAAGATAACAAACCCGCATCTTGCTTCCTGTCAACACATACGATTGTGACACACGGAACGTAGCCATTGAATACCCTATTTCTGTAAAAAAAAGACACTTCGGACAGTTATATTTTTATTTTCTATATGGTAATCAGGATCTCTGCTTAGCATCCTCCTGGCTTAGCCGTTCTAGGGTGTTGTCTACTCTCCGCTACGCAAAAAACTCTAAACTTAAAAGTTACTTTAAAGTTCAAAGTAAAATTTTATTGTAATTTCACTCATGGACAAAACTTAAGGAAGTTGTACCTTTTAACATGTATATCGGGATTCAGACAATAACTCTGAAAAATATTACAGTGACCTTTATTGAAGACACACGAGATAACCAAGTTTGTATACACTCATGGACAAAACTTAAGGAAGTTGTACCTTTCAGCATGTATATAAGGAATCAGACAATAACTCTGAAAGATATTACAGTGATCTTTATTGAAGACACACGAGATAACCAAGTGTGAACAAAATTACCTCTGTCTCCTTAAAAAATATTGACGATCGACGATATCAAATACTTTCCACTCAAGTTTTGTCCATGAGTGTATTTTACAAAAAAAAATAAATATATGTAATTCGTTGTTACCCACTCTTTTATCTACTTTGTTTTAACCTTTGTTGTGTTATAACCTTCAATTATATATAAAAAAGTGTTCACATGACACAATGATATCATTATTTGTCCCTTGTTAAAGAATCCCATTACAAAATTCCAAGCAAATTGGTATCATAAGACCACGATGATTCATTCATTATGAAAAAATTAATGACTCATACATACACACACTTCGGCTAAAAGAATAGAAATGATTCATTAAAAGAATTTTTAAATTAACCTCTATTAACAAGCAACAACGAACATTTTGTGAAAAACATATGTTAAATAACACAATAGGAATTTGAAATATTCACAAAAAGACGCTAAAAACAAAAATAACTAAAGAAAAAAAAGAAAAATGCGATAATAGATAATGATGTTTCAGTAATTGGAAAGTTGTTGAAGGTCAAATTACATGTTTCGTCTGCCTAGAAATTTATAGTCTGCCAGGTAATTTATCGTTTGCCGAGTTATTTATCGTCTGCTTTTATCGTTTGGCCAAAAATTTGAATAGGGGCTAACAATATGCAAATAATGTTATATATATATATATATATAGTAATGCGATATATATAAAGGTATGCGATTTAAAGCCAAGGTTATAAATTCTCGAACTTTTTCTTAATTTATCCAACTGATCCCAATACACTTTTGTATTAATTTTTTTTTCACATTTTCTTGTTTTATTGTTAAATTAATCTCCATCGGTGGATTCACCTTATTTCTACCAAATGGGTTACAAAAGCGGCACCAAACATTTCAACAGAGCCTATGTTTATAGAAGCTCTATCTTTCCCATGAGATAGTGTGGACTAAAAAAAGGTCGCTCAAAGTTTTTTATTCTTTTTACATCACAGCTAGGGGCAACTTGAAGTCCATTATTTCGATATATATTTCTTTTCTCGAATACACACAATACTTTACAATTTGATTTCATTTAACTAAATTTGCATACCAACCCTTTGTACATATATCAATTGTGTTGATATTTTTTTATCTTTTCATCTAATAACTTGCATACTAATTCTGTACATATTTAAAATATATTTCTTTCTTTTCTTTCAAAATTTTTGTTTATCTTTAAAGTGCAATTGTCCCTAGGGGGACAGAGCGCTCTAAGTCGAAATGAAGAACATATATACACACATACAGCTTTATTAAGACCACCGGTCTTAAACAGATTCAGATTCGAAAAAACACCTGAATTAATAAAAAAAAAACTGTTCCAGAGACCTATCCTAGATTTCTATTTAATTGATCACAGAGATTTTATAATTATTAAATTTAATTTTGAGTGTAATAATGAGATGGGGGTGACTAAAGGAATACTTAACATGATCTACAAATTGATTTGAAGAAAATTCCAACTGTTTTCACGATTTCTTTTCAACAATACACATACAGCTTTATTAAGACCACCGGTCTTATACAGATTCACCATAGGAAGGAAGCATAGATGGAGCTCCTATACTCCAGGCAGCAGAGAACCCAACAACAGCCTCCAGGGTCTTATACAGATTCACCACAGGAAGGAAGCATAGATGGAGCTCCTATACTCCAGGCAGCACAGAATCCAACAACAGCCTCCAGGGTCTTATACAGATTCACCACAGGAAGAAAGGAAGCATAGATGGAGCTCCTATACTCCAGGCAGCACAGAACCCAACAACAGCCTCCAGGTCCGACACATGTCCAGTGACCACACCGTACATAAGTTAGCGTATCACTGAAAAGACGAGTGTGGAATCAGCCGCGTTCTAGTCTTCACTTTCCTCATCCAAATGGACCACGACATTCGGCGATTCTATTAATCTCCTCCGAACGGTGACTGCGGCCTTGTAGAATTTATATAAACCAAAGAGAAGACTTTGATCAAATAATAAAACTTATTGGATATATGAACGCTACTTTAAAATATGTATTTGGTAGATGTAAATCTTGTAATATATCTGAGCTACAACTGGCTTATCAATGTCAAGTAGAGAAATACAAACTGTTTAAAAAAAAATGTTTACATGCACACGTTTGGATGTGTTCCATATATAACAAGAATAATGTGGTCAGGATGGATATCGCGGTCTATTACGAAGAAGAAACGGAGCACCTCCTCGGGCTACTCACGCCTGAAGACACGATTCTTCTCGACAAATTCTTCGACATTATCATCAAACATGTTCCGAACATGAACTCCTCAAATGGCAGGGATCTGTCTAGATTCAAGGCGGCTTTAAGCTCCTGATCCGGATGTGCCCTCGGAGAGGGCTACGTCGATTGTAAATATCTCTCTTCATATTCCTACCAATATTATTATCTTATAACTCTCTTTGAGTGTAAAGATTGACGAGATGTCAATAAAGTTGTTTAGTTGTCAAAAAAAATTTGTCACGTTTGGACATGCAGGTTAATATTTGTTTTTTTTTTTTACAATTTACAGAATAGGGTATGTGTTTCTTTTCAAACAAAACAGTTTTCTACTGCCCTTACTGCAATGATAAAAATAATGAGAAGACCTGGCTCATCTGTGGTGAACCCTCCTAGCGGTTTCGCCAGTTTAATCTACCAAACCGCTGTAATATTCTATTTGTCTGTTTAGATTTTTATATATCCGGTACTGAAGACAAATTCTTGGAACAGGTTTTTTAATCGAAATAAGTACGTATATTAACACAAAGAAATAACGCGCCATCTATACATATGAAAGGATTTAAAACACTAATGTTTCTTTTATATACAATACAGTATTAGAGCTCTGAGAAGCGGTCTGGTAGATTAAATTGGCGAAACCGCTGGAAGGGTTCACCACTGATGAGCCAAGCCCTCCCAATATATTTTTTCATCGCAGTAAGGACAGCAGGAGTTTGTATTATGTATAAAAGAAACATTCGTGCTTTTAAATCCTTTCATTTTATATATAAGTACGTATAGTTTGCAGAAAAATACAAAAAAATATAAAAGTAAATGAATGTAGCACGTTAGAATTCTCTTATTATAACATTTGCTTATTTCCAAATATGGCAAAAAAAAGGGATATTAGTGCCTTTTTAAGAAAGGAGCTCGTTTACCAAATAAATAATCAATAAAAAAGGTTATTTTTCTGAGCTGATGGTTGACTGGTTCAATTGATCTTTGCTTGAAAACAATGCAGGGTGACTCGCGGTTGGCACACGTTCAACAAATGATTGGCCATTTTAGACTCCTTATGTCTCTTTTTTTATTTACAGGTTATCATCCATCTATAGGGGGTCTAGAAAGTCGGTATACTGTCTAAAAACCACATAAAATAATTTATTTTATTTATACTCATGGACAAAAACTTAAGGAAGTTGTACCTTTTAGCATGTATATCGGGACAATAACTCTGAAAGATATTACAATGACCTTTATTGAAGATACACGAGATAACCAAATGTGTATACACTCATGGACAAAACTTAAGGAAGTTGTATCTTTTAGCATGTATATCGGGACAATAATTCTGAAAGATATTACAGTGACTTTTATTGAAGATACACGAGATAACCAAGTGTGTATACACTCATGGACAAAAACTTAAGGAAGTTGTACCTTTTAGCATACATATCGTGATTCAAACAATAACTCTGAAAGATATTACAATGACCTTTTTTGAAGATACACGAGATAACCAAGTGTGCATACACTCATGGACAGAACTTAAGGAAGTTGTACCTTTTAGCATGTATATCGGGACAATAACTCTGAAAGATATTACAGTGACTTTTATTGAAGACACACGAGATAACCAAGTGTGTATACACTCATGGACAAAACTTAAGGAAGTTGTACCTTTTAGAATGTATATCGGGATTCAACAATAACTCTGAAAGATATTACAGTGACCTTTATTGAAGATACACGAGATGACTAAATGTGAACTAAATTGCCTCTGTCTCCTTAAAAAAAAAAGATGACCGGTGACATCAAAGACTTTCCACTTACTTATGTTTTGTCCCCATGAGTGTATGTATACAATTATATATTACATTTATACTACAATCTTGTGGTTCTCAGCAGTTCTATCTTTTAAGAAGTTATAAAGAAGTATTTAATTAAAAAGACATATATTGGATCAAAATATCATTTATTTTACCAATATTTCAGTTGGCTGAACGCCGCTCTTTATCAAGGTGTTAAAACATATTAATATGTTTAATTAAAAAGGCATATATTGGATCAAAAAATTATTTATTTCACCAATATTTCAGTTGGCTGAACGCCAACCTTTATCAAGGTATTATAACATTTTAATGTGTGTCAACAACAAACTCAACAATATTATTGACGTTATGTGGCGCTGAGTTTGTTGTTGATACACATTAAAATGTTATAATACCTTGATAAAGGTTGGCGTTCAGCTAACTGAAATATTGGTAAAATAAATGATATTTTGATCCAATATATGTTTTTCTAATTAAAGATTTATTTATGGATTGCTTTGTTTTCAAAACGATATAGAAGTTTGTCCTCTCAGTTAATTTATCTATTGCAGAATATAATGACAACTTGGTACCAACTCTTGAGTGAACATTTTCTCTTTCTTCCTGTGTATTGCTCTACATGTGGTGTCATAAATAGTGTTCATTTGTGATCTTTACTTTACAACATGCCAGATCGTCTTCTTCTAAGATTTTGACATGATTTCCTTATAAAAAAAAGGTAAAGAATATTCTCAAATGAGTAATGAATCGTTTGATTATAAGTAGTAATAAAAATAAGTAAATAAATAAAATAATTAAATCCCACATCATTCCCCTGGCTGCCCATGAACTTGTAACTGTATTATAACACTAATGTTCCAATTTATACTTTCATAACCTTTCCTTAACTAAAACAGGAAGTAGGTGAATAGCGTGGTAAGTTTCTTTATTTCGCACAACAAGCTTTCGGGCATCAGCTGCCCTTCATCAGGTACAATGCGTGGTTAGAAAGAGTGAACCAATATTTATATGCAATGAATTAGCATAAAATAAAACTAACTAAGATCTACTTAAAAATTAAGAAATTTACATATGAGACTAAAGAGAAAGGTACGAAATTTCTGAAGAAATAAACTAAAAGATCTGCATAAGGCGAAATAAAAGTAAAGCACGGGAAAAAAGGATGGAAAGACAGGAAACGAAAGTATCTAGGCATAATGAAGGGACAAAGAAAGATATCAGCGGCCAAGATTAGAAAAAACAGTATAACTATCTGCTCACTACAGTATCACTGTACATACCCGGGGACTCACCTCTTGACTTGCTTTCCTTACCAGACCCACCACTGAACCTTCTTCAGATGAGTCCGGAAAAGTCCCCAGATGGACTTGAGATGGCGATGTAAGTGTAACCCGTCCACATTTTGGGGCGGATGTTGTTGACTATAAGTAGTAAATCACTGATTAGGTAATTCTTAGGTTAAAATGACACATCTGTTGTTGTTGTTTATTCCTCAAGTTGTTTAAACGATCTCCATTAGGTTACATTGTCTCAGCTTTTCTATAATAGTCCTGGGGTTTTCCCAGAGGTCATTTTTGGAGGATTTGATACAATTCAGTAGATGTTCAGGACTGGCTGGTTGGGAACCGCATTTGGAGCATTTCGGGAATGTTTTGATTTTTCCATTAAATTTGAGTATTCTAAGATGTCCTGTTCGTAATCTTGAAATCGCTGTTTGTTCTTCCCTAGTTAGGGTGTGGAAAGAAGATACGTTAGGAATGGGGGTGTACCAGGGGTGGTTTAGGGTGGATTTCTCAGAGAGAGGTTTGTTTGTGGATGGAAGAAATTTCAGAATAGGTGAGTTGGGAGTTTTCAGGCTGGCCCTTACAGCCTTCTTTAGCCAACTGTTCAGCCAAGCGTTGCCGTCTTTGTTAACGTGAGAGGGGATCCAACGTGATCTGGTTTTTCTGTGAGATTTTTTTTGAGGTGTTTATAATGGGGATAGAACTTGGAATTAATTATCCTAGTTTGTGATCACTTTGCAGATATGTGGGTATCGGTGGAAGGCTGGTCTAAACCGTTGGTTTTTGACCGCTACGACCCGGGTTCGATTCCCGCATTAGACACTTTTTTTTTTATTAAAAAAAAATGCTCCAATGGCCCCCGATTCTTGCAAAAGTCCAACTCAACCAGCGAGTGTAAGTAACCAAACGGAGCTCTGGCACATTTGTAAGTGCAACTACTTTTCACATGTGTAGACATGTGGTGCACTTATAGTAAAAGCAGTCGCCTACTTCTACCCACCATGATTATCATGGCCTGTACCACGTGTACTAGGGATAAGCAAAAACAAACAGATATTGATCTCTATTGCTGTTTTGTTAATTGAAGAGATTTCGTGAAAGTTGGAATAGAAGACATAGAATTAAGTAAGAGAGATGAATAAGGAAAAGAAAGAGAATGAAATTCAATACTTAAGGAAAAAAGACATCATGACACTAAATCTCTGTTTCATGGTATGTTATAAGGATTGCAAGCTATTTCTAGTTTCCATCAAACCTGTCATTATATGACAATATCAAAATAAAATACTATTTTAGATGCGTATGATTATTTTAGAAATTAAACAAGTTAGTGTAAAAGCTATCCATGCCAGATGAAGAACCATGTAGGTTCGAAAGCTAGCGAGAATAAATGTGTATAAAGAAGCTCCTCTTCTTACTTTATTTCATACTAATTTGATCAGAATAAGAGTTATTCTATAAAAAAATTCTACTGCCCTTACTGCAATGGAAAAATTAATGGGAAGGCCTGGCTCATCAGTGGTGAACCCTCCCAACGGTTTCGCCAGTTTAATCTACCATACCGCTGTTATATTGCATTTTTCGATCTTCCTTTTATAGTGATACTGATGCTAGACTCTTGTAATGGGTATTTTAGATGAACTATGAACATAAGCTTTGAAGACAGTAGAATTACATATATTTATTTCGTGTTTTGATAACAGATGGACGCGCTAGTACTTCATAATATATGGCAATATACATTCAGGGGGAGATATTTCATAAATATAATATTTAATATTTCTAGCTTTCAGGTTTCAACGAAATTCTACAGGAGTATTCTTAATCATGAAAGTCATATGCGCTCCATGCATTGTCAAGAAACAGTATCATTAGAAAGTATCTCAAAATAGAAAATATAAATGATTTCATTATAAGACAAATTTTCAAATTTTATGATAAAATCAGAAAAACTCGAAAACATAACATTCCAAAAAGATTGCAATTATAAACAAGAAAAAGAGAAAACCAAAGCTAAGGCAACTTCTATATCAATTAAGGACAAATGTAGAGAATTGGGGTAAAAAAGAAAGTAAAAAAACAAGTGGTTGGGAAAAACTAGATAAACAGCTCATTTCACAGAAGAAAGGACATCTAAAGATCCCAAACCACTAACAATGTAAATAGGTAAATACAATGTAAATATGATGTACATATGCAAATTTATAAGCTAGGTTGTTGAGTAGTGATACTTAATAAAGTAAGTTTTGTACTGGAGTATTCACTAACTACAACCTTTTTCTGTAAAAAACAGACACTTCGACCAGTTAAAGTGATATTTCTCAACGTTTCAACAAAATACTTTTGTTTTCGTCAGGAGAAATAAATAAAAATACAGCATTTGGGAAGGCGTTAAAAATGCTTTTTATTAATTTCTCCTGACGAAGACAAAATAATTTTGTTGAAACATTGAGAAAATAAAACTTTAACTGGCCGAAGTGTCTGTTTTTTACAGAAATATAAATGCCGGCCAAGCAACTTCTATCTTCAAGTTAACTATAACGTGTTAAGAATAAACCTGTAGAAGAAGGCGTTAGAGGCCGAAGTCATTCAACTTTACCCAAGCCATCTCCCACTATATAAATACCAAAAACAATCCTCAACGCTTAATATTAGAAGCAATCGTATCTAAAAAACTTAATAGTATTAACAGAAGGTATGTGATACATTAACGCGTCATTTTTTATATGAAATTGGAATCATTTTTGACTCTTAGAGAGAGGATTAATTTAAAAATAAATCAATTTAAATTTTTTTTTTTTTTTTTAAATAAATAAGTTTAATTAAACTGGCGAAACCGCTGGGAGGGTTCACCACTGATGAGCCAGGCCCTCCCATTATTTTATCATTACATTAAGGGCAGTATAAAATTATTTTATTTTAAAAAGAATAAAACTTGTCAAAAATAGTTTAATTTTCTTATAATAAAAGTTATATTTATAAATTTAATTGCCATCTATCGATAAAACAGACGACCGGCCACATCAAAGACTTTACACTTCCTTAAGTTTTGTCCATGAGTGTTGTGAATTAATAACAGCTAATGTATCCTTACCCTTTATAAACAAGGAATTTTAAAAATTTTGATATATAAATACTATACGATGTTTGGGGACACATTTATTCAGCTTTTCTTATAAACGATAGATTATAAACAAGAGAAATCTGTTTGGAGAGAGACCTCTAATATTCAAAATATAAGTAAAACAATGTGAAAAAAATAGTACAAATGTGACATTGTACTGGGATAGGGTGTATAAATTAAGAAAAAGGCATCTCCTTATCGTGCAACTGAAAGTTGCTGATGGCTTGCGCCATCTATCGGAATAAATATCAACTATTCAGTGATTTTTAATTATTCCAGAATTGGCCGAATATCCATTCTTCGCATCGTGTTTGGGATGTAATACGTACAGTACAACTTTCGATCGGATATACATTGTTTTATGTAACTCTATCAACACTAGGTTGTTCTCTACTGGACACTATAATTGGTATAACATTATATTATTTAATGAAAACATTAAGACGTGAATATTTCTTTTCACATATAAATCATGCTTCTAATGTTTTTACTGCGATGAGAAAAAAAATATTGGGAGGGCTTGACTCATCAGAAGGCGGTCTGGTAGATTAAATTGGCGAAACCGCTGGGAGGGTTTACCACTGATGAGCCAAGCCCTCCCAATATTTTTTTTTCATAGCAGTAAATACAGTAGAAGTTTGGTTTATTTGGTAAAAGAAACATTCGCATCTTAATGGCTTCAATTGTTAAATACTATAGTTGTAATAATGAGATGGGGGTGACTTAAGGAATGCTAACACGGCCTACAAATTGATTTGAAGAAAATTCAAACTGTTTTCACGATTTCTTTTCAATAATACACATAGAGCTTTATTAAGACCACCGGTCTTATACAGATACACCGCAGGAAGGAAGTATAGATGGAGCTTTATATACTCCAGGCAGCACAGAACCCAACAACAGCCTCCAGGGTCTTATACAGATTCACCACAGAAAGGAAGCATAGATGGAGCTCCTATACTCCAGGCAGCACAGAACCCAACAACAGCCTCCAGGATCTTATACAGATTCACCATAGGAAGGAAACATAGATAGAGCTCCTATACTCCAGGCAGCACAGAACCCAACAACAGCCTCCAGGATCTTATACAGATTCACCACAGGAAGGAAACATAGATGGAGCTCCTGTACTCCAGGCAGCACAGAACCCAACAACAGCCTCCAGGATCTTATACAGATTCACCACAGGAAGGAAGCATAGATGGAGCTCCTATACTCCAGGCAGTACAGAGCCCAACAACAGCCTCCAGGGTCTTATACAGATTCACCGCAGGAAGGAAGCATAGATAGAGCTCCTGTACTCCAGGCAGCACAGAACCCAACAACAGCCTCCAGGATCTTATACAGATTCACCACAGGAAGGAAGCATAGATGGAGCTCCTATACTCCAGGCAGTACAGAGCCCAACAAAAGCCTCCAGGGTCTTATACAGATTCACCACAGGAAGGAAGCATAGATGGAGCTCCTATACTCCAGGCAGCACAGAACCCAACAACAGCCTCCAGGATCTTATACAGATTCACCACAGGAAGGAAACATAGATGGAGCTCCTATACTCCAGGCAGTACAGAGCCCAACAAAAGCCTCCAGGGTCTTATACAGATTCACCACAGGAAGGAAGCATAGATGGAGCTCCTATACTCCAGGCAGCACAGAACCCAACAACAGCCTCCAGGGTCTTATACAGATTCACCACAGGAAGGAAGCATAGATGGAGCTCCTATACTCCAGGCAGTACAGAGCCCAACAAAAGCCTCCAGGGTCTTATACAGATTCACCACAGGAAGGAAGTATAGATAGAGTTCCTATACTCCAGGCAGCACAGAACCCAACAACAGCCTCCAGGGTCTTATACAGATTCACCACAGGAAGGAAGCATAGATGGAGCTCCTATACTCCAGGCAGTACAGAGCCCAACAAAAGCCTCCAGGGTCTTATACAGATTCACCACAGGAAGGAAGCATAGATGGAGCTCCTATACTCCAGACAACACAGAACCCAACAACAGCCTCCAGGGTCTTATACAGATTCACTACAGTAAGGAAGCATAGATAGAGTTCCTATACTCCAGGCAGTACAGAGCCCAACAAAAGCCTCCAGGGTCTTATACAGATTCACCACAGGAAGGAAGCATAGATAGAGCTCCTATACTCCAGGCAGCACAGAACCCAACAACAGCCTCCAGGGTCTTATACAGATTCACCACAGGAAGGAAGTATAGATAGAGCTCCTATACTCCAGATAGCACAGAACCCAACAACAGCCTCCAGGGTCTTATACAGATTCACCACAGGAAGGAAGTATAGATAGAGCTCCTATACTCCAGATAGCACAGAACCCAACAACAGCCTCCAGGGTCTTATACAGATTCACCACAGGAAGGAAGTATAGATAGAGCTCCTATACTCCAGATAGCACAGAACCCAACAACAGCCTCCAGGGTCTTATACAGATTCACCACAGGAAGGAAGTATAGATAGAGCTCCTATACTCCAGACAACACAGAACCCAACAACAGCCTCCAGGGTCTTATACAGATTCACCACAGGAAGGAAGCATAGATGGAGCTCCTATACTCCAGGCAGCACAGAACCCAACAACAGCCTCCAGGATCTTATACAGATTCACCACAGGAAGGAAGCATAGATGGAGCTCCTATACTCCAGGCAGCACAGAACCCAACAACAGCCTCCAGGATCTTATACAGATTCACCACAGGAAGGAAGCATAGATGGAGCTCCTATACTCCAGGCAGCACAGAACCCAACAACAGCCTCCAGGATCTTATACAGATTCACCACAGGAAGGAAACATAGATAGAGCTCCTATACTCCAGGCAGCACAGAACCCAATTACAGCCTCCAGGGTCTTATACAGATTCACCACAGGAAGGAAACATAGATGGAGCTCCTATACTCCAGGCAGCACAGAACCCAACAACAGCCTCCAGGGTTTTATACAGATTCACCACAGGAAGGAAGCATAGATAGAGCTCCTATACTCCAGGCAGCACAGAAACCAACAACAGCCTCCAGGGTCTTATACAGATTCACCACAGGAAGGAAGCATAGATAGAGCTCCTATACTCCAGGCAGCACAGAACCCAACAACAGCCTCCAGGGTCTTATACAGATTCACCACAGGAAGGAAGTATAGATAGAGCTCCTATACTCCAGGCAGCACAGAACCCAATTACAGCCTCCAGGGTCTTATACAGATTCACCACAGGAAGGAAGTATAGATAGAGCTCCTATACTCCAGGCAGCACAGAACCCAACAACAACCTCCAGGGTCTTATACAGATTCACCACAGGAAGGAAGTATAGATAGAGCTCCTATACTCCAGATAGCACAGAACCCAACAACCTCCAGGGTCTTATACAGATTCACCACAGGAAGGAAGTATAGATAGAGCTCCTATACTCCAGGCAGCACAGAACCCAATTACAGCCTCCAGGGTCTTATACAGATTCACCACAGGAAGGAAGTATAGATAGAGCTCCTATACTCCAGGCAGCACAGAACCCAACAACAACCTCCAGGGTCTTATACAGATTCACCACAGGAAGGAAGTATAGATAGAGCTCCTATACTCCAGATAGCACAGAACCCAACAACCTCCAGGGTCTTATACAGATTCACCACAGGAAGGAAGCACAGATAGAGCTCCTATACTCCAGGTAGCACAGAACCCAATTACAGCCTCCAGGGTCTTATACAGATTCACCACAGGAAGGAAGCACAGATAGAGCTCCTATACTCCAGGTAGCACAGAACCCAACAACCTCCAGGGTCTTATACAGATTCACCACAGGAAGGAAGCACAGATAGAGCTCCTATACTCCAGGTAGCACAGAACCCAATTACAGCCTCCAGGGTCTTATACAGATTCACCACAGGAAGGAAGCACAGATAGAGCTCCTATACTCCAGGTAGCACAGAACCCAACAACCTCCAGGGTCTTATACAGATTCACCACAGGAAGGAAGCACAGATAGAGCTCCTATACTCCAGGTAGCACAGAACCCAATTACAGCCTCCAGGGTCTTATACAGATTCACCACAGGAAGGAAGTATAGATAGAGCTCCTATACTCCAGATAGCACAGAACCCAACAACAGCCTCCAGGGTCTTATACAGATTCACCACAGGAAGGAAGTATAGATAGAGCTCCTATACTCCAGACAGCACAGAACCCAACAACAGCCTCCAGGGTCTTATACAGATTCACCACAGGAAGGAAGTATAGATAGAGCTCCTATACTCCAGATAGCACAGAACCCAACAACCTCCAGGGTCTTATACAGATTCACCACAGGAAGGAAGCACAGATAGAGCTCCTATACTCCAGGTAGCACAGAACCCAACAACAGCCTCCAGGTCCGACGCATGTCCAGTGGCCACATCGTGCATATGTCAAGGTTAACATTCTTTTAAACAATACAATAAATTCCAACTGCTTGTTTCTCACTGCAAGTAGTCAATTCTTCCAGCGGTTTCGCCAGTTTTATCCATCAGACTTCTACAACAATTATTTCATTAAAAAATAAATTGCAAAAAAGGTTTGTACATAACTTTAAAGTAAAGTTGCATACAATATGTTTCTTAAATATTTAATTGTTTGAGTCAAAAGGCGATCCATTAAATTAGATTATATAAAAGGGCGTACCTGGATCTGTAAAGAAAAAAAAAACAATTTTTTCTCAAAATATTTCGAGAGATTGCTCCTTCTTTATCAATTTATTGTACAGTAAACTTAATTTACCAATTCTTGTATATTACATGAATTTGTCATTGGTCAAAAAATGGTCATGAATATGTAAATTAAGTTTACTGTGCAATAAATTGATAAAGAGGGAGCAATCTTTAGAAATATTTTGAGAAAAAATTGATTTTATTTCTTTACAGATCCAGGTACGTCCTTTTTTTATAAACTTAATTGTGTATGTTCAATATATAGTATATATTTGATAATATTCATTTCCTGGTGATAGTGTACAACGAAACGCTATTGAAAGAAGAAAAAAGAAGTCTCCTGTTTGTACAACCGAAAGTTACTGATAGCTTGCGCCATCTGTCGTATTAAACACCAATTATTTGTTGATTTATAATTATTTCAAAATATTGACCGAATACCCTTTTTTGATTAAGCAAGAAAAGACAACCACGTACGGGTTTCAGGCTGTTGGCCTTGTAAGTGTGATGCAGTCTGTACTTAACGACCAGAATAGCTGGTTTTTAAGATTTCCTAACAAAATCAAGCAATGGATATTTGAGGCCATAAGTGCATGAGAACGCCAAACTCAACTTGTAAAAGAACAGAGAAATTGAAAAATAATAGGAATGATGGACTGGGGATGGGAAGACGCTATGAAGAAATATAAAGAAAAACTCAAGATAGAGAAGTATGTCGTCACTGGAGACTACAGGACCTGCTCAAGAACAGATAAACTTAGGAAGAAGAATTAGACTGTTACACTAGATGGGAAGACGCTATAGAGAAATGAAAACAAGAACCCAAGAAATAAATATGGTGTCACTGTAAACCTGGATCTTATTAAGAACAGAGAAACTGAAGAAGAAGAATTAGACTGCTGGACTGGATGGGAAGAAGCTATGAAGAAATGAAAACAATAACCCAAGATAAAGAAGTATGGTGTCACTGTAAACCTGGATATTCTTAAGAACAGAGTTAAGAAGAAGAATTGGGAAGACGCTATGAAGAAATAAAGAACTCTAGATAGAGAAATATGATGTCACTGAAGACCTGGAACTGTTCAAGAACAGAGAAACCTAGGAAGAAGAATTAGACTGATGGACTGGATGGGAAAACGCTATAAAGAAATGAGAACAAGAACCCAAGATAAAGAAGTATTGTGTCACTGTAAACCTGGACCTTATTAAGAACCGAAAAACTGAAGAAGAAGAATTGGACTGATGGACTGGGGGTGAGAAGACGCTATGAAGAAATAAAGAGAAGAACTCAAGATAGAGAAGTATGACGTCACTGGAGACCTTAATCTTCTCAAGAACAGAGAAACTGAAGAAGAAGAATTGGAGTGTTATACTGGATGGAAAATCTATGAACAAATAAAGAGAATAACTCAGTATAGATAATATGACGTCACTGGAGACAAGGAACTGCACAGCAACATATGAACTGAAGAAAAAGAAGAATTGGACTGATGAACTGGATGGGAAGACGCTATAGAAAAATGAAAACAAGAACCTAAGATAAAGAAGTATGGCGTCACTGTAAACCTGGATATTCTTAAGAACAGAGAAACCGAAGAAGAAGAGGACGGGATGTGGAGTTATGAAGAAATAAAGAGAAGAACTCAAGATAGAGAAGTATGATATCACTGGAGACCACAAGACCTGCTCAAGAACAGAAAGAGTGATGAATTAGACTGGATGTGGAGTTATTCTATATACAGTTACGAGCGTCATGCGTTCTTAATCAATTCTTCAGTTTTCATCTCTGTCACCGTTTGCTTTTTTTTTTTGGAATGGCGCTCTCCTATTGGTTGGCTACGATCACGCCACCTTTGCCCCCCCCCCCCCCATCATGCCCCCCCCCCCCCTCGCTTTTTCGTTTTTGTAACTATTGTGTTGGAGCGGGTCGCTCCTTAAATAAATGCATATATTAGTTAATAACCAAATGGAATCCTCTCTTTCTTTTTCCCAGTAATAGACGCCTACGGAAGCCAACAGATCATAGACAGATAAAGCACATAGGCTATAGTTATTAACTAATCTATGCATTTATTTAAGGCGCCAATTTATAATTGTAACAAATAGTATTTGAATAAAAACATTCAATCGGGTAAAACACGGGCGTTGCCCGGGTCATTCGGTTATTGAAGATATAAAGGGAAGAACTCAAGATAGAGAAATATGGTGACACCCTAGAGACCAAGAACTGCTCAAAAATAGAGAAACTGAAAAAAAAAGAAAAATGAATGAGAAAAGAATATTCGCAAACTAATCCTACCTTCATTATACAATTGAATCTTTAAATTTTATTCAATAATATACGTTGTATGTCAAATAATAATATTTGATATAGTGATATTTGAAACTACGTCATAAAATATATAAAGATTAATTACAAAATACGTGCTTCCTTATTAAATGTTTGGCAAGCTTTCGAGGTTAACTCTTTCTTTCTTACTCTAACGACCAATAAAAAAATGATTTAGAAGAATGTACGTCAAATGTAGGCCACCATGACAGCGTCGTAGTATCTTCTGGTGTTAAAAAGGGGGACAATATGTCACATGTCACAACCGTCTGCAAGGTATTGTTGACTTGAGTTATAGAGGGTCGCTGTACTTTCTTGCCTCTGGTGTTTACATTCGTACTGTTTCTGGACGACATGAGACAGCACTATGTCTAGTACGATACTATACGATCTGCTATTTAGGGATAATAAACAGAGCTACAACTTACAGGATATGATAATCGTTGTAGGTAGTTAGAAACTGCTCTTACTGTAGGTGTACTACATATATGCACTCATGGACAAAACTTAAGGAAGTTGTACCTTTTAGCATGTATATCGGGACAATAACTCTGAAAGATATTACAGTGACCTTTATTGAAGACACACGAGATAACCAAGTGTGTATACACTCATAGACAAAACTTAAGGAAGTTGTACCTTTCAGCATGTATATCGGGACAATAACTCTGAAAGATATTACAGTTACCTTTATTGAAGACACACGAGATAACCAAGTGTGTATACACTCATAGACAAAACTTAAGGAAGTTGTACCTTTCAGCATGTATATCGGGACAATAACTCTGAAAGATATTACAGTGACCTTTATTGAAGACACACGAGATAACCAAGTGTGTATACACTCATGGACAAAACTTAAGGAAGTTGTACCTTTCAGCATGTATATCGGGACAATAACTCTGAAAGATATTACAGTGACCTTTATTGAAGACACACGAGATAACCAAGTGTGTATACACTCATAGACAAAACTTAAGGAAGTTGTACCTTTCAGCATGTATATCGGGACAATAACTCTGAAAGATATTACAGTTACCTTTATTGAAGACACACGAGATAACCAAGTGTGTATACACTCATGGACAAAACTTAAGGAAGTTGTACCTTTCAGCATGTATATCGGGATTTAAACAATAACTCTGAAAGATATTACAGTGACCTTTATTGAAGGCACACGAGATAACCAAGTGTGTATACACTCATGGACAAAACTTAAGGAAGTTGTACCTTTTAGCATGTATATCGGGATTCAGACAATAACTCTGAAAGATATTACAGTGACCTTTATTGAAGACACACGAGATAACCAAGTGTGAACAAAATTGACTCTGTTTCCTTCAAAGAAAAACAGACGCGCTCGACAATATCAAAGACTTTTCACTTCCTGAAGTTTTGTCAATGAGTGTACACAGGTAGAAAGTAGTTCGACTGTTGTACTTATAGGTGTACCAGAGCCCTGTTTGGTTACTTGTTCACTGGTATGGTTGTTGGATTTTTACAAGAAGAGGAGGGTCAATGAAGCAAATTTCTAAGATTCCACCCTTCAGTATAAACATATATAAGCAGAATGATCCAATACAATATTAGATCTCTAAAGAAGCCGGTCTGGTAGATTAAATTGGTGAAACCGCTGGGAAGGTTCACCACTGATGAATAAAGCCCTCCCAATATATCTTTTCATCGCAGTAAGGACAGTAGAAGTTTGATTTATTATTATTATTTTTTTTGCTTATCCCTAGTACACGTGGTACAGGCCATGATAATCATGGTGGGTAGTTAGCGACTCTTTTACTGTAAGCGCACCACATGTCTACACATGTGAAAAGCAGTTTGACTTTGCACTTACAAATGCCAGAGCCCCGTTTGGTTACTTGCACTCGCTGGTGGGGTTGGACTTTTGCAAGAATCGGGGGCCATTGGAGCATTTTTTTTTTTAAACAGAAAAAAGTGCCCAATGCGGGAATCGAACCCGGGTCATAGTGGTCGAAAACCAAACGGTTTACCCAGCCTTCCACCGACCCCCGATTTATTTGTGAAAAGAAACATTCGCATCTTAATGTCTTCATTCTTTATATATAGATGGTGCGTTATTGCTTTGAATTAAAGGAATAAAAAAATCATTCTATTCTTTAGAGTCATTGTATAATATTGTAGCGTAGAAATCAAGTCTTTGTATATCTGGAGATGTGAAAGTATTTATTGATGACGTCACGGCGATCAGTCGACAATTATTAACAGACCAACCAAACTATCTACAGTTATAGATTATCGTGCAAGCAAGCTAGGTGACTAAATGATGATTATACATATAATAAATCTGTTTACAAATATTTTCATTGAATAATTAAATTAAATACTAAATTATTTCTTCGCCACAATATATTTTTGGTGTTGATTTTTGGGGGTAAAAAAGAGAAAATGTTACTTAAATACATTTTTAATGTTATCTCTATGCATAGAAACTACAAAAGTAAAATTTAAGAATTAAGAAGAAATACAAAAAAAAAAAAAAAATCAAGAAGGCACTAACACAGTTGCAAATTGTTAATCAACATATACTAGCTAATGTTATCATCATCAATTTATATTTATTCATATATCTATATAATTTATTTACATAGAGAAAATTTCCTTGAATTAATATACCCAACATATATAAGCATTTTATTCCTTTGTCTGATGATAGTAACAAAGCTGTTATCAAAACGTCACACACTATTAATCTATTTGGATATTTGGTCTTATTACCTTGTAGCTAAAGAAGAATAAATAAAAAAAGGGGAAGAAGAGACGTCGTTCTGTCTGAGATTTGGGCAGGAAATTGGTGTCAATGGGACAAGGCTGTCCGGTGTCATCTACTTCAGCCATTTTGTTGGATTCTTTCTTACAACACGGCAGTTCTTAGAAATAGTTATCTCAAGATATAATATTTACAACAGATGGAATCACGGAATTCCATTGTTGGAAGAGACCAAAGGTAGACAGGACGTGTTTATTTATTTAAAAGGTTGCAAGCTTTAGGAAAAGAACGTCCTTCAACTAGCAATTGCACGAATACAAGAAACTAGAGAAGATGTATTGTAACATATAAAATTAGAAAAAACAAACTTCAGAATTGACACAATAATTTATTTAATGTAAAACCAAATTAAAACTAATAAAATTGGAGATAGGCAATGATAAAATATTACAGTGTATCAAAATACAAATATAAAAAAATATATATTTTCATAGAATAAATTCTGCTATATATATGTCGTATCTCCTTTAGTTTCTTGTATTCACGTAATAGCCTGTTGAAGGAGATAATTGTCCGAAAGTTCGTAGCCTTTCAAATAAATAAACTCGTGTCTTTTACCTTTTTTCTCTCTCAATAATATAATAGTTAATGAGCATGTTGGTTGGAAGTTGATTTGGAAAAATATAACAAACATCAACAAATAATTTATTTAATTCTTCAGACAATCGTATGTCATAAAAAAGGACGAATATTCTAGTTACGTTACCAATTCATGCAGTCGTGGATGGTAAAAATGAATGATAACTTTTGTCCCAAAAAATATTTATTATTTATATTATTTTTTAAAGCAAACAATTTTTGCATACATACAACTAACAATGTTATTATCTATTTTCAATAAAAAATAATATTAGGTTGTATTCCTTTTGTTAAGGATTCCTTTTCATTTTAAAATTTAACTCTGTGATTATAGAATTTTAATTATTTTATGAATAATAAAAATCATATTTTTATTATGTCATGTATATAAGTAGAAATAGAATTCCTCTGAAGAGAATGACAAAGAATCACTGAAACGTCGAAAATTAAATACATTATTGTTTGATGTAGTTGTGTTTTTTTTTACTTATCCTTTTATTGGTCTAAATTAGACAAGATCTTGGAGGTTGTGCTCGTAAAGAAGCTCAAGAACTCTTCTTGGTTCTCTGTACAGGGATCCTTTGTCCTTTCCAATACAATTTAGTATATGTTGGGGAGTGGTTTCTTCGGTTTTACACCTAGTGCACATGGGGAAGCTTTTGACTCCCTCTTTATAGACTAGAGGGCGCGGGTGACCAGATTTCCATCTGGCCAACTGTGTCGACTTCCTTCTGTTTAGTTGGATTAGTATATATAGTTAACAATCAACAAATAATTAAGAGGGATCATAAAAGACAAACCTGAAGAAGTTTTTTTTATATCAAAACGAACGGTGTATATTTTTAAATCATAAATTTATACGACTATAAACAAATATATATTAATTGTAGAAATTAAACTATTAAAATCACGATAATTACAACAATAATAAACAATAAGAGGAGCTTCTTGTGTAAATTTTCTTTAATACCGCAAGCTTTCGAACAGAACGTTCTTCAACGGGCGTGGATAGTAAAAACGTAGTTCGTTTTTACTATCCACGCCCGTTGAAGAACGTTCTGTTCGAAAGCTTGCGGTATTAAAGAAAATTTACACAAGAAGCTCCTCTTATTGTTTATTATTGTTTTAAATATATATTAAACTGGCGAAACCGCTGGATGAGGGAGGGGGGGGGGGGGGGGGGGGGTTCACCACTGATGAGCCAATTCTTCTCATTAATTTTTCAATGCAGTAAGGGCAGTAGAAAATTGTTTAATTTTTCAAAGAATCACACGCGTCTATAATTGTTTTGAATTCTCATGAACAAATTTGTAATATTTTGGTAATGTGTGGCTTTTTAGAATATATCATCAAATATTTTCTTTATAGACCTTACTGTAATGATATAGGTTATTGAATGAGATTCTCATAGCAAAAATATTTATTATTTTATGAATAGACTATTAATTTTGTTATTTATATTTTGTTACTTTGTAAATTTTCCTCATTATCTTGTGTTTTAATAAATTATAATTGTTTCTTGACTTAATTAAATTGGTGTGTCATCCTGAAGTTTGTCTTTATTTATTTTCTACGTGATAAAATACCGACATGGATCTGACGAGCTTCTGCCAAGGATTCCATCGAAGTCTTGGAACTTTGTCCCTAGTACTTTTGAGTCCTTTTTCTTACGGCGTGAAAAGCGGCTTTGTCGTCGTATCGTCTATAGGGACATCGTCAACTTCGAGGGAAGTCTTGGCTTTAGCACGGCCGTGGAATCCTGGAGTCAGTCTCTGAAAATGTAGATCACAGCACCCATGGCTTCAAGGTCTTCTCGACGATCTTCAGTTTGTCTTCCCTAACTTACCCAGCATCTCCACCAAAATGCCACGTGGAAAATTAGGGAAGACCAACTTCGAGATGAGACACCAATTAATTTCAGGCAAGAACAAACTATGAATGGTAAACAAAAGATAAGCAATGAGGAAAATGAACAGAGTAGAAAGATATAAACATAAAAATGACCACTCTGTTAATAAAAATAAAAAATACTTTGTTACAATAAGGTAAAAAAGTTAAATATATCGAAAAAAAAATAGCTTTAATTGTAGGTTAATTATAATTTCGCCATGGCTACTGAATTGTCTAGACAGTGATACCCTACTGTACCGCCATAATTCAAACAGCTATGATAAACTTATCATGGATTCTTATCAGTAAAGTCTGGCCAGTAGCTTAGACTGGGATTAAAAAACACTATTTTTCTTCTTAATGGAATTTTTTATCTTTCATGGAATGGCACGCGTCACATTTTACACTACTGTAGTTGTCAACAACACTTTTCAGAAAATATCGAGAAAAACATTTCCTGATCTTTTAATTAAAATGTTACTGATAGTTCGCACCATCTATCGGTAAAAATATCAACTAAACGTTTTTTTATATTTGAAAAATAAATAGTACAAAAAGTGAAATTTGTTGATAGTTAAAAAAATATTTTAATAAACGTTTTGTTAATAAAGTATTCGCAACTAAACGTTTTTTACATTAAAAATAGTAAAAGTACAAAATAGTTTGCACCACACACACATCTATCGGAATAAATATCAATTGAACGTTTTTATAATAAAAAAATAGTACAAAAAAGTGAATTTGTTGAAAGTTTAAACAATAAAAAACGTCGGTGGACAAGTAGGTAACACCCTCGATTCCCGACAGCTATGAACCGGGATCTCGTTAACATTTTGTTTAATATATGAATAACCTTCATATATTATTCATTGTCGTAATTAACATAAACTAGGTTGTTCTTGTTGAGCGGTACCTAATAAAGTGATTTTTGAACCGAATTGATAGTTTAAAACATTTTGTTAATAAATAATTTTGATTCTTATAAATTTGTCATCGAATCCGTTCAGACATTAAGCCAAATAGATTGATATTTTGTTCAATTATAATTATGAAGGAGATATCATTAAATATACCGAGCGCTACTATATTTTAATTGAATTAGATAACACAAAATTAGTTCTAATTCCTCATCAATTAAATTACTCATAATTACAATGATAATCATAGTGTAATTACAGGAAGAAAAAAATTGCTTTTTAATGTATATAAAATACATCAATTTTACGCACGAAATCAATCAGTTTTTAACATTAGTGGGAATTTAGATTTATCAAGTGACAGTCTTATTTTCAGAGTTGGCGGGCGTTTATAGCAGATAGGGACTAACTGTAGGCTTATATGCAATTAAGTATATAGCTTCCTTTATGCAAATTTGTTACTAACGTTTAAAAAAAACAACTTATTTTTGAATATTATTAAATGATTGAAAATTTTTTTTTTCAATAAATAACCCTATAAGTTTACTATATAAATAGTCAATACATTTTTAACTTCGGAATTTTAACCTTTTATGTATACTCATGGACAAAAACCTTAAAGAAGTAGAAAGTCTTTAATGTCGGCGGTCGTCTGTTTTTTATTTTCAGGGAAACAGGCAATTTTGTTCACACTTGGTTATTTCGTGTGTCTTCAATAAAGGTCACTGTAATAACTTTCAGAGTTATTGTCCCGATATTCATGCTAAAAGGTACAATTTCCTTAAGTTTTGTCCATGAGTGTATACACACTTGGTTATCTCATGTATCTTCAATAAAGATCACTGTAATATCTTTCAGAGTTATTGTCCCGATATACATGCTAAAAGGTACAACTTCCTTAAGTTTTGTCCATGAATGTAATAGTAAACAAATTGCCATCTTGCCTAGAGGAGTTAACCAGTATTGAAATAGTTAAAGAACTAGTTAACAGCTAGGTCATTCTCACTGCCGATTAAGCTAACTATTACTGATGGAGACGTTGTAAAAATAAAAGATTATTTCAGTTTGAGTTGTCAATTTGATGAAGAATTAAAGAAAGACCAAAAGGTAAACTCCATAATTAACAACATATAAAATTCCTGTATAATAAAAAAGTAAATGTTTTTCCCTGATTTATAATATTATAAAATAAATAAAGCTTCCAGGGTTAAGTTTCTTGTTCAAATTTTTATTTTTGGACTTGTCAGTCCTTTAACAGGATTATCACGTTAATAAATTAATAATAAATACTATTTTTATATACAAAATTATTATTTACATATTTTAAATCCCCCTTTTAATATCATAAATATTTAAAATATGTATATAATAATATTTGTATATAAAAATTGTATTTATTATTAAGTTGTTAACGTTATAATCCTGTTGAAGGACTGACAAGTCCGAAAACTTGAAAATAAAAAGTTGCACAAGAAACTTAACCCTGGAAGCTTTATTTATTTTATAATATAAAAAAAGTAAAATAAAATTTCAGTAAACAGAATTTCCAATAGAATCTGCGACCTTTCTCCTGTGGTCAATAGAGGAGAAATTTGGGAATCTTAACGTTATATGGTGGTTTATTCTGTCAATTGGAAGATTCCCATGATTTTAAAACTGTCTTTCTAAACCTTGTGGAGATAGCTTGTTGACATAAATATCTTTTATTTTACAATATCATCATGGGGTCGGTGGACGAGTGATATAAACAGTCTGTTTCTGGCAGCTACAGGTTCGAATACCACATTGGACACTTTTTTTCTGATTTTATAAATGCTCCAATGGACCCCGTTTCTTGGAAAAGTCCAATATTTTACAATATCATCAAGGCGTCTGTGGACTATGTTATAAACCGTCGGTTTCCGACAGCCATGATCCAGGTTCGAATCCCACTTTGGACACTTTTTTAATGAATAAATATTACTCTAATGGACCCCGTTTCATCTAAAATTCCAACATTCTCACCAGTATGTAACCAAACAGGGCTTAATAAATAAACAAAACTGCTTTTCAGGATGAATTTCTTGTTTTTATTTTATATCCATCTCAAGCTTTCGTGTTTCACAAACTCTTCTACAGGATTATTTGATACACAATGAATCTTAATCTTTAACTATAATATTTCCCCCACCTACTTTGTATTTTAAATGATTTCAACTGTGATATTATAACACTATGCGGCGTTGTGTTTGTTTATACAAAAATGTAATGTCTCGATAAAGGTTTGGCGTTCAGCCAGCCGAAATGTTGGCAAATAAATCTTTTATTCAATCCAATATATGCTTTTTTATTATCTAATAACTATACTATATATATACACCTATCCCCCGATTTACACGGTACTTGTTTTACACGTTTTCGCTTTTACACGGTTCTCCAAATAAGTTTTTTTTTTTGTTTTTATCGTACTATACTAAATGCTACTGTGATTGAACACATGCGCTGTGTACACATCTCACGAGGAATCCCGAGCTTATGTGCTGACTACATATTTTAACCTGTCAATGCATTTTATTTTTATTTCTGTATACACCTATCCCCCGATTTACACGTTTTTCTCAGGAACGTATCTACCGTGTAAATCGGGGGATAGGTGTATTATACTATTCAAATCTGGTCTAATAGAAGTATTAACTATTAGTTTAATGTTTTTAAAAGAAGTTATTATTTTTTTATTTATAAGTTCAAAATATTTTGCCGGCACTGGAAGAGAATAGAAAAATTCTCCGTCAAAAAATTGGTTATGATGGCATATTATGTTCTAATGACAAAATAGTGAAAAGCGAACCCAATGCATTAGCTTTCCACAAATATTGTGAAACAAACACAGACAATAGACACAACACAGATAATGGATCCAATTTGAAGAAAGGTCAATGTTAATCTTCACTTTCTCTAGATAACTGTTTACTTCTGTATCTGGGAGAATCCTGTATGGGACGTGTGTCCTTAATAAATACTTTTTGTCGTTTTTGTAAGTGCAAAAGTCGAACTTCTGTCGACACATATAGAAAGCAATTCAACTTTTGCACTTACAAATGTGAAATGTGGTGTAGTTGGCGATAGTTTTTACTGTAAGTACACCACATATCTACACAATTTGAAAGCAATTCAACTTTTGCACTTACAAATGTGAAATGTGGTGTAGTTGGCGATTGTTTTTACTGTAAGTACACCACATGTCTACACATTTTGAAAGCAATTCAACTTTTGCACTTACAAATGTACCATGTGTTGTAATTGGCGGCTGTTTTTACTGTAAGTACATCACATTATAGATATGTGTTATACTTAGAGTAAAAGCAGTCGCTAAATACTACCCACCATGATTATCATAACCTATCGTGGTTGTCGAAAAAAAAATGTCGGTATCTACCATTCCTCTATCTTTCTTAAAAGAGATGTTGAAATATTACTAAACGCGCAACACACGTCAAAAAGATTTCCAATAACCTTGAAACATAGCCGATAAGGATAAGATCAAATTTAAAACACATTATATAACAATATACCACAGAGTTTTATCTGGGATTTATGAGCGTCATATATTGTATCTCTCAACCATCTTTATTTCATTTTTTTTAAATGACACCCGGCAACACTTGTCACATACTTATCATTTTAGGTCATGGAAAATGTCAAATTTATCAAAGATTTATGGCGGTAAAAATTTCATTTTTTTCTCTCTCTTTTTAATATAATTTCCCTTTTCTTTTTTGTAGATGAATATCAATTATTTGTTCATATTTGGGGGTAGATTTCGTATAAAATGATAAAATATCTTTAAACTGTCAGATTTATTTCGAAATCCTTATAGAAGAGATATTTTTATAATTCATGGTTAAGAGAATTGAAGAAGGAAAAAGATTTTAGTTAATTTATAAAAATATTTTATTCAAGCAATAATTTGAGTAGAAAATGATAAAAAAATGAAAGGATTTAAAAGCACGAATGCTTCATTTATACATAATACAAACTTCTACTGTCCTTACTGCGATGAAAACATATATTGGGAGGGCTTGGCTCATCAGTGGTGAACCCTCCCAGCTATTTCGCCAATTTTTAATCTACCAGACCGCTTCTTTAGAGTTCTAATACTGTATTAGATTATTCTGCTTATATACGCAGCACTGAAGGATGGAATCTCAGAAATGCTTTCCAAGAAAACTATGGACATAAGCTTATAGGACAGTAGAATTACATATAAATATTTGCATCGAGCAATGCTCTTCCGCAAACAATAAGGACAAGTTAGGTATAAATTCATACATTCGTCCTTAACTCCATTTTCGATATGTAGTTAACGCGTTATTGCTTTGTGTTAAAAGAGAGATATTTATGATTTTTTAAACTTATTTTTTAACAAAATCTTTAGTGAAAATGATTTTTTTAACTTTTCAGAAGTTATATTTGTATTTCATACAACTAAAGATACCCATATTTTAGTTAATAGGTATGTAAGCGTTTAAAGCTGTATTGATATAATTATATTCAAATTAATTTGTTTTAGAAAGGGGTTCATTATTTTTTATTATAAAAAGAGAGCAATCTATTTTAAAAACAATATGCAGTAGAACAACCTCAATGAGAGGACACTCACGCTAGAAGACACCTCTCTATAAAGGAAAGTTTTCATTTGCAAAATGATCATTTTTACTATTAAGCAACTCTCCAGTAAGAGGACACCTCTCTCTAAAAGACACTTTGGTTCTGTAATTAGGTGTTGTCCTTTACTGGGAGGTAGTTCTACTGTATAGTCAAAAGTTTATCTTGTGAATTACAGTATTTTCTATATACAGTTACGAGCGTCATTCCTCATCGGCCTCTGTCACCGTTTGCTTTTTTTTTGGAATGGCGCCCTCCTATTGGTTGGCTACGGTCACGCCACCTTTGTCCCCCCATCATGCCTCCCCCACTCGCTCTTTCGCTTTTGTAACTATTGGTTTGGAGCGGGTCGCTCCTTAAATAAATGCATATATTAGTTAATAACTAAATGGAATCCTCTCTTTCCTTTTCCCAGTATGAGACGCCTACGGATGCCAACAGTACATAGACAGATAAAGCACATAGGCTATAGTTATTAACTAATATATGCATTTATTAAAGGCGCCAAATTTATAATTGTAACAAATAGTATTCGAATAAAAACATTCAATCGGGTAAAACACGGGCGTTGCCCGGGTCATTCGGCTAGTTCTATATACAGTTACGAGCGTCATTCTTCGTCGCCTCTGTCACGGTTTGCTTTTTTTTGGAATGGCGCCCTCCTATTGGTCGGCTACTATCCCGCCACCTTTGCCCCCCCCCACTCGCATTTTCGTTTTTGTAACTATTGTGTTGGAGCGGGTCGCTCCTTGAATAAATGCATATATTATTTAATAGCCAAATGGAATCCTCTCTTTCTTTTTCCCAGTAAGAGACGCCTACGGAAGCCAACAGTACATAGACAGATAAAGCACATAGGCTATAGTTATTAACTAACATATGCATTTAATTAAGGCGCCATATTATAATTGTAACAAATAGTATTTGAATCAAAACATTCAATCGGGTAAAACACGGGCGTTGCCCGGGTCATTCGGCTAGTTGTTTAATAAGAAACACCCAATATTTGATGAGGCAGTTCGTCCATCTTCTTAAGCTGTGTAAACAATTAATCCACGAGGTTTTCTATATTGGAAATTAGTGTGGAAAACATTCCAATAGAGGAATAATTATTTCTTCAGGTAGAATATTATATAAAACAATATTATATACTCATGGACAAAACTTAAGTGAAAAGTCTTTGATGTGGCCGGTCGTCTATTTTTTTTTTTTTTGGAGACAAAGGCAATTTAGTTCACACTTGCTTATCTCGTATGTCTTCAATAAAGATCACTGTAATATCTTTCAGAGTTATTGTCCCGATATACATGCTGAAAGGTACAACTTCCTTAAGTTTTGTCCATGAGTGTATACACACTTGGTTATCTCGTGTGTCTTCAATAAAGGTCACTGTAATATCTTTCAGAGTTATTGTCCCGATATACATGCTAAAAGGTACAACTTCTTTAAGTTTTGTCCATGAGTGTATACACACTTGGTTATCTCGTGTGTCTTCAATAAAGGTCACTGTAATATCTTTCAGAGTTATTGTCCCGATATACATGCTAAAAGGTACAACTTCTTTAAGTTTTGTCCATGAGTGTATACACACTTGGTTATCTCGTGTGTCTTCAATAAAGGTCACTGTAATATCTTTCAGAGTTATTGTCCCGATATACATGCTAAAAGGTACAACTTCCTTAAGTTTTGTCCATGAGTGTATACACACTTGGTTATCTCGTGTGTCTTCAATAAAGGTCACTGTAATATCTTTCAGAGTTATTGTCCCGATATACATGGTAAAAGGTACAACGTCCTTAAGTTTTGTCCATGAGTGTATACACACTTGGTTATCTGGTGTGTCTTCAATAAAGGTCACTGTAATATCTTTCAGAGTTATTGTCCCGATATACATGCTAAAAGGTACAACTTCCTTAAGTTTTGTCCATGAGTGTATACACACTTGGTTATCTCGTGTGTCTTCAATAAAGGTCACTGTAATATCTTTCAGAGTTATTGTCCCGATATACATGGTAAAAGGTACAACGTCCTTAAGTTTTGTCCATGAGTGTATACACACTTGGTTATCTGGTGTGTCTTCAATAAAGGTCACTGTAATATCTTTCAGAGTTATTGTCCCGATATACATGGTAAAAGGTACAACTTCCTTAAGTTTTGTCCATGAGTGTATACACACTTGGTTATCTCGTGTGTCTTCAATAAAGGTCATTGTAATATCTTTCAGAGTTATTGTACCGATATACATGCTAAAAGGTACAACTTCCTTAAGTTTTGTCCATGAGTGTATACATACTTGGTTATCTCGTGTGTCTTCAATAAAGGTCACTGTAATATCTTTCAGAGTTATTGTACCGATATACATGCTAAAAGGTACAACTTCCTTAAGTTTTGTCCATGAGTGTATACACACTTGGTTATCTCGTGTGTCTTCAATAAAGGTCATTGTAATATCTTTCAGAGTTATTGTACCGATATACATGCTAAAAGGTACAACTTCCTTAAGTTTTGTCCATGAGTGTATACATACTTGGTTATCTCGTGTGTCTTCAATAAAGGTCACTGTAATATATTTCAGAGTTATTGTTCCGATATACATGCTAAAAGGTACAACTTCCTTAAGTTTTGTCCATGAGTGTATACACACTTGGTTATCTCGTGTGTCTTCAATAAAGGTCACTGTAATATATTTCAGAGTTATTGTTCCGATATACATGCTAAAAGGTACAACTTCCTTAAGTTTTGTCCATGAGTGTTGTTTGTCCTTGTAGATTATGTTCAAGATAATAATCAAGGTTATAAGAGAATGACCGGTTGTTGTGTAAACATCGTTCGATAGAATTAAGATAATAACTGAGATTAACAAAATTCCTCCCTCTTGTAAATGATTTTACACAGTTGACAATATCAAAATTCATAGATTGAATCCTGCATTGGGCACTTTTTTTTTCTTTAAAAATATATTGCTCTAATAGCCCCCCCCCCCCCCCCCACTGATTCTTGGAAAAGTCCAACCTCATCATTGAGTGCAAGTAACCAAACAGGACTCTGGCACACTTGTAAGAGCAAAAGTCAAGCTGCTTTCCACATGTGTAGACATGTGGTGTACTTACAGTAAAAGTAGTCGTCAATACTACACACCATGATTAACATGATCTGTACCACGTGTACACACTTGGAATAATAATTAAAAAACGATAAACAAAATTCACTCATGGACAAAACTTAGGGAAGTGAAAACTCTTTGGTATAGCCTGTCGTCTATTTTTTTTTTTTTTTTTTTGAAGGAAAGAGAAGCAATTTTGTTCACACTTGATTATCTCGTATGTCTTCAATAAAGGTCAATGTAATATCTTTCAGAGTTATTGTCTGAATCTTGATATACATGTTAAAAGGTACAACTTCCTTAAGTTTTGACCATGAGTGTATACACACTTGATTATCTCGTGTGTCTTCAATAAAGGTCACTGTAATATCTTTCAGAGTTATTGTCCCGATATACATGTTAAAAGGTACAACTTCCTTAAGTTTTGTCCATGAGTGTATATTATATCAACATTTTTTGAAATATCATTTTTACTCTACCGTAGTAATTGAGGGGAGAAAATCCTTATAAACTAAACTCTAATAAATTGCTACAATATTCAAATTCGAATTTTGCAAATATCTTCACTCTTGAAGAAGTATTATTGAATAGATATGTCTCTGGCGTTGAAGGGAACGTGGGTTGAAAAATTCCTTGAAATTTGTGATTTCTTGTATAAATTGAAAAAAAAAAAACAGAGAAAAGAGACAGATAGAAAGACCAATAATTTTGTAAATTAGAAATAGTCAAAAAAAAAAATCGTAAAATTAAAAAAAAAATAGGCATCTCTTATGATCGTTCAACTGAAAGTTGCTGATGGCATGCGCCATCTGTCGGAATAAATATCAACTATTCGTTGAAATTAGTCCAGAATTGTCCAAATACCTTCTCTTGAATAATCAAGAAAAGCTTACCACGTACGCGTTTCGGGTTGTAGGCACTCATCAGCGTTATGTAAGCTGTACCTTAGTACATATTCATTTTGGTATTATTTCTCAATTAGTAAAATATCTAGAGAGGAAAATAATTCTACAGAACGAAAACTAAAATGGTATATAGACTGGAATTTTGTCTGAATTTACCAAACCTGGTGTTTTGGTTTATTCCTTATCATTACTGTAAGGCTCTTACCTAGAGTGATAAACATAAGGTATTGTTTTAATGTATAATTAAAGGGAGAGGTGCCTCTTCTGCCATATATATATATGTGACAATATAGTGGTAATAATGTGGTGAGGAGAGAAATAATCACACGACGAGTTGGAAGAGGAATCTGGAAGCCATCCGAGAGAGAGAGGGAGCGAGAGCGCTGTCCGCTGAACGACTACCCGACTACCAAAATAGCCCCCAGGTGTTGACGGGCGGGCCCCTTTTGCCGCTCCTTTGGAATGTCGTGATGTCTAAAGTGTCTCGCTTTAGCTGCCCATCTCTCTCTCGTTGACTGTAGGTTTGTTTTATTAATCCTGGAAGAGCATATATAATGACATGTATATATATTAAAAATAAAAAAGGCATATCCTGACCAGGAGCACATATATATTCAAGAAATTCAAATGATAGTGGGCGGATGATGGGCTTAGAAGGAGTTTGAATTCCTAGAGGAAGATATGCGAACAGCCTCATCGAAATATCGGAACTATTTAATAAACTATATTGATCCAAGATATGCCTATATATCTAATCATTATGAAATTATGAAAAATGTTTTAAAATTACAAAATAGTTTCTCACAATGAGTATCTTTTTATTACAAAACGCTAGCTTTCAAGTGATAATCGCTCTTCAACGGGCTTAATAAAACATCGACTATATCTTACAAGAAATATTTACAAAAACATATATATGCACTTTAATTAAAAATGCATATATTGGATCAAAATATCATTTATTTTACTAATAGTTCAGTTGGCTGAACGCCAACCATTATCAAGGTATAACATATTAATGTTTGTGGTGTGTTATAATACCATGGAAAAGGTTGGCGTTCAGCCAACTGAAATATTGGTAAAATAAATGATATTTTGATCCAATATATGCATTTTTAATTGAATATTTACTTATAAATTGCTCTATTTTCAAAATATATACACTTATGAATTTAATTGCCAATCAATCGATAAAATTTGCATCAATAAATTTCTGGCAAATGTTTCTCTTTTTTTTTTTACAAGAATCATAAAATTTTACTTATTTATGACCTATTTATCATCGCAGTCTTTAGAGGTAATATTTAATGATTTATGTGAAAGTGAAAAAAGAAACAATATGTCAGATATTTATTATTATAAATATAAATAGATATTCATGAACCAAACTTAAGGAAGTGGAGGTTCTTTAATGTCGCTGGTCTCCTTTTTTTATGGAGACAGAGGTAATTTAGTTCACACTTGGTTATCTCGTGTGTCTTCAATAAAGGTCACTGTAATATCTTTCAGAGTTATTGTCCCGATATACATGCTAAAAGGTACAACTTCCTTAAGTTTTGTCCATGAGTGTATACATACTTGGTTATCTCGTGTGTCTTCAATAAAGGTCACTGTAATATCTTTCAGAGTTATTGTCCCGATATACATACTAAAAGGTACAGCTTCCTTAAGTTTTGTCCATGAGTGTATACACACTTGGTTATCTCGTGTGTCTTCAATAAAGTCACTGTAATATCTTTCAGAGTTATTGTCCCGATATACATGCTAAAAGGTACAACTTCCTTAAGTTTTGTCTATGAGTGTATACACACTTGGTTATCTCGTGTGTCTTCAATAAAGGTCACTGTAATATCTTTCAGAGTTATTGTCCCGATATACATGCTAAAAGGTACAACTTCCTTAAGTTTTGTCTATGAGTGTATACACACTTGGTTATCTCGTGTGTCTTCAATAAAGGTCACTGTAATATCTTTCAGAGTTATTGTCCCGATATACATGCTAAAAGGTACAACTTCCTTAAGTTTTGTCTATGAGTGTATACACACTTAGTTATCTCGTGTGTCTTCAATAAAGGTCACTGTAATATCTTTCAGAGTTATTGTCCCGATATACATGCTAAAAGGTATAACTTCCTTAAGTTTTGTCCATGAGTGTATACACACTTGGTTATCTCGTGTATCTTCAATAAAGGTCTCTGTAATAACTTTCAGAGTTATTGTCCCGATATACATGCTAAAAGGTACAACTTCCTTAAGTTTTGTCCATGAGTGTATACACACTTGGTTATCTCGTGTATCTTCAATAAAGGTCACTGTAATATCTTTCAGAGTTATTGTCCCGATATACATGCTAAAAGGTATAACTTCCTTAAGTTTTGTCCATGAGTGTATACACACTTGGTTATCTCGTGTATCTTCAATAAAGGTCTCTGTAATAACTTTCAGAGTTATTGTCCCGATATACATGCTAAAAGGTACAACTTCCTTAAGTTTTGTCCATGAGTGTATACACACTTGGTTATCTCGTGTATCTTCAATAAAGGTCACTGTAATATCTTTCAGAGTTATTGTCCCGATATACATGCTAAAAGGTATAACTTCCTTAAGTTTTGTCCATGAGTGTATACACACTTGGTTATCTCGTGTATCTTCAATAAAGGTCTCTGTAATAACTTTCAGTGTTATTGTCCCGATATACATGTTAAAAGGTACAACTTCCTTAAGTTTAGTCCATGAGTGTATACACACTTGGTTATCTCGTGTGTCTTCAATAAAGGTCACTGTAATATCTTTCAGAGTTATTGTCCCGATATACATGCTTCAAGGTACAGCTTCCTTAAGTTTTGTCCATGAGTGTATACACACTTGGTTATCTCGTGTGTCTTCAATAAAGGTCACTGTAATATCTTTCAGAGTTATTGTCCCGATATACATGCTTCAAGGTACAGCTTCCTTAAGTTTTGTCCATGAGTGTATATTACCAGTTATACAATTGGGCAGAAAAGTTGAAAAAATTGTTGAAAAATGATAAAGAAGATAGCACAAGAAGACACACAGTCTCTCCACCAAGACTGTCTGTATTTAGATGATAATCATTTTTATTGTTGATAATTTCTTTTTTTAACTTTCTTGGATTCTAAGACCACTCAATGTAGAACGGAATGTGTCTTGATAACAAACTTCTTTTGACTTCAATATTTTGGCAACTTCTCCAAACCGGGGGGCATGAAAGGGTTCTCGAATGAATATGAAAACACAGCTATACAAACCTAAACTAATTAATAAAGTAGACAGAAAAGTATACTTCGTTGTACGTAACAGGTGTTAGAGCCCCATTTGGTTACCTGTATTAACTGAGTGTGTTAGCTGAACTTGTGAAACTAACAAAAAGGACTGTTGAATCAATTTGACATTTTTAAAAACCGCTTCTTCTCAGGAATCTAATATGTGTTCTTAGATAAGTGATATCTATTTAAGACTTTCATCTATTGAATAAAATGTTCAGAAAGTTGTTCTGTGTTGTACTTAAAAGGTGTTAGAACCCCGTTTGGTTACCTGCATTTACTGAGTGGGATAGTTGAACTTGTGAAACAGTAGAAAAAGAACTGTTGAATCAATTTGTTATTTTTAAAAACCGCTTCTTCTCAGGAATCTAATATGTGTTCATGGACAAGTGGCCTCTATTTAAGACTTCATATTTGAATAAAATGTCAGAAAGTTGTTCTGTGTTGTGCTTACAAGGTGTCAGAGTCCCGTTTGGTTACCTGTATCCACTGAGTGGGATAGTTGAACTTGTGTAACAGTCGAAAAAGGACTGTTGAATCAATTCGTTATTTTAACCACTTCTTTTCGTGAATCGAATATTTGTTCTTAGATAAGTGATATCTATTTAAGACTTTCATCTATTGAATAAAATGTTCAGAAAGTTTTTTTTTTTGTTGTACTTACAATGTGTTAGAGCCCCATTTGGTTACCTTTATTCACTTAGTGGGATAGTTGAACTTGTGAAACTATCAAAACGGACTGTTGAATCAATTTGTTTTTTAAACCGCTCCAATTCGGGAATTTGATATTTGTTCTTGATATACCTCTGAAACACCTGTGTAAGATCTTATCTATTGAATAGAATGGTCAGGAAGTTGTTCTGCGTAGTATTTAAAATGTGTAAGAACCCCGTTTGGTTACCTGTATTCACTGAGTGGGTTAGTTGAACTTGTGTAACAGTCGAAAAAGGACTGTTGAATCAATTTTTATCTTAACCGCTCTGTTTCGGGAATATAACACTTCTTTTTGATATACATGACACTTATTTGAGACCTCAATCTTTAAATAAAATGGGCAGAAAGAAAGATGTTTTACGTTGTACGTACAAAATGTAAGAGCACCATTTAGTTACCTGCATTCACTGAGTGGTGTTGTTGGGCTTGTACAACAATCGAAACGGATTGTTGAATCAATACGTTATTTTTGTAAACCGCTCCTTTTCGGGAATTTAATATTTGTTAGATTTGAAATTATTTATATCGAAACTCCATTGAGTAAAATAGGCAGAAAGAAAGATGTTTTACGTTGTATTTACAAGGTGTTAGAGCCCCGTTTGGTTACCTCTATTCACCGAGTGCGGTTGGAGTTGGGTAACAATCGAAAAAGGACTGTTGAATCAATTCTTTACTTTTGTAAACCGATCCTTTTAGGGATTTTATTACTTGTTAGATCGAAACTCCATTGAGAAAAATGGGCAGAAAGGAAGTTGTTCTACGTTGAACTTACAAGGTGTTAGAGCCCCGTTTGGTTACCTCTATTCACTGAGTGTGGTTGGAGTTGTACAACAATCGAAAAAGGACTGTTGAAACAATTCGTTTTTTTAAACTGCTCCAATTCGGGAATTAAATACTTGTTATATCTAAACCCCATTGAGTAAAATGGGCAGAAAGAAAGTTGTTCTACGTTGAACTTACAAGGTGTTTGAGCCCCGCTTGGTTACCTCTATTCACTGAGTGTGGTTTTATGTATACAAGAATGGGTAGACCATCGATGTAATACTGTAAAAAGGTCCAAGATGGCAAATTTTGATGGGTTGGATGGACTCAGTGAGGATAAGGCGACTGACTTATCAGGTGCGGTCAGATAGGTCGTTCCTTCCGTCTACTCAGGTCACTGGGGCAGCGACGTCTTTTTTTACCGTTTCTAATAACTAGACCCCATTCCATTCATTCATTGCTCCCCACACACCTAGCTGTTTGTAAACTAAGTTATGATTGCATTACCGCGCCATCTGTTATGAAAATTCGAAACTATTATAGACGCGTATGATTCTTTTTAAAATTAAACAGTTTCTACTGTCCTTACTGCAATGGAAAAAATTAATGGGAGGGCCTGACTCATCAGTGATTAACCCTCCCAGCGTATCACAGTATTACTATAACAGCGGTATGGTAGATTAAACTGGCGAAACCGCTGGGAGGGTTTACCACTGATGAGCCAGGCCCATCCATTAATTTTTCCATTGCAGTAAGGACAGTAGAAATTGTTTTATTTAGAAAAGAATCATACGCGTTTATGAAAGTTTCGAATTTTCATAAGATATTAAGTCATATATATATATATACACTAGCCGAATGACCCGGGCAACGCCCGTGTTTTACCCGATTGAATGTTTTGATTCAAATACTATTTGTTACAATTATAAATTGTGGTCATGTGGCCTAGTGGTCATGGCATCTGCCCAGTAAGCGGAAGGTCGTGGGTTCGATTCCCATCCCTTGACACTTTTTTTTTATTTTATCCATTCTGACCAAAATCTATCCGTGAACTTCACACAGTGAACTTCACACAGACAGAATAAGGCAATTATATAAGTAGATACTCATGGACAAAACTTAAGGAAGTAGTTTAAACAATTATGAATGTTTCTAGAGATGAGTTCTTTTCATTAAAGCAGTCTAAAGCTTTCGGATTCTCTTCCCATCTACAGGAGAACATAATTAAAACGCCGCCTGATGCCTAACTATTACAATATACACATATATATATATTAATTGTTAAGGAAGTTGTACATTTTACCATGTATATCGGGACAATAACTCAGAAAGATATTACAGTGACCTTTATTGAAGACACACGAGATAACCAAGTGTGTATACACTCATGGACAAAACTTAAAGAACCTTTTAGCATGTATATTGGGACAATAACTCTGAAAGATATTACAGTGACCTTTATTGAAGACACACGAGATAACCAAGTGTGTATACACTCATGGACAAAACTTAAGGAAGTTGTACCTTTTAGCATGTATATTGGGACAATAACTCTGAAAGATATTACAGTGACCTTTATTGAAGACACACGAGATAACCAAGTGTGTATACACTCATGGACAAAACTTAAGGAAGTTGTACCTTTCAGCATGTATATCGGGACAATAACACTGAAAGATATTACAGTGACCTTTATTGAAGACACACGAGATAGCCAAGTGTGTATACACTCATGGACAAAACTTAAGGAAGTTGTACCTTTTAGCATGTATATCGGGACAATAACTCTGAAAGATATTACAGTGGCCTTTATTGAAGACACACGAGATAGCCAAGTGTGTATACACTCATGGACAAAAATTAAGGAAGTTGTACCTTTTACCATGTATATCGGGACAATAACTCTGAAAGATATTACAGTGACTTTTATTGAAGACACACAAGATAGCCAAGTGTGTATACACTCATGGACAAAACTTAAGGAAGTTGTACCTTTTACCATGTATATCGGGACAATAACACTGAAAGATATTACAGTGACCTTTATTGAAGACACACGAGATAACTAAGTGTGTATACACTCATGGACAAAACTTAAGGAAGTTGTACCTTTCAGCATGTATATCGGGACAATAACACTGAAAGATATTACAGTGACCTTTATTGAAGACACACGAGATAACCAAGTGTGTATACACTCATGGACAAAACTTAAGGAAGTTGTATTTTTCAGCATGTATATCGGGACAATAACACTGAAAGATATTACAGTGACCTTTATTGAAGACATACGAGATAACCAAGTGTGTATACACTCATGGACAACACTTAAGGAAGTTGTACCTTTCAGCATGTATATCGGGACAATAACACTGAAAGATATTACAGTGACCTTTATTGAAGACATACGAGATAACTAAGTGCGTATACACTCATGGACAACACTTAAGGAAGTTGTACCTTTCAGCATGTATATCGGGACAATAACACTGAAAGATATTACAGTGACCTTTATTGAAGTCATACGAGATAACCAAGTGTGTATACACTCATGGACAACACTTAAGGAAGTTGTACCTTTCAGCATGTATATCGGGACAATAACACTGAAAGATATTACAGTGACCTTTATTGAAGACACACGAGATAACCAAGTGTTTTTACACTCATGGACAAAACTTAAGGAAGTTGTGCCTTTCAGCATGTATATCTGGACAATAACTCTGAAAAATATTACAGTGACCTTTATTGAAAACAACACGAGATAGCTAAGTTTGAATAAAATTGTCTTTGTCCCTTAAAAAAAAAAAAAAAAAAAAATGGACGACCGATGACATCAAAGATTTTTCATTTACTTAGTTTTGTCGATGAGGGTATACATTTTCCCAAACTTATTTTTTCAAATAATTCCCTCATTTCAAGGTTAAAAAACTTGAAGGCAATTTATTGAAAACAAACACGAAACAACCAAGTTTGAATAAAATTGTCTCTGTTTCCTTCAAAAAAAAAAAAAATAGACGACCGAAGACATCAAATATTTTTCACTCACCAAGTTTTGTCCATGAGTGTATACCTTTCCCCAACTTATTTATTCAGATGATTCCCTCTTTTCAAGGTTAAAACTCTTAAAGGTTATTTATTGAAGTCAACACGAGATAACTAAGTGTGAACAAAATTGTCTCTGTCTCCTTAAAAATATATATATAGACGACCGATGACATCAAAGATTTTCCATTTACTAAGTTTTGTCGATGAGTGTATACACACTTGGTTATCTCGTGTGTCTACAAGTTCCCCAACTTATTTATTACTCTTTTCAAGGTTAAAAAACTTAAAGGCAATTTATTGAAAACAACACGAGATAACTAAGTGTGAACAAAATTGTGTGTGTGTGTTTCTGTTTCTTTCAAAAAAAAAAATAGATGACCGATGACATCAAAAATTTCCACATACTAAGTTTTGTCCATAAGTGTATATATTTCCCCAACTTATTTATTCAGATGCTATACTCGCTTCAAGGTTAAAAAACTTAAAGGTAATTTATTGAAGACAAACATGAGATAACTAAGTGTGAACAAAATTGTCTCTGTCCCTTCAAAAAAAAAAATTGACGACCGATGACATCAAAAACTTTTCACATACTAAGTTTTGTACATAAGTGTATACATTTTCCCAACCTTTTTATTCAGATGATTCCCTCTTTTCAAGGTTAAAAAACTTAAAGGTAATTTATTGAAGACAAACAAAATATAACTAAGTGTGAACAAAATTGTGTGGGTGTGTTTCTGTTTCTTTCAAAAAAAAAAAAAAAATAGATGACCGATGACATCAAAAATTTTCCACATACTAAGTTTTGTCCATAAGTGTATATATTTCCCCAACTTATTTATTCAGATGCTATACTCGCTTCAAGGTTAAAAAACTTAAAGGTAATTTATTAAAGACAAACATGAGATAACTAAGTGTGAACAAAATTGTCTCTGTCTCCTTCAAAAAAAAAAAAAGAAAAAATTGACGACCGATGACATCAAAGATTCTCCATAAACTAGATTTTGTCCATAAGTGAATATATTTCCCCAACGTATTTATTCAGATGATTCCCACTTTTCAAGGTTAAAAAACTTGAAAACGATTGAAGATGGGACCAGTTTTTTTATCATTCCTGATATCAGAAAGACTTATGTTCACCTTGAATTGCTTGAAACATCGAGGCAATAAAAGTTGAAGTAGTTTGATGTGTTTATCATACTAAGTTTATATATAAAATCCCCCAAAACCCTCCAATAATATTTTTTTCTAATAATTGTACTTAAATTAAGAAAAAAGCTTCTCCTTATCGTGCAACTGAAAGTTGCTGATGGCTTGCGCCATCTATCGGAATAAATATCAACTATTCTCGTTAATTTTTAATTATTCCAGAATTGGCCAAATACTCATTCTTGATTAATCAAGAAAAGCTAACCACGGACGCGTTTCGGGCTGTTGGCCCTCATCAACGTGGTGCAAGCTGTATCTCAACGACCAAAAAATTGGTCATTCAGGCATCCTGAAAAATCACGAAACAGGTAGAGACATGAAGTCGGCCAACAGCCCGAAACGCGTCCGTGGTTAGCTTTTCTTGATTAATCAAGAATGGGTATTTGGCCAATTCTGGAATAGTTAAAAATCAACGAGAATAGTTGATATTTATTCCGATAGATGGCGCAAGCCATCAGCAACTTTCAGTTGCACGATAAGGAGATGCCTTTTTTCATAATTTATGCACCTTATCCCAGTACAATATTACATTTGTACTATTTTTTTCAAATTGTACTTAAGTTGATGAAGTGGAAAGAGCTGATTTTTAGACAATAACATAAAGTTGTGGGGGGATGATAATCATGTACCAAGAGAGGTTTATTTTACTTTAATTGTGTTATCAGAATGATGGGGCTGATATTTGGTTATCATTCCTTCACTATACATCTCTTCTCTACATGCCAGTTTCCCATTGTTCGATACAGTACTGGGATCGTAAAGATAGAGGCTGCCTGGTCGGCATTCATGGTTTTTCAAATAAAAGATACTTCGGCCAGTAAGTCTTTTTATTATCTCGACAAAGTGTTTTTATTTCTCTTACTGGCCAAAGTGTCTTTTATTCGAAGAGCAGTACTGGGAGTCTTCTTCAATCAGTTCCTTCATGACGTTTTGGCATCTTCTGTTGTAATCCCTATTTGACATTGGGGAACACATACATGATGCCGGATCTGAGGAATGAGACGACGTAACACGGAGATGTTGGCCGGGGATTTCTTGACGGACAATGTCAGGATGAAGTTCCCATGACTTGTTCGCCCATAAATCTTTGTTTTTTTTTCTTTCTTATTCTTTCACGGAATTGAGAAAGAACATCTCAAGGTAATCATGTTGATTAACAGTTTGGCCTTCAAGAAACCAGCACACCATCCCATGAAAAATAAGTATATATATATATAACAATATGATCATGGTATTGAATTTTGATTGGTTCATTCGAGCTTTTTTTTTCTTTTCTAGCTTTTGCTGAAGTTGGATTTTCCAAATGTATATATAGGAACTTAGTTACTGGAGATCCCAAGTAAAGATTCCTCACACAATATTCCTCTTTCCAACGTATTTTACTTTTAACTCCTGATATTGTAACCCTTTCTCTGAAACCCACACAGGCCAGCGTGTGATTATAAGCTTTTCCTCAAAGACTGTTCACGCGCTCAGGCGTGATCCAAATTCCAATAAACTGGTTCACTCTATACATCATGGCCATATGAACCGCATCTTTCATTTATTTGTATTCCACGAGATATGACGTTGGGAATTATTTCGAACCCGGTCTATAACTCTAGATATAGGAGGTCTATGTGGTCGTTGCTAGAACCATTGGATAGAGCAGGAAAAGATGCACATGAACATATGAACCACATCTACCATTTAATTGCATTCCACGTTGTATTACTTTGGGAAATAAATATCAACATGGCTCTATAATTCGAGAAATAGTAGGTCTATGTTGTCGTAACTAGAACCATCGGATAGATCAGGAAAGGGCGCACATGGTCTACTTCTTAACTATATTTGGTAACATTATCGGAGAGAAAACATATGTTGTTATCTATATATGAAATGATATCACGTTTTGATCTATTTTCTAGAATATATCGTATTTATAATACATTTTCCAAGAGGACAGCTTCAGTATTAGTATAAAAGTAAAACACCCAAATACAATATATCAGCGGTATGAGAGATAAAACTGGCGAAACCGCTAGTAGGGTTCACCACTGATGAGCTAGGCACTCCTATTAATTTATCATTGCAGTAGAAAATTGTTTAATTTAAAAAAAAAAGAATCAATATATGTAAATTATCTTAAAATCATATGTACAGTTTTCAAAATATCCAAATATTAATGACCACATAAACATTTGTACATAATACGTTTTACAATCACAAGCCGCATTATATTATACTGTATTATAAATTACTTTATGTATTATTTACGAACGGAAAAATATGCCCAAGGTAGCCTAGTGGACATGGCATCTGCCCGGTAAGCGGAACATTGTGGGTTCGATTCCCATCTCTGGACACTTTTATTTTTCCGTTTATCATTACTCTTCACAATTCAACCTTTCATACTTCATCCATAAGGTTAGAAATATTCGTTATTTCTCCTTGGAATAAATTTTGATTTTTCGTTGAAAAGAAACACATGCGGGATAATTTTCAAATGTCGTTTTACAATCATAAGCCGCATTATATTATATTATAAATATATATCTTACAAGTCAACGTTTAGTTTAGTTATTGTGTTAGTACTGACGAAGAGCTGATAAGCCCGAAAGCTTGAATTGATAAAAACTGATAAAGAAACTTATCCCTGGAATCGAAACTTGCTTTCGATTTATGTAATTTCCTACTGTCTTTTCTGCGATGTAGAAAAAGTATTGGAAGAGTCTAGCTCATCAGTGATGAACCCTACCAGCGGTTTCGCCAGTTTAATCTATCATACCGCTATAATATGTTTTATTTACATATCCGTTGATTCAATTATTGGTTGAGATATTTAAGCGAACTATGGTCATTGAGGGCCGTTGGAATATACTCATGAACAAAACTTAAGGAAGTGGAAAGTCTTTGATGTTACCGGTCGTCTTTTAATTTGAAGGAGAGAGAATCAATTTTTTTCACACTTGGTTATCTTGTATGTCTTCAATAAAGGTCACTGTAATATCTTTCAGAGTTATTGTCCCGATATACATGGTAAAAGGTACAACTTCCTTATGTTTTGTCCATGAGTGTATACACACTTGGTTATCTCGTGTGTCCTCAATAAAGGTCATTTTAATATCTTTCAGAGTTATTGTCTGAATCCCGATATACATGCTGAAAGGTACAACTTCCTTAAGTTTTGTCCATGAGTGTATACACACTTGGTTATCTCGTGTGTCCTCAATAAAGGTCATTTTAATATCTTTCAGAGTTATTGTCTGAATCCCGATATACATGCTGAAAGGTACAACTTCCTTAAGTTTTGTCCATGAGTGTATACACACTTGGTTATCTCGTGTGTCTTCAATAAAGGTCACTGTAATATCTTTCAGAGTTATTGTCTGAATCCCGATATACATGCTAAAAGGTACAACTTCCTTAAGTTTTGTCCATGAGTGTATACACACTTGGTTATCTCGTGTGTCTTCAATAAAGGTCACTGTAATATCTTTCAGAGTTATTGTCCCGATATACATGCTAAAAGGTACAACTTCCTTAAGTTTTGTCCATGAGTGTATACACACTTGGTTATCTCGTATGTCTTCAATAAAGGTCACTGTAATATCTTTCAGAGTTATTGTTTGAATCCCGATATACATGCTAAAAGGTACAACTTCCTTAAGTTTTGTCCATGAGTGTATACACACTTGGTTATCTCGTGTGTCTTCAATAAAGGTCACTGTAATATCTTTCAGAGTTATTGTCCCGATATACATGCTAAAAGGTACAATTTCCTTAAGTTTTGTCCATGAGTGTATACACACTTGGTTATCTCGTGTGTCTTCAATAAAAGTCATTGTAATATCTTTCAGAGTTATTGTCTGAATCCCGATATACATGCTGAAAGGTACAACTTCCGTAAGTTTTGTCCATGAGTGTATATATAAACATGTATAAATATATTATTTAGATTGAAAAAAAAAAAAAGAAAAAAATTCGCGCTAAAAAATAGTTCTGAAATTCAACAACAGATGGCACCACATGTCTTTGTATTTAAATATCTCTAAAGAATGCTAGACGGGTGGTATACGTGGTCGACTTCCTGCAGCTACGACCCGGGATCAAAACCCGCATTTTCCTGAAGAAAAAAAAATTGCTTCAATGGCCTTTCGATACTTGCAGAAGTCCAACCCCACCATTGAGTGAAAGTAACCAAACGAGGCTCTGGTACAACTATAAAGTCTACTTTATACACAAGTAGACATGTGGTGAACTTACAGTAAAAGCAGTCGAAAACTACCCATCATGATTATCATGGGTTGTACCAAGTGTACACTCATGGACAAAACTTAAGGAAGTTGTTCCTTTTAGCATGTATATCGGGATTCAGACAATAACTCTGAAAGATATCACAGTGACCTTTATTGAAGACACACGAGATAACCATGTGTGAACAAAATTGACTCTGTCTCCTTAAAAAAAAAAAAAAAACAGACGACCGGCGACATCAAAGACTTTCCACTTCCTTATGTTTTGTCTATGAGTGTATAAATAGAACTCTTATATAAAAATTATGCATATTATATAATTTTCAATGTCATATTTCAGAGGTATAAAACCAGTTTCGAAAAGCCTTTGTCCAAGAAGGGTCTTGTTCATTTTTTATAAAAAGGAACACATACTAGCGTAAGTGGCAATATTGTTTTCTTTATCTGTAGATTAAATAAAAAAATATATATAATAATACATTGCAATAACACGCCATCTATATAATACAAATGAAAATACCAAAACACGAATGTTTCTTTTCACAAATAAATGAAACTTCTACTATCCTTACTGCGATGAAAAATATATTGGGAGGGCTTGGCTCATCAGTGGTGAACCCTCCCTGCTTTTTCGCCAATTTAATCTACCAGACCGCCTCTTTAGAGCACTGTATTGGATCATTCTGTTTATATATGCTACACTGAAGGGTGGAATCTTAGAAATGGTATTTAAGTAAACTATGGACATAAGCTTTTAGGACAGTAGAATTACATATAAATATTTGCATCGAGCAATGCTCTTCCGCAAACAATAAGGACAAGGCCAGTTAGGTATACATTAACGCATAGCAATAACGCGCCTTCTAAATAATACAAATGAAAACAACAAAAGGCGAAAATGTTTCTTTTCACAAATAAATTAAACTTCTACTGTCCTTACTGCGATGAAAAAATATATTAATTCACCACTGATGAGCCAAGCCCTCCCAATATATTTTTTCATCGCAGTAAGGGCAGTAAAAGTTTGATTTATTTGTGAGAAGAAAAATTCGCCTTTTGTTGTTTTCATTTGTATTATTTAGATATTGTGTGTATTTTGGTAGATGTCGTCACCTTAGGTGGTATGTTGGTATCTATCTACCAACTCTACAACTGTAATTTTTAACTACAAAAAATATATTATTTGTTACAAAGTTGTATGTGACCTACAGCTTACAAAATGTGTTGCTACTGATTTGGCTGTCGCATATCTCGGTCAAGGTTTCCCTCAGCGTGTGAAAGTGGTCTCTAATAGCTTTATGTTTCTTGCGACGTGAAGAGCTTCTTTGTCGTCATATCGTCTATATGGACATCGTCATCTTGTAGGGAAGTCTTTGACACGGCGGTGGAATTCTGGAGTCAGATATTTGATACACATTGACCTTATTTTTCCGTTTATCATTACTCTTCACAATTCATCCTTTCATACTTCATCCCTACGGTTATAAATAATCGTTATTTCTCCTTAAAAATAAATTTCGATTTTTCGTTTAAAAGAAACACATGCGGGATAATTTTCAAATGTCGTTTTACATTGACCTTTTATGAAGACATACCAGATAACCAAGTGTGAACAAAATTGTCTTTGTCTCCTTGAAAGGTGTTCAAGCAATACTGTCTTAGCTAGTCATTCTATCCTATGATGTCTCCTTGAAAACCGGCTTATGGTCCGAAAGGTTTGGGAGGCCATCTGCTTCTAGGATGCCTCCTTATAAAAGAAATATATATATAGACGACCGACGATATCAAAGACTATATAAATAGAGCTCCTATATAAAAAATTGTACATAGAATCAAACTTTTATTGTCTCTTTTTAGAGTTATAAATCCAGTATTGAAAAGCGTTTGTCCACGAAGGCATTTGTTTATTTTAAATTTAAAAAAAATGTAGATCACAATAATCATGAACTTAACGTCTACTCAGCAATCTTCAGTTTTGTCTTCCCTAATCTACCCATGATATCATCACCAAAATATCACAACAATGTGATAGTAAAATATCCTATTTAAGACCTGAGTTCAATAGATTGAGGTCTAAAATAGAGAAATCAGGTTTTCCTATCTCTTCAGACCTTGACTTCAATCAACACGGAAACTCCAATTCCAGAGAGTATCAGTTGGATTCTGGCCACTAGGCCGCGCTGCTGTTTGATAAGCTAGATCGGGGTTAGGTAATATCCTGCAAGTTCCTCACACAACAACATTTCTTAATAAAACTTTTTTTTATAGCCATTTCCATGGTAAATCAATAGCATCGCCCTCATTGAATGATACCGCCTACATCATACTGATATGGACCAACTTCCCCGAAACGTGTACACCATCGCTTTAAACGTTTGTAATGCACTTTTTAATTTATCATATTGCTCGCAGAATATTTTACCAATTATAATCCTTCTATTTTGAGTAATATGTGCAGTATATAGGAAGATGTTTTATTAATAAAAGATAACGAAATTGTGATAAAATATTTTTCTCTTGTACTTTATTTTGTCAAATAACGAAACTATTTTAGACGCGTAAGATTCTTTTTAAAATAAAACAATATCTACTGCCCTTACTGCAATGGAAAAATTAATGGGAGGGCCTGGCTCATCAGTGGTGAACCCTCCCAGCGGTTTCAACGTCAAGCTTAGCCTATAGGTTAGGTACACAGCTTCGTACCCCCGCAACCTAGGTTCGAGGCTCAGCGTGGGGTTTTTTTTTTTTTTGCAGGGGAATTCACAAGCTAAGGATAGCCTTGCCCTACTGATCAATGTACATTGTTTGCCCTTTTGACTCCTCGTGAGTAATTGTTGACCAGCGGTCAATAAAAATTATTTAATTGTCAATTGTCCCTCCCAGCGGTTTCGCCAGTTTAATCTACCAATCTACTTTATTTTATATTTATATGTGTGCGTGCATTACGTGTTCGTCTTAAAATCTCCAAAAATTAGATCAGAAAATACTTTTTTTAACGCGACTTCTTTTTTAACTAGATATGTAACTCCCAGGTTTTTTTTTTTTGAAGCACAGAACACCAGCTACCTGAGCTGTCTAGCTCACCAGTATGGACTAGTGAAACGCATTTTTAATCATGTCCTGAATGGATTGCTGAGCTGATTTCTTTTTTTAAAACAACATTAGAACCTCCATGATAGAACTGGTACATTTGTAAGTACAAAGTCGAACTGTTTTTCACATATTATAGAATATTACTGATTAAGTTGTATTACTTATCCCAATATTAGTCAATAGGTCATAGTGGGTAGTAAGCGACTGTCTTCAATTACATTACGTGTAGTCCAACCCCACCAGCGAGTGCAAGTAACCAAACAGGGCTCTGGCACATTTGTAAATGCAAAGTCGAACTGCTTTTCACATGTGTAGACAATTGGTGCACTTACAGTAAAAGCAGTCGCTAACTACCGACCATGATTATCATGGCCTGTACAACGTGTACTAGGGATAAGCAAAATAAAAACATGAAAGAACACTCTATCTAAAGAACACATTTCTACAAAGGACATTTTTCATCACAAAAATGATCATTTTCACCAATAAGCTGTTCTCCAGTAAGAGGACACCTCTCTATAAAGGACATTTTGGCTCTGCAACTAGGTTTTGTCCTTTACGCAGAGGTAGTTCTTACTCTATATATAGGAAATTAAAGGCTAATTCTACTCGTACTGTAGCGATAAGAAAAATATACATATAAAATGAAAGGATTTAAAAGCACGAATGTTTCTTTTATACATAATACAAACTTCTACTGTCCTTACTACGATGAAAAAAATATATTGGGAGGGCTTGGTTCATCAGTGGTGAACCCTCCCAGCAGTTTCGCCAATTTAATCCACCAGACCGCTTCTCAGGGCTCTAATACTGTATTGGACGATTCTGCTTATATTCGCTGCACTGAAGGATGGAATCTCAGAAATGGTTTTCAAGAAGACTATGGACATAAGCTTATAGGACAGTAGAATTATATTCAAATATTTGCATCGAGCAATACTCTTCCGCAAACAATAAAGACAAGACCAGTTAGGTATAATTTAACACAAAGCAATACCGCGCCATCTATACATATAAAATGAAAGGAATTTAAAGCACGAATGTTTCTTTTATATATAATACAAACTTCTACTGCCCTTACTGCAATGAAAATATATGTGATAGGTTTAAATAAGAAAATATAAATTTAGGTTACAATTCAGTTTAGAATTGATGCAACAAAAAATATAAAGGAATAAGGAAGATTTAACAAAAAAAAAGAGAGGAAAATTTTACATTCCTGAAAAGTTCATGAACTTACAAAAAAACGTCCGATAATAGCAACCGACTGCAATGAGAAAAACATGGAAGACTTTAATTAAAGGGGGGCAAACTTTGGAAATTTGCATAGCTAATCTATGTCTATCTTGATAAATTAGCTAGTGGAGCCAGGTTAATTGTGAAGATTTCAATACAAGTTCTTCTGCTGTTTTTTTTTACTACCTCTTTTTTATAATCATTAATATAAGATAATTATTGTAAGGACAATTTTAGGCTTAATAAGGAATATTTACAGTCGAGTTTTGATTTAAGACCGGCTATATATTTAGTAATTCTATCATCGGCTGTTTATCGATTTTAAAATCTGTTGTTGGATTTTGTTAAAAGTTCAATACATTCTCAGAATATTCTATACTATAATACCTATATACACTCATGGACAAAACTTAAGGAAGTTGTACCTTTTAGCATGTATATCGGGACAATAACTCTGTAAGATATTACAGTGACATTTATTGAAGACACACGAGATAACCAAGTGTGTATACAATCATGGACAAAACTTAAGGAAGTTATACCTTTTACCATGTATATCGGGACAATAACTCTGAAAGATATTACAGTGACCTTTATTGAAGACACACGAGATAACCAAGTGTGTATACACTCATGGACAAAACTTAAGGAAGTTGTACCTTTCAGCATGTATATATCGGGGCAATAACTCTCAAAGATATTACAGTGACCTTTATTGAAAATACACGAGATAACCAAGTGTATATACACTCATGGACAAAACTCAAGGAAGTTTTTTTTTTTTTTTTGCTTATCCCTAGTACACGTGGTACAGGCCATGATAATCATGGTGGGTAGTTAGCGACTGCTTTTTTACTGTAAGCGCACCACATGTCTACACATGTGAAAAGCAGTTCGACTTTGCACTTACAAATGCCAGAGCCCGGTTTGGTTACTTGCACTCGATGGTGGGGTTGGACTTTTGCAAGAATCGGGGGCCATTGGAGCATTTTTTATTATTTTATTATTTTTTTAAAAATAAAAAAGTGTCTCCAATGCGGGAATCGAACCCGGGTCCTAGTGGTCGAAAACCAAACGGTTTAACCAGCCTTCCACCGACCCCAGAAGGAAAGTTGTACCTTTTAGCATGTGTATCGGGACAATAACACTGAAAGATATTACAGTGACCTTTATTGAAGATACACGAGATAACCAAGTGTGAACAAAATTGACTCTGTTTCCTTAAAAAGAGAGAGAGAGAGACGACCGGCGACATCAAAGACTTTCTACTTCCTTAAGTTTTGTCCATGAGTGTATAGTCCTTATCCCTTCTCTTTTATCATTATCTTTATTTTGTATCAACCTTAGCGAATTCTCTATATCGTGCAATGGCCCCAAATAAAAAACCTCTATGTATATGTAAATTAATTAAACCTTTGAAATTAGCTTATAAAAAATGTATATTACGCTTATATACACTGGTTTATTTCCACAAACAAATTTCAATAAACAAGGATAATTGCGCCAATTTACAATTGTTAAGCCCCACCAGCGAGTGCAAAGTCGAACTGCTTTTCACATGTGTAGACATGTGGTGCGCTTACAGTAAAAGCAGTCGCTAACTACCCACCATTATTATCATGGCCTGTACCACGTGTACTATGGATAAGCAAAAAAAAAAAAAAAACAATTCTTAAGCACAAACCGTTATAAACTCATTATACAAGAAAATAAATAAAAAACGTTAAGATAGATTAGGAACCTGATCTTTTCAGGTTAGAAAGATAATCATAAATATATTTACAAAAATAGTTAAATATGTGATAATTCTCTCTGCTATTTACAAATTGATATAGATCTACAACATTGTTTACTGTCTGTAGTCTAGCGCTAAAGAAGAATGGACATTCCAACTGTAGGTGTCTCGAGTCCTGGGTTTCCTTGACACAGTGACAGCTAGAGTCTTCAACCGCTCCAATTGCAATACAACAGTGGAAATAGAAAGTGTTGCACTAGAAGGATTTGAAGAAAAAACATGAAATTTATTTCAAATTTGCTCTTTCCTTTGACACCTTTCTTTTAACTTATTACTTTTAGATCCAGCGTGTAGATAGGCCTAAAAGCTCTGTTTTGAATGAATTATAACTTCTATATTTTAAAATATATATTAAACTTAGTTATTGTACAGTAAAGATAGAGGCTGCTTGGCCGGCATTCATAGTTCTTGAAAATAAAGATACTTCGGCCAGTATAATTTTTTTTATTACCTCGACGTTTCGACAAAAACCTTTTGTCCACGTCAGAAGAAAACAAAAATTAAAACATTTAGCAAGGCGTTAAAAATCGTTTTAGAATGATTTTAAACGCCTTCGACGTTTTGTCGAAACGTCGAGGTAATAAAAAAGATTTACTGGGGCCGAAGTATTTTTATTTTCAAGAAATGTCATTTATTGTACCTATAAGACAAAATATTACAGTTGAACATACTCCATGAGAGGACACTCACGCTGGAGGACACATCTCTATAAAGGACAGTTTTCATTTGCACAATTACCATTTTCACTATTTAGCAACTCTCTGGTAAGAGGACACTTCTCCCTAAAGGACACTTTGGCTCTGTAATTATGTGTTGTCCTTTACAGGGAGGTTCTACTGTATATATTAATAAATATTGCATTAATATTTAAGCAGAGTTCTATCTTATTTTCGCTATGTGTGTGTACACACCAAAAGAAGCATCTCTTCCCATTTAAAAATACATTAAAACAATGTAGTTTTAAAGGGAGAGGTTCATCTTTTAATTAGTAAATACAGTAGAACTTTTTTGAATAATTCGAATTTTTTTTGGTCCCTTGGACTTCGAATTATACAAGTTTGATTGTATTTACAAATTAAAAGATGAACCTCTCCCTTTAAAACTACATTGTTTTACTGTATTTTTATCTCTTACATTTTAGTAATTACATTATTGATGTAGGTCAATTAGATTACTAAAAAAAAAAGCTTTTTAAGAACAAGATCCCCAAGAATCCTAAGAATCCGTACCAATAAAGACACTAATATAAAACTAGAATTTTCGAAACTATTATAGACGCGTATGATTCTTTTGAAAATTAAACAATTTCTACTGTCCATACTGCAATGGAAAGATTAATGGGAGGGCCTGACTCATCAGTAGTGAACCCTCCCAGCGGTTTCGCCAGTTTAAGTTTTTCGCCAGAGAGTTCACCACTAATGAGCCAGGCCCTCCCTTTAATTTTTTCATTGTAGTAAGGGCAGTAGAAATTGTTTAATTTCAAAAAGAATCTTACGCGCTTAAAATAGTTTAGAATTTTGATAACAGATGGCGCGCTAGTGCATCATATTATAAAAATAGATTTGTAAATGAACCTTTGTACATGTTGTGTTGAATTAACCCATTGGTCAAGATATGACCAATTCATCTAATACCATGGATAGGAGGCTACCCATAGGGAAGCTTCTAATCTGTTGGAATCATTGTCCATCTCAAACGAGAATATATTCATCTCTAAACACAGCCTAAAAAAAAAACAGAAAATAAAATCTTTCAAGTCACAAATATTTAAACATAAAACAAACTTCTACTTTCCTTATTCCGATGAAAAAACAACTATATTGGGAGAACTTTGTTCGCATTTTTCTATCTCAGTATGGATAGTAGAATTTTGATTTATACGTAAAAGAAAGTTTCATATTCCCCACTTTCACAGGCCTAACTCTCTTGTAATATCGGGGAGAATCCTCTATAAGACCAGTGTGTCTTAATAAAGGCTTTTTGTGTGTGTGTGTGTGTGTAAAAGAACCATTCGTGGTTTGAAAGCTTTCATTACCTACATGTAGATGGCGTGTTATTGATTTATATTAATAGTCTGCAGAGTATTTCAAATCTTATTGATTATGGTTAGGTCAATATTGAGGTCTGTCATATCCCTTGTATATCTCTCCCATTGTAAATATGGTGATCTAGGTTGCTCTTTTTGAGCGGTACTTAATAAAGTTATTTTTGGAGAGAGATTGAGATTGAAACTACTTTATTTCAATGTTGATATAATATTATATAGTGCAAAATTTAATTTTTAATACAGAATAAATAAATAAGTATGGTAGATTAAACTGGCGAAACCGCTGGGAGGGTTCACCACTGATGAGCCAGGCCCTCCCTTTAATTTAATTTTTCCATTGCAGTAAGGACAGTAGAAATTGTTTTATTTTAAAAAAGACTATTACGCCTCTAAAATAGTTTTGTAATTTGATAACAGATGGCGCGCTAGTGCATCGTAATAATATATATGTGATGATTTAAGACCATGGAATTGTTGTAAATAATCCAGATATCTACTATCACATGTTCCACCACGTAATTGTATATAACTTGTTATTTACTGCAAATAAAAAGCCTCAACTAACATCAATCTGTACCGCGTAAGACTCTAATAAAGTATAGCAACTGTACAGATAGAAGGAATGGAGAATAACAGGAAAAAAATATGGTTAAAACTAATCAGGCTTAGGTGAGAATAGGAAAGTAGGCCTAGCAAGCCCAGTCCAATTTTTACGAGGTCGTGGCCCTCCTGGATAATATAACTTTCCCCCCCCCCCCTGTTTACGTCCTATATATATATTTACATCAGACATGAGCCTTCTCTCAAGGGACGGCTGAACAATGTCAAATGTTCAAGGCCTTCCTGAGTTCGGAAAGGCTTGTACTTATAAAGGGGTCCCCAACGTGCTCAATTACATCGCCGAGGAAATCGTACAGAATTTTCCTGTTTCCATAGGAGAGTTCATCGAGGAGTGTTTCTCTGTCAGAGCGGTATAGAACCGCGGAGAGAGAGAGAGAAAGAGAACTAGATAGATTATAAACACATGGTAATAAGACCAAATCAAAATAAGTAGTGTGTGACGTTTCAGTAACAGCGTTGTTACCATCATCAGACAAAAGTACTGAATCCTAATGGAAAAGATGGTAATAACGCTGTTACCGAAACACCACACACTATTTATTTGGATTTGGTCTTATTACCTTATGTTTACAATCTATAATCCAAATTGTGCCTTATCATGGATATATTTATAAATAAATGATGATACAAAATAATTTATTCTTTAAAAAAAAAAGGAACATTTTTGGATTTTTATTTTGTCCTATCAAACACCTTTAGTTTTTTTATAAATTTAATTGCCATCTATTGGATAAAATTTGTAACAATAATATACTGGCAATGTGTTTATTTTCTAATATATCATCAAATAATATTTCTATGGCAATGATAAGGCACAATTTGGATTATAGATTATAAAACAAGGTAATAAGACCAAATCCAAATAAATAAATAGTGTGTGACGTTTCGGTAACAGCGTTGTTACCATCTTCAGACAAAAGTCTGTTACCTAAACGTCACACACTATTTATTTATTTGGATTTGGTCTTATTACCTTGTTTTATTTCTATGGCAAATTATAATTTGGGGAAACTGCTGAGAGAGTTCACCATTGATGAGTTAAGCCCTCTCATTCACAATAACTTTTATCATTGTAATAAGGTGTGTAGAGATAATATTTGATTATATATGTGAAAAGAAACACATTGTCAAATCTTATTGTTACAATTTTTATTTTCAGTGTTTATTTGGACGTTTCCATTGCTCCAATTATAGATAGAGTTTAAACATGTGTTACTGGGGAACACAGCACATGATAATTTAGGTAAATGCTAGGTAAGGTTTCTCCCTTTATATAATACAAGGTTGTCCCAAAAGTTTGTAAACACTTGCACAAAAAATGAAATACCAATATTATTCCCCATAATATTATTCGCCGTTATGTATAATGTCTTTGTATTATGTAAGTCGTTGGACGAGTAGGTAACACCCTCGATTCCCGACATCATGAGCCAGGATTGAATCCTGCGTTAACATTTTGTTTAATATGTGAATAACTATCACATATTATTCACTGTTTCAATTATCATAAACTAGGTTGCTCTTGCTGAGCAGTACCTATTAATGTGATTTTGAACCGGTTGTATTATGTATAAAGTAATTGTATTATTATGTATTCACCGTAAATAATATTAGTCGCCGTTATATATAATGTCTTTGTATTATATATAAAGTAATTGTATTATTGTATATTCGCCGTAATAATTTTATTGGCCAAGTAATAAGAAAAAGAACGATTTAAGAAAAACACAAACTTTTGGTACAATCTTATATTTATTGTTTCTCTAATTTCTCGTCAAATTGGACACAAATAATTAATTTGATTATATAGTTCCAACCCTATAATATTGTTCCTCAACAATTGATGTCCATCAATCAATACTGAAATTGAGAGAAAACATTTCGTGTTAAAAGATCATCCAAATTTCGCTGGCGTGATCTAAACAATCTTCGACACAAAATGTCGCAACACCAAAATTGATAAATCCAGAAGGTCATTCGTAGACAGCAATATCGTCAGATTTATGAATCCGAATACCTACCAATCTGATTGGTTAAGTATACACAGTATAAAAACCTCCCCTAAGCGAACTATTTAATAACCGACACCCTCTCTAAGCGTCCACCATTATAAAACCAAAACCTAATTTGGATTGCTTGTTGATATTTTATATAATTATAAGTCCATATTAAATTAAATTTGTTTAAATGATAGAAATTATTTGCTTGTTGATTGTTTTAAGTTATGAGCATTAGGCCAATGGTATGTGAAGAGAGCCGTGGAAAATATTATAAAAATAAATTATTATTATCTTAATAGTTACGATAACAAAAATTGAGGATGAAATTACCTTACTTAAAGACGTGAAGGTCGAACTGCTTTCACATGTGTAGACATGTGGTGCGCTTACAGTAAAAAGCAGTCGCTAACTACCCACCATGATTATCATGGCCTGTACCACGTGTACTAGGGATAAGCAAAAAAAAAAAAAAGACGTGAAGAATAAATAAAATAAAATATTACATATTTACATATCTACCTAAACATTTGAACCGGCCAAAACAACGTGTTTTATATAGTCCAAATATGGCGGTAGATTTACAGAGTTTGTGTTTTACTAGAAAATATGATTTTAAAGTTAAAAAAAAATTAGATACAACATATATATTGATTAAGGTGAAACTATAAAGGGCTTCTCCAGGGATAGGTTCATTTTTAAAAGTTTTCATTCACAAAAATCTCTTTATCTTTCGGGAATGGCAGCCTTTCTACAAGAGAAAAACACGATATAACATTGTATTGTGTTTTTCACCTGTATAAGGGATTCCATGCCGAAAGCTCGAGAGAGAGAGATATTGAGATTAAAACTGGTTTATTATAATCGTCCATATAAGATTATATAAGGTTAAATATAAAAAGATAAAATTGATATTTAGAAATTATTTATATCAGACGAATCCTACTGAGTTTCGTCTGGTTCAATGTCTGAGAGAGAGATTGAGATTGAAACTGATTTATTACAATGTCCATATAAGATTATATAAGGTTAAATAAAGATAAACTATAAATATGAAAATTAAAAATGATTTATATCAGATGAATCCTATTGAGTTTCGTCTGGTTCATTGTCTCAGAGATTGAGATTGAAACCACTTTATTTAAATGTCTATATAAAATTATATAAGGTTAAATATATAAAGATAAAATTGATATTTAGAAATTATTTAAATCAGACGAATCCTACTGAGTTTCGTCTGGTTCAATGTCTGAGATAGATTAAGATTGAAACTACTTTATTTCAATGTCCATATAGGATTATATAAGGTTAAATACAGAATAAATATGATTTTATAATGATAAATATATGAATGAATAGATATAAATATTTAAATATAATTGATAAATAGAGAGAAAAAGATTGAAATTGATTTATTAATCGCGTTCAGATATAAGATAAGGTTATATATAAAATAATTGTGAATAGATATAAATAAATAATATTATAGATAGATGAGTGAAAGAGAGATTTGTGAATAAAATTCTTAAAAAGAAACTTATCCCTGGGGGCTTTATGTTTTTATCTTTATGTTGATACAATGAAGTTATCGAATAATATATATATATATATATATGTGGTGATATTGGTGTAATGAGATGTAAGTGAGAGAGAAAAGGAGTATTTACCTGGCTGTCGTATAGGACAGGTACAGCGATGGCTAGGAGTGGCACCACGATAGAAAGAGCCAATCTCCAGAACTTGGCGGATCGCACCACACCTCTCCTTCCTCCCGTCTGCATCCTGACTGTCGGTGGCGACTTGTGTCACGTGTCAGGTGCCTGCCGGCCAACCGTCCACTTTATAAACTTGGGGATCTCACACGCCAATCACACTCTTGGTACACCAAGCATACGATCTTACACACCAATCATACTCTCTCATACACCAATCACACTTTCTCATACACCAATCATACTCTCTCATACACCAATCATACTCTCTCATACACCAATCATACGATCTTACACCAATCATACTCTCTCATACACCAATCACACAATCTCATACACCAATCATACTCTCTCATACACCAATCACACAATCTCATACACCAATCATACTCTCTCATACACCAATCATACTCTCTCATACACCAATCATACTCTCTCATACACCAATCATACGATCTTACACCAATCATACTCTCTCATACACCAATCATACTCTCTCATACACCAATCACACACTCTCATACACCAATCATACTCTCTCATACACCAATCATACGATCTTACACCAATCATACTCTCTCATACACCAATCATACTCTCTCATACACCAATCACACAATCTCATACACCAATCATACTCTTTCATACACCAATCATACTATCTCATACACCAATCATACTCTCTCATACACCAATCATACTCTCTCATACACCAATCATACTCTCTCATACACCAATCATACTCTTGGTACACCAATCATACTCTCTCATACACCAATCATACTCTCTCATACACCAATCATACTCTTGGTACACCAATCATACTCTCTCATACACCAATCACACAATTTATCCGAATTTATCGGTACTTCACAAAGGTGGGGCTGGGTGTTGGAATTGGGGACCCCCTCATCGCCTGGAAGAGGACACGGTGGGGAAGACTCTCCGGCTGAAAATTTAAATTTGTAAATATTAATTTCTTCTTTAAATTATTACATAATAAGGCGAAATATCCTAGCTGAGAAAGCTTTAGACTTTAGAACCTGATGTCCCTGGTCCGAGCACGCTTTTCGCTATCTTTTTATTTTCTCTAATAATTTCGTGATCTCTTCCTCATTTTGTGAATATTGACTGAGTTGTCAATAAATTTGTTTTAAATGTCACACCAATCACACTCTCTCCCAACCTAGACTGCCGGCTTCCTGCTATCCCTCCTGGTGTCCCTGCGCCTCCCACCGGCCTTCGTGGGCTGGATACTCCTCCTGTACGCCGGGGCGGACGCGACGATAAGGGACGCACCCGACTCTAGCCCCGGCGTCTCCGGCTGTTGAGAATCTGGGAGGAAATCTCCGGCATCCTGACCCTGAACCACCGGGTGGCTCCAACAACCCAACTGCTGGATATTCCCATCATCGGCGGCTGCCGGTTCCTCTACCCACCGAACCTCCTGGCTCCCTCGCACTGGGTCGGCGCTCGAGTCCGGGACCTAGGCGACACCTCCATCGTTCGCCCCACGCGCTCCGCCCTCGCTGACACCGCGGCCCTCGCCGCCTTCTGCCGGAAGATCGTGGCAGAAAACCTTGAAGCGAGCTTCAGGGAGTCCAGTCTGACCGAAGCCATTGTCCTGCGCGGGACAACCAGGATCTTCACTAAAATAACCACCCGCTCGGCCCGCCACGCCCTGGAACGCCCGCTAGTTGCGGCCCTGCTGATAACCCGGCTCCTGGCGAGGTGGGAGCCCATCGTCAACGTGCCTGTCAGGATGGACTGGTCCTCGTTGCGAAGCGGCGCCTTCTCGGGGCATAACGCCGATATCTCCCAGCGATTGGCCCTACATGCCCTTCCTCACCCGGACTATCCTGCATCTGCCGGTCCTTCCTGCTCTGCCTGCGGATCCGCCGATGGCTCCCTGGGCCACCGATACTGGAGTTGGTCGAGTATCAGGCCCCTCGTCCGGGAGGTCTTCAACATCGTCGGGAGACCACCTGATCTCCAGGCTTGGATCTTCGGGACAGACCTGGAGGAACTGGCCATCCTCACATCGGTGAAGTCAAGAATCTACCTTCCTCCAGGTTGGACTGGGTGAGGTCATCGAGGACCCTGTCATTGAGGGTTCACCACTGATGAGCCAGGCCCTCCCATTAATTTTTCCAATGCAGTAAAGGCAGTAGAAATTGTTTTATTTTAAAAAGAACGCTTCTAAAATAGTTTCGAATTTTCATAGCAGATGGCCCGCTAATGCATCGATTGGCATCCTGCATAATGCATTCTGCTTAATAAACTAACAATTACCTTTTTTTTCTTTTGCTTATACATATGAGCTTTCGTGTAGTGTACCTACATCAAGATTACACGGTAAATGAGAGTGGTGCATATCATTCGGGTGGAATTCATATAGAGCATCATTTAAACGACATTAGTGTTAATAAATCACCTTTCTTTAAACCCGACGTTTCGATCACCGGACGTCGTCCTCTTTCAAGGAAACCTATTCTGTTTACCATTTATTCAATTCAATTTAAAGCGCTATGTCCTCCTAGGTATACTTGCGCTGTCATACATGTATGACTTTACATTTGTCTATACATATTTACCGGTATACTATGGTATCAGGCTATGGCCCTCATCCACATCTCCTTTTCGTGTAACTAAATGGCTTGCGCCATCTATCCGAATAAATACCAACTAATCGTTGATTTTTAAAATTATTCCAGAATTTGTTTTTTTATTTGCAACTTTTAGTTACAAGATTAGGAGATTTTCTTAATTTATCCATCTGCTCCCAATATGATTTACACACACACATGAACACTCCATATATAACAAGAATAATGTGGTCAGGATGGATATCGCGGTCTATTACGAAGAAGAAACGGAGCACCACCTTGGGTTACTCACGCCTGAAGACAAGATTCTTCTCGACAAATTCTTCGACACAATCATCAAACATGTTCCGAACATGAACTCCCCAAATGGCAGGGATCTGTGTAGATTCAAGGCGGCTTTAAGCTCCTGATCCGGACGTGCCCTCGGAGAGGGCTACGTCGATTGTATATATCTCTCTTCATTCCCACCATTATTAATAACTCCCTTTGAGTGTAAAGATTGTCGAAATGTCAATAAAGTTGTTTAATTGTCAAATTGTCACACACACGAACACTTTTGTACTATTTTTCTCTATTCATATAATGTTTATAATTTTCACCAATTTATATAGTATTTGATGATAAGAAAATATAATGTTATTTGGAATATGTTTTAAAATAAATTTTACGATGCACTAGCGCGCCATCTGTTATAAAAATTAGAAACTATTATAGACGCGTATGATTCTTTTTGAAATTAAACAATTTCTACTGCCCTTACTGCAATGGAAAAATTAATAGGAGAGCCTGGCTCATCAGTGGTGAACCCTCCCAGCAGTTTCGCCAGTTTAATCTACCATACCGCTGTTATATTGCATTTTTAGAACTTCCTTTTATAGTGATACTGATGCTAGGACTCTTGGAATGGGTATTTTAGATGAATTATGGATATAAGCTTTGAGGACAGCAGAATTACATAACAATTATAAATATATAATATTGTAACAAAGTATTTATTAATTTTTATTAACAGAGTAGTCATTTTTATGATTATATTTTGCTACTCTGTAAATTTCCCTCGTGGCTTATCTTTTGTTTACCATTCATAGTTTGTCCTTTCCTGAAATAAATTGTTGTCTCCTTCTGAAGTTTTTGTCTTCCCTAATTTTCCACGTGGCAATATGCTTCGAGCAATCGCTCTTCCGCAAACATCAAAATAAATGTTAATATAAATAGTAAATTTTTATAAAATTGGAAGAAACTTAGTACAACAGTGATATATCCCTAGAGGAATAAAATGCACAAAATAGTTCAATGTTTTACGTTGAGAGATAAAAGTTAGTCAAATGGTCCATATACTGTTGACTCACACCTGAGATCGAATCCCGTAATGAACAATTTTTTTTCTGCTTCATCTCTCAGTTAAATAATCAATTATTGCCCAAGTCCAACCTCACAAGTAAGAGCAAGTACACACTAAACTGATCTTTGTTATATTATAAGTATACCAGTCAAACTGAAGTTTACATGCGTAGACACATGTAGTGTTCATACAGTTCTGAAAGACAATCCATAACAACCCACACTGTACCACGTATAATTGGTAACAATAAGTACCTATGTACCAAAATAGACACCTTTCCCATTAAATATGAATCAGAATGATTGCACTTTACATCAGCCTAGTAAAAAACTTTACTTAGTGATGATAAAAAATGAGCCACAACACCAGTTTCGGTAAATTCAGACAGAAACCTACAACCGGTATACCATTTATTATCATAATGATAGAGGCTGCCTGGCCGGCATTCATGAAAAATAGACACTTCGGCCAGTTGGAGTTTTTTTTATTTTCTCAACATTTCGACAAAAATATTTTGTCTTCGTCAGGAGAAGTAAATAAAAATAAAGGATTTGGCAAGGCGTTAAAAATTGTTTTGAGGTTGCAAGGGCGTTCTCACATGATTTTTCGAATTTAGTATCATTTATTTATTTACATTTAAAGCCCTATGTCCCCCTAGGTATACTTACGCTGTCATACATGTATGACATTTGTCTATATATATTTACCGGTATACCATGGTATCAGGCTATGACCCTCATCAATACAGGGACGGCTTCGATTCCATAACATCCTACGAGAGAGGTTATAAAAACGGTCAAATTTACTAAACAGATGTTTAAGCTGGGGAAGTAACAAGGGCCGGTTTTCAGGCAAGATTTACAAGAATACAGGTTAGTTTTTGTCTGAATTTGCTTCTACTGTGGTTTATTATTTATCATAAGTAGATAATAAAAGGCATATATTGAATTTAATAAAAGATTTATTTTGCCAATATTTCGGCTGGCTAAACGCCAACTCTTTATCGAGGCATTACATTTTTGTATATCTGGCAAAATAAATATTTTATTAAATCCAATATATGCCTTTTATTATCTAATGAATTAGGTATGGATTGCTCTATTTTTAAAACGATTTATCATCACTAGTAACGGTTTTTACTAGGGTGATGCATCGTTCTGAAGATTCTGATGACCGTTCTAGTGCCATCGTTCTGAAGATTCTTATGACCGTTCTAGTGCCATCGTTCTGAAGATTCTGATGACCGTTCTAGTGCCATCGTTCTGAAGATTCTGATGACCGTTCTAGTGCCATCGTTCTGAAGATTCTGATGACCGTTCTAGTGCCATCGTTCTGAAGATTCTGATGACCGTTCTAGTGCCATCATTCTGAAGATTCTGATGACCGTTCTAGTGCCATCGTTCTGAAGATTCTGATGACCGTTCTAGTGCCATCGTTCTGAAGATTCTGAAGACCGTTCTAGTGCCATCATTCTGAAGATTCTGATGACCGTTCTAGTGCCATCGTTCTGAAGATTCTGATGACCGTTCTAGTGCCATCGTTCTGAAGATTCTGATGACCGTTCTAGTGCCATCGTTCTGAAGATTCTGATGACCGTTCTAGTGCCATCGTTCTGAAGATTCTGATGACCGTTCTAGTGCCATCGTTCTGAAGATTCTGATGACCGTTCTAGTGCCATCATTCTGAAGATTCTGATGACCGTTCTAGTGCCATCGTTCTGAAGATTCTGATGACCGTTCTAGTGCCATCGTTCTGAAGATTCTGATGACCGTTCTAGTGCCATCGTTCTGAAGATTCTGATGACCGTTCTAGTGCCATCGTTCTGAAGATTCTGATGACCGTTCTAGTGCCATCGTTCTGGAGATTCTGATGGCCGTTCTAGTGCCATCGTTCTGAAGATTCTGATGGCCGTTCTGTGCCATCGTTCTGGAGAATCTGATGGCCGTTCTAGTGCCATCGTTCTGAAGATTCTGATGGCCGTTCTAGTGCCATCGTTCTGAAGATTCTGATGACCGTTCTAGTACCATCGTTCTGAAGATTCTGATGACCGTTCTAGTGCCATCGTTCTGAAGATTCTGATGACCGTTCTAGTGCCATCGTTCTGAAGATTCTGATGACCGTTCTAGTGCCATCGTTCTGAAGATTCTGATGGCCGTTCTAGTGCCATCGTTCTGATGCACAATTTAAAGGGAGAGATGCCTCTTTTTGTACATGAATATCATTCATACGCAACTTTTATGTTGTAATAAGCACATATGTAGAGCTAATCCAGAATGTCACGTAGAGCTAATGTAGACGGCGTTCAACGATGTCAACATTAGATTTATCTACTAACGACAATCCGTGATCACCTTGTAGAGTAACTTATAAGTGTCCATAAATACCGCGTACAATACTTCATGTCGCTATTGCAATAGTAGTTCATCATCTACAGTGTGTAAATGTGATACTGTGGAGAAATCCCTCTTACTTACACTACAAAGTGGCTGCTGATGCATCTACTCATCGACAAAACTTAAGGAAACTGTGTCTCTTAGCATGTATATCGGGACAATAACTCTGAAAGATATTACAGTGACCTTTATTGAAGACACACGAGATAACCAAGTGTATATACATACATGGACAAAACATAAGGAAGTTCTACCTTTTAGCATGTATATCGGGACAATAACTCTGAAAGATATTACAGTGACCTTTATTGAAGACACACGAGATAACCAAGTGTGTATACACTCATGGACAAAACTTAAGGAAGTTGTACCTTTTACCATGTATATATCGGGACAATAATTCTGAAATATATTACAGTGACCTTTATTGAAGACACACGAAATAAACATGTGTGAAAAAAATTGTCTCAGTCGTCGTCGTCTTCTTCTTCTTCTTAGAAAACAAAAAAAACGACCGGCGGCATCAAAGACTTTCCACTTCCTTAAGATTTGTCCATAAGGGTATAAAAATATTAAAATTCCTTCTCTGAAAGGTTGATTATGAATAGGTAGTGGCTTACACACATCGGCGATATACATTCTTTGTATATTCAGAGTATGAATCTAGAATTATATGGGGATCAGGTACATAGGGAATCATTAGGCCAGGCAAGATGGGACCCTGTTGTCAATGGGAAGAGACTTGTGACACACTTTCTTGCCTACATCTAAAAGTTCCGGTAAAAAATCCTTGTTTTGAAAGGTTTGTTAAGACATTGCTTTGACTTTATATAATGTTTTAATTTTTGTATTTTAAATAGTGGATCAATATATAGTTAACATAATGTACTGTAAGAGACACCTTCTCTCTTTAAATATGCTTCGGAACGATGTACTGTGGGGGAGAATTCCGACCACATCTCCCTGCGGCCCCCCCCCCCCCCCCCTGGACCCTTGGAATATTTGACTAAATTCTGGTTCATTTCCAAGGTGACTAACGTGGCAACGGCACCCATCTTCCAATGAAGAGAATTGGATACGACAACAACACCGATGCACTGGGGGGAGAAGTCCGACCACACCAGTGGACCCTTGGAATATTTGACCAAATTCTGGTTCATTTCCTAAGTGACTAACGTGGCAACGGTACCCATTTTCCAATGATGATCATTGGATACGACAACAACAACGATGCACTGGGGGGAGAAGTCCGACCACACCAGTGGACCCTTGGAATATTTGACCAAATTCTGGTTCGTTTCCTAAGTGACTAACGTGGCAACGGTACCCATTTTCCAATGAAGATCATTGGATGCGACAACAACAACGATGCACTGGGGGGAGAAGTCCGACCACACCAGTGGACCCTTGGAATATTCGACCAAATTCTGGTTCATTTCCAAGGTGACTAACGTGGCAACGGTACCCATTTTCCAATGAAGATCATTGGATACGACAACAACAACGATGCACTTGTTGATCACCATACTAAAAAAAAATGTTTACTTAGTGATAATGAAGAATAAGCCACAACACCAGTTTTGGAAAATTCAGACAATTTATACCTGTTAAGACAACGATAATCTATATATATAAAATTGAATGTCTGTCTGTCTGTCTGTCTGTGTGTGTGTGTGTCCTCTATGGATTCAAAAACCATACATCCAATCGCCGTGAAAATTTGGGATATTATTAGGTGTATCCCCGGAAAGGTTTACGAAAAATAATTTCTTGAATATCTTGAATATCCTTAAAGTTATTTGCAGATTTGTATATTTAACTCGCAAGCAGCGCCGCCATTGAGACGGAGATAGGCTTAGTTTGCTGCTTCTGATGACCTTGGGTCATCGTGTGAGTCACAGCATGATGCTACAAAAACACTCTCTCTGGGGATTTTACAGCGTCGACAACCTGTAAGATTGCCTCTCTCATATATTATACTTTAAACATCTGCTTAATTAAAGCATTTTTCATTTGAAAGAGACTGCTCTCTTAACCCCCTTTAGACAACATTAAATGATATCCCGTGTCGATGATTTTGTAATGTATAGAATTAGGAAAGACAAAATTCACGATGACACGGCTCACAGGGAACGGTAAAAAATGTTCACTTTATCGAGGAAATACAAAATTCGGGATGACACGGCACACAGGGACCGGGAAAAAATGATCACTTTATCGAGAGATTCACGACCATGATTTTATTCAACTTATCGAGTATTTATCAAGGGACCGGGAAAATATGTTCACTAGATAAAACGATGATTTTGTAATGTAGAAAATTACGAAAGACAAAATTCAGGATGACACGGCACACAGGGACCGGGAAAAATGTTCACTTTATCGAGAGATTCACATTTACGAGTTTCAAATTATCAAAATATATCTCTTTTTTTTATAAGTTTATAGAGAATTGTTTTAACAAATGTTCGTTAGACAAACCTTTACTCAGGTAAAACCTCGGGCGAAGCCGGGTACGTCCGCTAGTCTATAATACAATATAATATAATGCGGCTTTTGATTGTAAAACGACATTTGAAATTATCCCGCATGAGTTTCTTTTCAACGAAAAATCAAAATATATTTTAAGGAGAAATAACGATTATTTCTAACCTTAGAGATGATATATGAAAGGATGAATTGTGAAGAGTAATGATAAACGGAAAAATAAAAGTGTCCAGGGATGGGAATCGAACCCCCAGTGTTTCGCTTACCAGGCAGATGCCATGTCCACTAGGCTATCCTGGACATATTTTTCTGTTCGTAAATAATACATAATTTATAATACAGTATATTCTATTCGTTATAGAAGAAAAAGAAGTCAAGGAGAATAAATTATTTTATACGAGGACGCTCGTACAAGCTTTCATGGTAATACGCCCATCTAGGACACCTAGAAGGACGTTTTGCCCCAAAAACTTGTACGATCGATCGTTCTCGTATGAAAGAAGCTCTTCTCCTTGACTTTTTTCTTCTTTATTAACACTTTCTATTTCAATTAGTACAGTAGAACCTCCCTTTAGCAGACACCCCGCTAACAGAAACCTCTCTACAAAGGACAGTTTTCATTCGCAAAATTACCATTTTTTACAATTTAGTAACTCTCCAGTAAGAGGACACCCCTCTCTCTAAAGGACATTTTAGCTCTGTAATTAGGTGTTGTCCTTTACAGGGAGGTAGTTCTACTGTATATTCTCTTCATCATATCGTTAGTAGAGTTTTTTACTAAGGTGATGAACAAAAGTGCATCGTTCTGTTACATAATTTAAAGGGAGAGGTGCCTCCTATGGTACATGATTATCATCTTCCCGCAACTTTATATTATAGCTATGTTATATAATTCTATTTTCGAAAAGGTTGTTAACACACTTTAAAATATTTTATTTTAACCAACTTTTCAAACATTTTTTACGCTTCGTGTTTTCAGTAAAAATTTTAGTTAAACATCTCTTTTATATATTTTGTTATTTTTATTTATTTTTATACATAAAATCTTTTTAAACATAGTACAAATAATTTTAAAATATAAAATAGGCGTTATTGTTAATTTTCAAAATATTCACACCTATATTTTACAAAAATTATTTCGTTCATAATATAAATATATATATCAATTTTTTTCTCCCCAATGAATATAACTGAAATATTGGTAAAATAAATAATATTTTGATCCAATATATGCCTTTTTATTTAAACACTTTAAAATGTTATAATACCTTGATAAAGGTTGGCGTTCAGCCAACTGAAATATTGGTAAAATAAATGATATTTTGATCCAATATATGTCTTTTTAAATAAACACTTTAAAATGTTATAATACCTTGATAAAGGTTGGCGTTCAACCAACTGAAATATTGGTAAAATAAATGATATTTTGATCCAAAATATGCCTTTTTATTTAAACACTTTAAAATGTTATAACACCTTGATAAAGGTTGGCGTTCAACCAACTGAAATATTGGTAAAATAAATGATATTTTGATCCAATATGTCTTTTTAATTAAACACTTTAAAATGTTATAATACCTTGATAAAGGTTGGCGTTCAACCAACTGAAATATTGGTAAAATAAATGATATTTTGAACCAATATATGTCTTTTTAATTAAACACTTTAAAATGTTATAATACCTTGATAAAGGTTGGCGTTCAACCAACTGAAATATTGGTAAAATAAATGATATTTTGATCCAAAATATGCCTTTTTATTTAAACACTTTAAATGTTATAACACCTTGATAAAAATGGCGTTCAACCAACTGAAATATTAGTAAAATAAATGATATTTTGATCCAATATATGCCTTTTCATTTAAACACTTTAAAATGTTATAACACCTTGATAAAGGTTGGCGTTCAACCAACTGAAATATTGGTAAGATAAATGATATTTTGATCCAATATATGCCTTTTTATTTAAACACTTTAAAATGTTATAATACCTTGATAAAGGTTGGCGTTCAACCAACTGAAATATTGGTAAAATAAATGATATTTTGATCCAATATATGCCTTTTTATTTAAACACTTTAAAATGTTATAACACCTTGATAAAGGTTGGCGTTCAACCAACTGAAATATTGGTAAAATAAATGATATTTTGATCCAATATATGCCTTTTTATTTAAACACTTTAAAATGTTATAACACCTTGATAAAGGTTGGCGTTCAACCAACTGAAATATTGGTAAAATAAATGATATTTTGATCCAATATATGCCTTTTTATTTAAACACTTTAAAATGTTATAATACCTTGATAAAGGTTGGCGTTCAACCAACTGAAATATTGGTAAAATAAATGATATTTTGATCCAATATATGCCTTTTTATTTAAACACTTTAAAATGTTATAACACCTTGATAAAGGTTGGCGTTCAGCCAACTGAAATATTGGTAAAATAAATGATATTTTGATCCAATATATGCCTTTTTATTTAAACACTTTAAAATGTTATAATACCTTGATAAAGGTTGGCGTTCAGCCAACTGAAATATTAGTAAAATAAATGATATTTTGATCCAATATATGTATTTTTATTTAAAGATTTATTTATGGATTGCTCTATTTTCAAAAAGTTGTATATAAAAAGTCTCTTCTTGTAGCTTTAATTCTATATTCCAGTTGAAGGAGAGATATGTCTGAGAGCTTGTGATAACCAAATAAATGCTTTAACTCAGTCTTCTCATTTGTAACGATATATGCATTAGTGTGTGTGTTTAAGAATTTATTAACACAATGATGTTTTTTAAATGACTCTGCATAAATATTTAAAAAAAATACACATAAGTATTACATGTTAAACTCTCAATATGTAATAAAACATGAAAAAAAAAAAATTATTTTATTCATCTATATATACTCATGGGCAAAACTTAAGGAAGTGGAAAGTCTTTGATATCGTCGGTCTTCTCTATATATATTTTTTAAGGAGAAGAAGAAGAAGAAAAAGAAGAAAATATAGAGGCAATTTTGTTCATACTTGGTTATCTCGTGTCTTCAATAAAGGTCACTGTAATATCTTTCAGAGTTATTGTCCCGATATACATGCTAAAAGGTACAACTTGGTTATCTCGTGTGTCTTCAATAAAGGTCACTGTAATATCTTTCAGAGTTATTGTCCCCGATATACATGCTAAAAGGTACAACTTCTTTAACTTTTGTCCATGAGTGTATACACACTTGGTTATCGTGTGTCTTCAATAAAGGTCACTGTAATATCTTTCAGACTTATTATCCCGATATACATGGTAAAAGGTACAACTTGGTTATCTCGTGTGACTTCAATAAAGGTCCCTGTAATATCTTTCAGAGTTATTGTCCCGATATACATGCTAAAAGGTACAACTTCTTTAACTTTTGTCCATGAGTGTATACACACTTGGTTATCGTGTGTCTTCAATAAAGGTCCCTGTAATATCTTTCAGAGTTATTGTCCCGATATACATGCTAAAAGGTACAACTTCTTTAACTTTTGTCCATGAGTGTATACACACTTGGTTATCGTGTGTCTTCAATAAAGGTGACTGTAATATCTTTCAGAGTTATTGTCCCGATATACATGCTAAAAGGTACAACTTCTTTAACTTTTGTCCATGAGTGTATACACACTTGGTTATCGTGTGTCTTCAATAAAGGTCACTGTAATATCTTTCAGAGTTATTGTCCCGATATACATGCTAAAAGGTACAACTTGGTTATCTCGTGCGTCTTCAATAAAGGTTACTGTAATATCTTTCAGAGTTATTGTCCCGATATACATGCTAAAAGGTACAACTTGGTTATCTCGTGCGTCTTCAATAAAGGTCACTGTAATATCTTTCAGTGTTGTAACACTTACTATTTAATTAGTACAGTAGAACCTCCCTTTAGCAGACACCCCGCTAACGGAAACCTCTCTACAAAGGACATTTTTCATTAGCAAAATTACCATTTTTACAATTTAGCAACTCTCCGGTAAGAGGACACCTCTCCCTAATGGGCACTTTGACCCTGCAATTAGGTGTACTTTACAGGGAGGTTCTACTGTATATGTAAATGGAGTTTTGCGACACGCGGCACCCTTCAAAGAAAGGGAGGAGAAGACAATAAAGTATCAGGTGAAGTCGAACGAAACATCTACGAGGTCGGTGTCATCTCTTCAAAGACCAGAAGAGAAAGTGGGTCCACGAGTCAAGGACACCGATTGACCAATCAGGGGTCGACACGCTCATTAGCTGATAAAAATCTTCTGCTATTTTTTTTTAATATTAATATCGACAATGGCATTGAAATTATCTCTTTTTTTTAATAAGGTAGTTCGTCACTTTGTTTCTTCATTCATCTCTTTGTTGCGACGATATTTCGTTGTCAGTTTCGGAAACCACATTTTTTGAAAAAAAGAGGACAGAAAAATGTTTTTTTTTTATAAAAAAGAGAAAAAAAAAAGTTTTTTAGCGATGCTTTAAAAATAAAATTTTATACAATTTATAATTTAGATGTAAAAATATATTTTAGAGGGTCTGTGGCTCAAGCTTTTATTTAACTTGCTTCCATGTCTGTCTGTCGGTCTGTTTGGCTGTCCACAAATCTTGTAATCAATGTTTAATATATTTACATAACATCTAAAGTATTCAAATTTGGTTCACTTGCTCACACCCGATGACAATACAAGTTGACAGAATATTTCAGACTTCTGGGTGGTCGGCAATGAACTAATTCAAATTTCATATTCACTCTCAAATGTTATGATCAAGTTTTAATATACTTACAAACCACATAGAAGTCTGATATTTTGTACAATCGCTCAATTCAGATAACAATGCAAATCTGCAAAATATAAGATTTATGGGTTGTCGTTATTGTACTGAAATTTATAGTTATTTTCAAATTTTATGATAATTTTATCGTGTGTATATTGTACACACACTCACTCAATCTAGCTAACAACGCAAAGGTACAAAATATCAGATTTCTAGGTGGCCGCTATGGTCTGCCTTGGACTATAGAATAGAATTTGTATATGTATATAACAAAAGGATAAAATAGGCGCATCAGTTTGTGCCGTAATAAACGACTGGCCTTCCATAAAAATATATCGGTAGTATGAACTAGAAATAATTGCGAGGATATTGTCATAAATATATATACAAGATTGTCCCAAAAGTTCATAAACACTTGCAAAAAATCGAAATACCAATATTATTCGCCATAATAGTATTCGCCGTTATGTATAATGTCTTTGTATTATGTATAAAGTAATTGTATTATTATGTATTCGCCGTAATAATATTATTCGCCGTTATGTATAATATCTTTGTATTATAAGTAATAGATTTAAAAGATTTAAATTCTTTAGAGGATTCCAACCTTCTTTATCTTTGTATTATGTATAAATAAATTGTATTATTATGTATTCGCCGTAATAATATTATTCGCCAATAAGAAAAACAACGTTTTAAGAAAAATACGAACTTTTGGGACAACCTTATCATTTTTAATATTTAAAATATAAAATTTAACCGTAAACACAAATATATAATGATAAATATGTGTACATTTTGTATCCAAGACTATAAAAGTTAAATAAATAATTAAAAAGTATAAGTTTGTTTTATGTTTATGATAAACATTCATTCTTTAATGATTTCATTTCTCAAACAAAAGTTGTTGCTAACTTCAACCCGACACGGTATATAAAATCTAGGATCCCATCTTTAACTAGCAGACGGAGAACTAATGAAGTTTTGGAATCAGGAAATCAATCACTAAAAGGTCAATTAGTCAATGTTGCCAAAGTGTTGCCAGACCTCGTTGTCCTGTAATCCTTGGCAGCAAACGAATGTTGGCAGAAGTACTGATGGGTCAGTGGTTGACACATTGCTGGGACTTCTTCAATTGTCATGTTGCGACCCGCTGTTGAAGGATAATATCATCCGTATCTAAAAACCCTTTGATCGGTACTCTGGTTCAATATAACTAACAATTAAAACGAATTTATTGACAACTCAGTCAATATATCACAAAATGAGGAAGAGATCACAAAAATAATTAGAGAAAATAAAAAAGCGTGTTCGAACCAGGGACATCAGGTTCTAAAGTCTAAAGCTTTCGCAGTTAGGCTATTTTGCCTTATTATATTGCCACGTGGAAAATTAGGGAAGACAAAAACTTCAGGATGAGACAACAATTTATTTCAGGGAAGAACGAACTATGAATGGTAAACAAAAGATAAGCCACGAGGGAAATTTACAGAGTAACAAGATATAAACATAAAAATGACCACTCTGTTAATAAAAATAATAAAATTAATAAATACTTTGTTACAATATAATAATTTAAAGAAGAATTAATATTTAAAAATTAAAATATTTCAGCCGTGGAGTCTTCCCCAACGTATAAGTGTCTTATAACTGTGTGAGATCCGTTGTATTATCGAATGATTCTAAGATCTTCTCTACAAACCTTTAACGTCTGTTGATTCATTCAGTATGGCAGAGCTAAACTAATTGTATAGTACACAATGGGAACGATTTTATAAGTTTACTTTCGGTTTTCGACTGCCACGACCCTGGATCTAACCCAGCATTGGGGGAACTTTTTTTTCCTAAAGAAAGAAAAAATTACTTAAATGGCCCTCTCGATTCTTACAAAAGTCTAACCTCACCATTAATTGCAAGTAACCAAACAGTGTTCTGGTATATTTGTAAGTTCAAAAAGTCGAACTGCTGTCTACATGTGTATACATGTGGTGTACTTAAGTAAAAGCAGTCTATATCTTTCCACCATGATTGTCATGGCCAGTACTACCTGTAGTTCGGATATGTACCATCATTATAGTAGTGATCAAGGATCACTAAAACGTCATTATTACTTTAGGGTAAAACGTTACTTTATCCTATTATATTGTACATATTGGTACAATGTGAAAAAATAGTACAAATGTGATATTGTACTGGGATAAGGTGCATAAATTATGAAAAAGGCATCTCCTTATCGTGCAACTGAAAGTTGCTGATGGCTTGCGCCATCTATCGGAATAAATATCAACTATTCTCGTTGAATTTTACGCCCGAAACGCGTCCGTGGTTAGCTTTTCTTGATTAATCAAGAATGGGTATTTGGCCAATTGTGGAATAATTAAAAATCAACGAGAATAGTTGATATTTATTCCGATAGATGGCGCAAGCCATCAGCAATTTTCAGTTGCACGATAAGGAGATGCCTTTTTCTTAATATTGGTACAGGTTTTAGAACTTTATCTTTCTTCGACATGAACTCTCTTATATGAAAAATATGACATATATTGTTGTATCATGGCTAATGAACCTATTTTATTTTAATTTGTAATATTATTTTTCATATATTTTAAATTCAAAATTATATTTTATATTTATATATATTTATTTTATTTAACAGAATATATGTATTATAAACAGAATATATGTATTATAGAATCACCATTTATATTTAGGTACACGTGTGACTTCACTGCTCTCTTTGATGTAAGAAATAAATAAATAATTCTGGAGGCTACTTAAAGTTATCTCATTATTCCCTTATATAAATTTGTAGGATGGTTGAAACACGCTCTGGTAAGATACAAGACCCAGCACAGGAGAGAATCAAGGTTCAAGAGTCTGCCAAGCCGCAACCTGGTGCAACAATATACAGAATAAAATTAAATAAATTCTAGGTAGAAGTTTAGCAACAACAATACAACAAGAGCTCAAGTAACAAAGGTCATATGTCCCACGTAATATTTAGCTATGGGGATTTATTTGAGATTAAGCTATGGAATTTTTGTACTGGTGTGTAGACATCAACCTTCGAATACCATAACTATATTGTAAGATGGGGGTCGGTGGAAGGATGGTTTAAACCGTTGGTTTTCGACCGCTACGACCCGGGTTCGATTCCCGCATTGGGCACTTTTTTTCTGATTAAAAAAAAATGCTCCAATGGCCCCCGATTCTTGCAAAAGTCCAACACTACTAGCGAGTGCAAGTAACCAAACGGAGCTCTGGCACATTTGTAAGTGCAAAGTCGAACTGCTTTTCACACGTGTAGACATGTGGTGCACTTACAGTAAAAGCAGTCGTCAACTTCTACCCATCATGATTATCATGGCCTGTACCACGTGTACTAGGGATAAGCAATATATATATGGTAATTTAAACCAACAAACCCATATTGTATATACTTATAACAAGATTTTAATGTTGTATAGTAGAAACACATCTGTAAATGGTTATATGCATGATTGACATGTGTCATTACATCATCATATGTAATGTAATTTGTACAAACTGAGGATAATAAATAAAACTCTGTAATAGATTAAGAGTTGAGCCAGAGAGATAGAAGTCAAACACGTCTAAATTCGAGATAGATGGAAGCCACAAAGCAACATCTAAAGATAGATTGGAAGCTGCCAGGACGGCGCCAGTAGAATGTCACCAGACGATCCAGGCCCCTCTCGCATGTGCTGTAATGCAATACTCCCCTTTCTCGGGAAAGATATATAAAAGGCCCCCCGTTTTAGCCAAAAATACAGTCACTTGACAGTGAGTTTACCATCTGCGTCAGACCACGTCGGTTGTACCCCTGGTCCATCTCATCCATCATGTAGACCAGTAAGAAATCTTCTAACTCCATCTTTCGCTCCTAGCTCAACTTTTATCTGTTCACGGAACTTTCTTAGTGCAAATGTGTCTTCGTTTTTTTGTGTATGGACATTCCCAGGCTTTCCACTCTGCCTCGACCACGACTGCCTGTACTTTGTGAGAACTGTAAAAGGTCTTCCAAGGTGCAGAGAGGTACTGGAAAACTCCCCATCCTGACTGTTCCTCTCGGTCAACACAGTATAGCGAGAGTCAACACTTCATCATCACAAAGTTAGTCGACAGGATTCTACAAGAGGCTACCAGACCTCAACTCATTACATATATATATTGTAAGATTATAAACTCAAAAGGAGATTCTTCTATAGAACATGTTTATTTCGCTAGCTTTCAAACAAATTCGTTCTTCAACGGGCGTAAAGACAAGCGAAGTCTAGTAAAATAAATGTTTTTATAGAAGAAGCTCCTTTTGAGTTTATAATCTTAATTTTGTAATAGTCTTGATGGTCTCTTTATTGCATCGCCAATAGGGACACAAGTTCCCACCAATATATCCACCATTTAAATCACCAAAGAACTAAAACCTATTAATACAATATATAGAATCAAACACTAAATATTAATACTAGAACTTCTAGTATTCAATAAATTAAATGGCATCAAGTGAAGAAAAAAAAAACGTCTAAATCATTACACAAACTTCCTAGTCTAACCTTATATACACTCATGGACAAAACTTAAGGAAGTTGTACCTTTTAGCATGTATATCGGGATTGAGACAATAACTCTGAAAGATATTACAGTGACCTTTATTGAAGACACACGAGATAACCAAGTGTGTATACACTCATGGACAAAACTTAAGGAAGTTGTACCTTTTAGCATGTATATCGGGATTCAGACAATAACTCTGAATGATATTACAGTGACCTTTATTGAAGACAAACGAGATAACCAATATACACTCATGGACAAAACTTAAGGAAGCTGTACCTTTCAGCATGTATATCGGGATTGAGACAATAACTCTGAAATATATTATAGTGACCACCTTTATTGAAGACACACGAGATAACCAAGTATGAACAAAATCTTTTCTGTCTCCTTCAAAAAAGACTTTCCACTTCCTTAAGTTTTGTCCATTAGTGTAGATTCAAATAGCTAATGATATTGCGTGATAATTGTCATATTTTTGCCACAGACCTTTGTTTCATTGTTGATTAAAAACCTAGAACTAGATTTTATTAAGTTTATTTTGTATATAATATATAAATAAAATCGGAAAGAGTACCTGTAGAAGAAAGATAAACTAATAAATAATTAAATAAAATATATATAACTGTAAATACATACTAATTGAAATTGTAACCATTATTCCTGTAGGGGCGCCCGAAAGCTCGAATTGATTATTCAAATAAAGAAACTTATCCTTTTTAAGAATCTATTCATTATTATAAAGATAAACTATACGAAAGCTTAACCAATATGTAATATTAAAAATAAACTCTTTAGCTTAAAGTAACAATGATC
>CP092880.1:70120231-70179415 GCA_030710605.1 Cordylochernes scorpioides
GTAAAGCAATATCAGTCAAGATGGGATACACAACCAAATCTTTCAGCATTTCACTTAACACAGGAAAATCTTTCCTAAAAATTTTAAAGAGAACAAGAAATCTCTCAAAATGAGAAGGAACTGAAAATTTGCATGTTGACTTTTTCTTGGTTGTAAACATTTTGGTAAAACATTTGTTAACTTTACGGCTGGTAATTAGCATTATATGTAATATATGCAAAAGAGACACATTATTGAAACAAGACATTTTGGATTATCACCCCACAGTACAGAACGTTATGTTGGTGATAAACAATGTGTCTCCACACCAGTTTTAACAAATTCAGAAGTCAAACTGACAATACCATGTACTGTGTGGAGTGAAGAACCAAATATTAGTTTTAATGCATTTTAAAGGAGAAATAGACCTCTTTAGGAACATAAATACCATTTAAAAAAAGAGTCGGTGGACAAGTAGGTAACACCCTCGATTCCCGACAGCCATGAACCGGGATTGTATCCCACGTTAACATTTTGTTTAATATGTGAATAACCTTCACATTCATTGTTGTAAATATCATAAACTAGGTTGCTCTTGTTGAGTGGTACCTAATAAAGTGATTTTGGAACAAGGTATATCATTCTATTTTTCAACTGTAAATTATACCTATTACACAGTTTTTAAATATATTCAATTTTTTTATTTCATTTATTATCAATTATTCACAATTTTCTTACCATTATTTTTAATAAGCCTTTGTCTACTTTAAAAATAATATGTTTTTCTTCCAGTTAGTTCTTAAAAACAATTTAAATATTAAGAAAAATGCCTTATCGTGCAACAACAGATGCCTTTTTCTTAATTTAGCCACCTTATCCCAGTACAATTATACATTTGAAAAAACAATAGAAAAAAAAAAGATAAGTGGGTCAGGTGTTGATATAAAAAAGGCATCTCCTGACCACGAGCAGCGTTACAGCCTTCTCCACGCTGACGAGCGCCAACAGCGCGAAACGCGTTCGTGGATGGCTTTTCTTGATAAATCAAGAAATTGGGTTGGCCAAATATCACGGAGCAAGCTAAATAAACGTTTAGTTTATTTTTGCTCCACTAGATGGCGCTCTGCCATCTAAAAAGCACATGTGCTCGTGGTCAGGAGATGCCTTTTTTTAATTTTAATTATACATTTGTACTGTTTTTTCACCGTTTAAATATTGCCAATAATTGTATTTATTTGTGATAATTCACATAATAGAATTACCAAATTCTATATTAATTGTGAGATATTTTGATGTGTATTTAGCTCAAGAGTTGAAAATTAATTATTTCATCCATCATACACGTATATATTTCAAAATTTGGTTTTTCAAACATAAATAATGTAATATATTCTTCTCTCAATATATAATAAGTATTTAAAATATGTAAATAATAATATGTATATAAAAATTGTATTTATTATTAAGTTGTTAACGTGATAATCCTGTTGAAGGACTGACAAGTCCGAAAGCTTGAAAATAAAAAGTTGCACAAGAAACTTAACCCTGGAAGCTTTATATATTTTATAACTAAAAATTTAACTATATATTGAATAAAACCTTTTTTTTTTCAATTTTTACCAAACGAATACACTTAGTGAGAAACATTTTTAATTTTTTTTTTTCACAAATATCATAAAATCAATATCTATATAAATTTGTACATTGCATTACAAGTTAAGATCCACTTTTTAAACATATCAAGACTCATTAAAAGACTCAACACAAGGAGAGAACTATTAAACTCCAAAAGTTTAAACTCCATGTGAGAATTCCAAAATATATGAGCAGATTAATACCTTTGTTAAACTAGGTGCAATAAAGATTCGGTGGAGGAGTAGGTAACACCCTCGATTCCCGACAGCCATGAACCGGGATTGTATCCCACGTTAACATTTTGTTTAATATGTGAATAACCTCCACATATTATTCATTATACGAAATTATTATAGACGCGTAGGATTCTTTTTAAAATAAAACAATTTCTGCTGCCCTTACTGCAATGGAAAAATTAATGGGAGGGTCTGGCTCATCAGTGGTGAACCCTCCCAGCGGTTTCGCCAGTTTAATCTACCATACCGCTGTTATATTGCATTTTTTGATCTTCCTTTTATAGTGATACTGATGTTAGACTCTTCGAATTGGTATTTTAGATGAACTATTGACATAAGTTTCGAGGACAGCAGAATTATTCATTGTTGTAAATATGTTGTAAATTGTTGAGTGGTACCTATTAAAGTGATTTTGGAACCAGGAACCGAAACAGCAAACTAGGTGGAAATAGCGCGAAAGACGTTTACAATGTAAACTAGAGACCTAAATGAATATACACCCACTTATCACAAATTAGGTCAGCAAATACCACTAAATGGAACAAACCGACAGAACCCAGCTGATACTGAGAGTGAAAATCTGAAGAAAATCTGGAATATCTATCTATATATATAAAAATGTATGTTTGTTTGTATGTCCGGTATACAAATTCGCAGTAGTTCACTAATTCAAACCAAAATTTCCATAAATAGGTAAAAGAAATACGGGGAAGACGATAGGCTATTTTAAAAAATATATAAATCAATTATTAAAACTATATATTCTAATTATTCTACTTAGCTCACGAACAGCGCCCTCTATCAAAGATTAGATTAAATTATGCTGATGCAAACAAAGATATGCACACGGGTCAATCCTGGGGCGAAGCCCGGGTCACCCGTCTAGTAACCTATATAGAAGAGACAGTATCATGTTGAGATTATGAACAGGTCACCTCAAATCACTTATCTTCTAGAATGTAGACAAGATTTCACCGAGGATTGTGACTCCCAGACAGACTATCCACAACGGGTCATCAGCCGTCTAGGAATACAGGCAATGTTCAACCTCCTCATTACATCTTTGGGTGTTCTGGAAAGAATTAAAATGTCCAGAGTTTGTTTCACGACAGACCACTTGAACAAGGGACAAGAAAATATTTCACATCCACTAGAAAATACAGGAGATAAAATAATATATGTATTAATAATTGTGTGCTAATTTGAGAATCTGGAACGTATTAACTAAATGGGCTAATGCCAACCCTACAACAATTCGACCATAACAACCCTACAACAATGTGACAATAAAAACCCTGCAGCAATGGGACCATAACAACTGTACAACAATGGGACCATAACAACTCTACAACAATGGGACCATAACAACTCTACAACAATGGGACCATAACAAATCTACAACAATGGGACCAAAACAAATCTACAACAATGGGAACATAACAACTCTACAACAAAGGGAACATAACAACTATACAACAATAAGACCACAACAAAGGGAACATAATAACTCTACAACAATGGGACCATAACAACTCTACAACAATGGGACCATAACAAATATACAACAATGGGACCAAAACAAATCTACAACAATGGGAACATAACAACTCTACAACAAAGGAAAATAACAACTATACAACAATAAGACCATAACAAAGGGAACATAATAACTCTACAACAATGGGACCATAACAACTCTACAACAATGGGACCATAAAACTCTACAACAATAAGACCATAACAACTCTACAACAATGGGAACATAACAAATCTACAACAATGGGACCATAACAACTCTACAACAATGGGACCATAACAACTCTATAACAATGGGACCATAACAATTCTACAACAATAGGACGATAACAACTCTACAAAAATGGGCACATAACAACACTACAACAATGGAACCATAACAACCCTACAACAATGAGAACATAACCATCCTTCAACACAATGATATTATAACAATGTTACAACAATTAAGAGGATATATTAAATGAAACTTAAACAAGATTTTGATTTTCTTTTTCAAATAAAAAACAACTTCATAATATCCCCTTACTGGACTGAAAAATATGGCGAGGGCCTAATCATAACCCACACAGCGGTTTCGCCAGTTTAATCCACTATTTATATCTCTAACACTGTATTAAGGTATTCTGCTTATTAATCCGTCACTGTAGGGAGATATAGTTTATGATATTAAAGCACATTATGGTCACAAGTTTTACGGGGATAGTGGAATTATATTACAATTTAAATATTAATTTAAAAATAAAACCATCATGTTTAGCAGTGTGTTGCATTTGTTGCATATAAAAGGCGTGTTATCCACCTGTGTTTAATTTAGTCTATAAAAGCCTACAACAAGGTAAGACTAGCCTAGTGGACATGGCATCTGCCCGGTAAGCGGAACACTGTGGGTTCGATTCCCATCCCTGGACACTTTTATTTTTCCGTTTATCATTACTCTTCACAATTCACCCTTTCATATCTCATCCAAAACGTTTGAAATGATCGTTGCTTCTCCTTGAAATAAATTTTGATTTTTCATTGAAAAGAAACACATGCGGGATAGTATTTCAAATGTCGTTTTACAATCACAAGCCGCATTATATTATATTGTATTATAAAAGACTATAACAAGTTATACAATATCGTATGAATGTAACAATATCGTACAAGATTGAGATCGTAGCAATCTCATCACAATTGGGATCTAAATAGTGCCAGGGGTATCCTCTTGATATGGTATCTTCGTTGTTTTCTTTAAACTTCTGTAGGCTATCATGTCTCAGAACATATCTACAATTCAGTTATCTCAGTGTTTCAATAAGACAAATCTCCATGAGACATACTACCTACAGTGTAAATCTACGGTGTGTGTTGTTGTTGCTCATTCATCAAGTCTTTTAAACAATCTCCATTAGGTCCCATTGTCTCAGCTTTTCTATTATAGTCCTGAGGTTTTCCCAGAGGTCTTTTTTTGGAGGATTTGACACAATTTAATAGATAATACACTATAATATAATGCGGCTTGTGATTGTTAAACGACATTTGAAAACCATCCCGCATGTGTTTCTTTTCAACGAAAAATCAAAATTTATTCCAAGGAGAAATAACGATCATTTCTAACCTTTGGGATGAGGTATGAAAGGATGAATTGTGAAGAGTAATGATAAACGGATTTCCCATCCCTGGACACTTTTATTTTTCCGTTTATCATTACTCTTCACAATTCATCCTTTCATACCTCATCCCAAAGGTTAGAAATAATCGTTATTTCTCCTTGGGATAAATTTTGATATTTCGTTTAAAAGAAACACATGCGGGATGGTTTTCAAATGTCGTTTTACAATTTAATAGATGTTCAGGATTGGCTGGGAATCACATTTGGGGCATTTCGGGAATGTTTTGATATTTCCATTAAATTTGAGCATTCTAAGATGTCCTGTTCGTAATCTTGAAATCGCCGTTTGTTCTTCCATAGTAAGGGCGTGGAAAGAATATTCGTTAGGAATGGGGGTGTACCAGGAGTGGTTTAGGGTGGAATTCCAGAGAGAGGTTATGTGTATTTTCATAACGGTGTGTGTTTTCTACGACTGTGGGTAGTATGCCTCATGGAGATAAATCTCATTGTGAAACACTGAGATAACTGAATTGTGGATAGGCCATGTTCTGAGACATGATAGCCTACAGAATAGATAGTTTAAAGAAAACAGCGAAGATACCATATCAAGAGGATACCCCCATTGTGATGAGATTGGTACGCTCTCAATCCTGTACGATATTTTTACACTCATACGATATTGTATAACTTGTTATAGCCCTACCTTGTTGTAGACTTTTATAGGCTAAATTAAACACATCTCTACATCTCAACAATTTCAAGCAATCTGACATTAATAACTGACAGCCTCTATTTCCTCTAACAACTGGCTATTGTAAACATGGTTACCTCGGGAAATTCAATTGTTATAATAGGAAGGTGATAGAAAACCCGTCGTTTCTCCCGTCCTAGCAATATGCCGCGGGAAACCACACAGTTGCAGTAACCATTGACATATATCTATATATTACATTCTACAATGTAAACACTCATAGATGTAGGTGGTGGAATAAAGGAAAGATAGAGTTGACAACGCACCAAGTTTCAAAAACCACGCTATTATTCGGATAAGAATATTATCTACTGTTCCTTACCACAATGCAATGATATTTAGGAGGGCCTGGCTCATCAGTGGTAAACCCTCCCAGCAGTTTCGCCAGTTCAATCTACAGGATCGCTATAACTATTGTATTTAGGTCTGTATTAGTTTTTAAAACCCCTGTTCTTCATCTGAGGATTTTTAGCAAAAAGAGGAAAGGTGTTAATAAAGATTTATGTTTTTAAAGAATTTAAAAAGAATCATACGCGTCTATAATAGTTTCCAATTTTGATAACAGATGGCGCGCTAATGCAACATAAAGATTTATAATATGATATATAATATGGCAGTAGAAATTGTTTAATTTCAAAAAGAATCTTACGCATTTAAAATAGTTTCGAATTTTGATAAAGATTTATGTATGCATATGTAAATATAATCGTGTTTTTCTTTGATTCAATTTCATCTTTTTGTTTTTCCTCGGATTCATCATAGAAATCAGTGTATGAGACTAATTATCTTATTTAGGTTTTCCTCTCTATATATTCTTCATTATTATTGAATGTGAAAATCTTTTACTTATTTTATTCTTTTCCTTTGCAAACATTCTGACGAAAAAAATATGTATTAGAATATATATGCGTACTCCCAGAGGAGAGGGATACCTCTCCCTTTAAATGAGCATCGGAACGATGGCACTCTACATCACCTTAGTCAAACTTTACTAGTAATCATAAAGAATAAGCCACAACACCAGTTTTGGTAAATTCAGACAAAAAACCAACAACCTGTATACCATGGTTTCGATCTATGGCCCTCATCAGTACAGGGGCTTAAAGGGAGCGGTGCCTTTTCTGGTACATGAATATCATACTCCTGCAATTTTATGTTATAAGAATATATGTCTTATATTAGTAAACCACATGCAATACCTTGAAATTATATGTATGTACCTCTACAGACCTATAAGCTTATGTCTATAGTCACTAAACACCCCTAAGCTGCCTTCCATAGAAAATGCAGGGTATATAATAAAACCAGTCCAATACAATAGTAGAGCGGTCTAGAGATTAATTTGGCGAAACCGCTGAGAGGGTTCACTACTGATGAGCCAAGCCCTCTCATTCAATAACTCATATCATTGCAGTCAGGCCTGTAGAGATAATATTTGATGAAATTTAAAAGAAACGCATTACCAGTAAATTTATTTGTGTAAAATTTTAATAAATGTCTTAATAAAGTATTTTGTATATGTTTGTGCTTAGCTGTTTTTATTATATCTGCGGTAATTTGAGGAATTATTGGTGAAAGTATTTAAGAGAATTAGAGACAATAGTTTTAAGATAAAAGACCCAGTAGAGATAGCTACAAACATAACAATGGAGAATATTCTTCAGAAAGTGTTATCATCAATTAAATGCCATCTATCGTTAAAATTTGATAAATATATATATACAAACCTTTGACTTAATCTTTGATATATAAATAAAACCCATTTCTACAGACTTTACACTGCAATGATAGAAAAACATTCAAATGGATGGGTATATATCGCCCATCAATGGTGAAACTGGCGAAACCGCTGAGTGGGTTAATCAGTGATGAGCCACATCCTCCCAATTTCAATTTGCGTTAATCCTTACAATAAGGTATACAGAAATTTATATTTTAAAATTATAATTGGTGTTGAAATGTGTTATTCAAAATTTGGAGTCTATTCCTGATAGAATGAGTGTATAGAATTGTATTTAAGATATATATATTTTTACTTATCCCTAGTACACGTGGTACAGGCCATGATAATCATGGTGGGTAGAAGAAGGTGACTGCTTTTACTGTAAGTGCACCACGTGTCTACACATGTGAAAAGCAGATTGAAGAGATAAATAGAGAGAGTTGAAGGATGACTTATATTAAAGGGAACGTTTCGATCAAGCCGTGGAAGTCGAGGAGACTGAAGGTGTTTACATTGTAGAGTACAGATAGCAGTTACAGCTTACACAAGTGCTGATACGTACGTTGACGTCGCTTGTTTACGTACTGGACTTCTCTAGCGTCTTCGGACTGTTACACCATGTTAGCCCGCACATGGAACGTGTATACTAGAGGATATCCAAAAGTCCAGTACGTAAGCTATACACTCATGGACAACACTTAAGTGGAAGGTTTTTGATATCGTCGGTCGTCTGTTGTTTTTCAGAGACAGAGGCAAGACAGAGGTTGTTCACACTTGGTTATCTCGTGTGTCTTCAATAAAGGTCACTGTAATATCTTTCAGAGTGTTTGTCCCGATATACATGCTAAAAGGTACAACTTCCTTTAGTTTTGTCCATGAGTATATACACACTTGGTTTATCTCGTGTCTTCAATAAAGGTCACTGTAATATCTTTCAGAGTTATTGTTCCGATATACATGCTAAAAGGTAACTTCCTTAATTTGTGTCCATGAGTGTATACACACTTGGTTATCTCGTGTGTCTTCAATAAAGGTCACTGTAATATCTTTCAGAGTTATTGTCCCGATATACATGCTAAAAGGTAACTTCCTTAATTTGTGTCCATGAGTGTATACACACTTGGTTATCTCGTGTGTCTTCAATAAAGGTCACTGTAATATCTTTCAGAGTTATTATCCCGATATACATGATAAAAGGTACAACTTCCTTAGGTTTTGTCACCATTAGTGTATATAAGTTAGTCGTTCTGTCCTCTCAGAACTTTCTTTCTATGGTTAGTCTTTTGATGGTATTGTAGTGTCTTTTCTAGATATTGAGCCCATGGAGTCTCCTTTCTATTCATATACCCCTTAACTTGTACTGAAAATTTTAAAAAAGCTTTTAAAAACTGATTTTTGAAAGCGCCTTAAGTCTTGAATTGGGAAGAAGTTAGGAGAGGGAAAATATTCGGTCATAACATCAACAGACAGGAATTTACTTGAATTGAGACATTCTGAGAAAATTTGACGTCCTTACGCGTCCCATAAGATTCTAATCTACCGAGGAAGGAGAGAAACTGGTGAAAACTGTGATAGAGATTGAGGCTACTTTATTACAATTTCCAAGATTATATAAGGTTGATAGGAGGGGAAAAAGGGAGGACGTCCTCGAGTACCTGACGTCTGAGCAGAGATCTGCTCTGAAGCTATTTCTCGACATGGCAATAGTCAGGGAGATCTGTCCGACTTCAGGACGTGACATCATACCAGACGACCCTCAGTGGGATTCCTCTGATGAAAATAATATTTAATTTTACTGTGAAAGAGAAACAGAGAGTGAGTGTAAGCAAGTATATGTATATTATATTAATATAAATGAGATATTTTCTGCTTGATTTTGGAATTATTGAAATATACAGAATTATCAGCTGTTGCTTGATTTTGGTATGCAGTCATGGAAAAGATTATAATAATAAAAATAATGAATATTATAAATAGAGCTTTAATTGCGCTTATGGGATATATAAAAACATAATTTGGTAAAGGTACTGCCTGGCTTAAGAATAAAAAAATGAAAAGCTTCTTTACATAATGTACAAAAGGTTTGAGCCGGCCATCGGGAAACAACAACAATGATTTTTTATAGGGGAAGCGTGACCTCTGGCGGTCAATTTAGCAGAGTATTTGTATCTATGAAATATAATTTTTTGAAAAAATAATATTTTAATATAACATGTATACCAAATGAGGCTTATATATTGAACATTGGGAATATATATAATAATTAAAGCGGCGTGGTATATTGTAAATAAGAAGGTTTACCTCTCCCGTCAAAATAGAAGATAAAATTAAGCGCCATCTCTATTGACCATCTCTATATGCTATCGAATCGAGTCGGTGATAAAGCCGCAAAAACATATTTGGATATTTCAGAACTCCAACTAGGAGACCCTGATTTTAGGCCCTTGTCAGTCAAGCATTGATTTCATGAGAACACTGAGGAATCACCAGAGAGGTGTTTAGCTCGTATATTTTGGCCATAGTCTAACCACCACATATTATATATATTGTACAAGGACATGTTAACTGTACTGAAAGTACGCTACACGTGACTGCGTGCAATGTAAGTACACCACACCTTTACACAAGTAGGGCCATGGTAGGTTGTGACTGATTGTACTGTGAGTACATTCAGTACACATATAGAAAGAGCTTGACTTATAGGTGATTTTTCGGTTATATTTTTGGGGTTTTCTACATCTACTATTGGGGCTGGACTGTAGCAAGGCGGGCTATGTAGGTTTTTTATTGAACGGTTGTCCCATTCGAATGTTCTAAAACGGTGCCTATTTTGACCGTTCATGAAAGACCATCTAGAAAACAAATACACTAATGGACAAAACTTGAGGAAGTGGAAAGTCTTTGATGTCGCCAGTCGTCTTTTATTTTATTTGTAAGGAGACAATTTTATTCACACTTGGTTATCTCGTGTATCTTCAATAAAGTCACTGTAATATCTTTCAGAGTTATTGTTTGAATCCCGATACACATGCTAAAAGGTACAACTTCCTTAAGTTTTGTCCATGAGTGTATACACACTTGGTTATCTCGTGTGTCTTCAATAAAGGTCACTGCAATATCTTTCAGAGTTATTGTCAGAATCCCGATGTACATGCTAAAAGGTACAACTTCCTTTGTCCATGAGTGTATACACACTTGGTTATCTCGTGTGTCTTCAATAAAGGTCACTGTAATATCTTTCAGAGTTATTGTCTGAATCCCGATATACATGCTAAAAGGTACAACTTCCTTAAGTTTTGTCCATGAGTGTATTTTGGTAATCTATACTAAAATGTGCAATACTCACAAAGTGTATATTTTATAAGCAAAAGATAAAATCTAATTTATATATATATAAACAATTTTCCATAAATTTAACCTAAAAAATCTTGCAAATTTAGATTTTCTACATATCTAAAAATAAGAAATATTCATTCTTATGAAACATAGAATATAGCAATTGACAAACTCTATTTTCACTATGCCCTATTTAAGTATTCCTACGCTAAATGTAAACACTAATCAGTGATATAATCTAAATATGAAAGTAAAGTCTATAATTATCATAAATCATTAGAAATAACTTACAAGTTCGAACCCATTGTTGAAAACGTTTGTTTTCAGACCAGACGCCACTCTAATCACCATTATCGAACAATATACATTTAGAAATATTTGCATAACTTGAATCTCTTATTCCCAATGATGTATGTAAATTAGATTTACTTATTTGTCAAATAAAATCTTTACTTTATAGTAATTAATGCCGAAATTTATTTATTGAATGCTAAGCCTCGTTAAATATTTGGTAAATTATTCGTTTATTGGCTTTTTATTTATTCATTAAGATAAGGGTTGATCGAATTTCATGGAACAGGCCTAAATGAAAGATGATTTTTGTTACACTAGATGCCGCTCTGCAATCTTAAATATTAATGTAAGCGGTTAGAATATGATTTTTTGTTGTTGTTTTAATATATATATATATATAATTGATATATTATATTGCAAAAATTAAATATAGAAAATATGAAATATCTCTGTAGAAGATTAGTACCCATTTTCAGCGATAGATGGAGCTACAGTACTGATATTGATTAATATTGAAAATGGAGAGAAATCTATGACATTTACCCTATTGGTAAAATAACTTCTGAAATTGGTGTTATAGCTTTTATTAAAGAATCTATTGCATAAAGAACGATATTTTTACAAATATTTTGAAATATTGGCCACGGTGGATTATAATGAAATAAAAGTGCTTCTTTGGATAATTCTGAATATATCACTTATGGGGATCTTATGACATTTGAGCCAGCCTGGACTAACGAGTGCCATAGACAGAAACTATGGTTGGCTTTCTGAATTTGTCAAAACTGATGTTCTCACTTTTGTCAGTCAACCCGAGTCCGCTGAGACGGTCAATAGATGGTAGTTTTTGCGTCTATTTTGACGGGAAGAGGATTTTTTATTTTACACAAATAAATTTACTGGCAATGCGTTTCTTTTTTTTTTTTTTTAATCTCTACAGACCTTACTGCAATGCCAGTAAATTTATTTGTGTAAAATTTTAACGATAGAGGGCAATAAAATTTAATTTACTAATATATAATGGTTATGAAAACATGTTTTGCGCGGAAGAGCTTTGCTCGATGCAATACCTTGAAATATATATGTATGTACCTCTACAGACCTATAAGCTTATGTCCATAGTTCACTAAACACCATTTAGCTGCCTTCCATAGAAAATGCAGGGTATATAACAAAACCAGTCCAATACAATAGTAGAGCGGTCTAGAGATTAATTTGGTGAAACCGCTGAGAGGGTTCACTACTGATGAGCCAAGCCCTCTCATTCATTAAATCATATCATTGCAGTAAGGTCTGTAGAGATTTAAAAAAAAAAAAGAAAAAAAGAAACGCATTGCCAGTAAATTTATTTGTGTAAAATTTTAACGATAGAGGGCAATAAAATTTAATTTACTAATATATAATGGTTATGAAAACATGTTTTGCGCGGAAGAGCTTTGCTCGATGCAATACCTTGAAATTTATATGTATGTACCTCTACAGACCTATAAGCTTATGTCCATAGTTCACTAAACACCATTTAGCTGCCTTCCATAGAAAATGCAGGGTATATAACAAAACCAGTCCAATACAATAGTAGAGCGGTCTAGAGATTAATTTGGCGAAACCGCTGAGAGGGTTCACTACTGATGAGCCAAGCCCTCTCATTCATTAAATCATATCATTGCAGTAAGGTCTGTAGAGATTTAAAAAAAAAGAAACGCATTGCCAGTAAATTTATTTGGGTAAAATTTTAACGATAGAGGGCAATAAAATTTAATTTACTAATATATAAGGATTTTTTATAAATATATGTTCTCCCGGCAAAATTCCCAACAGATTTTATTTGCATTTTTGAAAGGGAGAGGTGCCTTTTTGGTACATTTTATATATTGAATAAATCAACAAGTTAAAAAAAAAAATAATAATTCGAAGATTGAAGAGTTATTTAGGTTTCATCTACACAATCTGTAATTTAAATTTAATTGCCATCTATCGTTAAATTTTTTACACATATGAATTTACTGGCAATGCGCTTCTTTTAAATATCATCAAATATTATCTCTACAGACCTTACTGCAATGATATGAGTTATTGAATGAGAGGGCTTGGCTCATCAGTAGTGAACCCTCTCAGCGGTTTCGCCAAATTAATCTCTAGACCGCTCTACTGAGAGGGTTCACTACTGATGAGCCAAGCCCTCTCATTCAATAACTCATATCATTGCAGTAAGGTCTGTAGAGATAATATTTGATGATATTTAAAAGAAGCAGCATTGCCAGTAAATTCATATGTGTAAAAAACAAGCTGTAATATTTCATTCAGACAATGATAATCTATTATATCAAACACATTCCCTTTGCATATAGCCCTCTGAAACTGTACATCTTCTTATATCATTTCTTTAAACGTGTCTATGCAAATACTGTGTTAAGTATAAAGGTTGAGTTTCTAACAGCGTTCACACTGTATTTACATAATGGAAGAAGAAGAGTTATGTTCGAAAGCTTGTGTTAACGTAACCCTCCATTTTTAATTTATTATTTTCTCTATTTACAGTACCTAGGATGATTATCCACAGCGTTACCTTTTTTTTAGCACTAATTGTATTTGTTTTCAAATATATAAAAATGTATAGGGGGAGGGGGGGGGGGGGGAATAAGGCTCAATTTACGTGCTGCCATCTATGATTACAAATTGAAACTATTTAGAAAAGAAATTTCCCTATTTAATTTTTAAAAAGTCAAATGTATAGTTGTGTATTAATATAATATATATATGTATCCTATAGTATTTTTTTAATAACCTAATAATAGAATGTGTATAAGTATTCCCCGTTTCACATCATTATTTACTTTACTGAGTGACTGTGTTATTACAAATGTGTATTAAAGGAAATCTTCATATTCTTTCTTGCAGGTCATTTTTTGAAGGAGACAGAGACAATTTTGTTCACACTTGGTTATCTCGTGTGTCTTCAATAAAAGGTCACTGTAATATCTTTCAGAGTTATTGTCCCGATATACATGCTAAAAGGTACAACTTCCTTAAGTTTTGTTCATGATTGTATACACACTTGGTTATCTCGAATGTCTTCAATAAAGGTCACTGTAATATATTTCAGAGTTATTGTCCCGATATACATGCTAAAAGGTAAAACTTGCTTAAGTTTTGTTCATGAGTGTATACACACTTGGTTATCTCGTATGTCTTCAATAAAAGGTCACTGTAATATATTTCAGAGTTATTGTCCCGATATACATGCTGAAAGGTACAACTTGCTGTATCCATGAGTGTATACACACTTGGTTATCTCATATGTCTTCAATAAAAGGTCACTGTAATATATTTCAGAGTTATTGTCCCGATATACATGCTGAAAGGTACAACTTGCTGTGTCCATGAGTGTATACACACTTGGTTATCTCGTGTGTCTTCAATAAAGGTCACTGTAATATCTTTCAAAGTTATTGTCCCGATATACATGCTGAAAGGTACAACTTGCTGTGTCCATGAGTGTATACACACTTGATTATCTCGTGTGTCTTCAATAAAGGTTACTGTAATATCTTTCAAAGTTATTGTCCCGATATACATGCTGAAAGGTACAACTTGCTGTGTCCATGAGTGTATACACACTTAGTTATCTCGTGTGTCTTCAATAAAGGTCACTGTAATATATTTCAGAGTTATTGTCCCGATATACATGCTGAAAGGTACAACTTCCTGTGTCCATGAGTGTATACACACTTGGTTATCTCGTGTGTCTTCAATAAAGGTTACTCTAATATATTTCAGAGTTATTGTCCCGATATACATGCTGAAAGGTACAACTTCCTTAAGTTTTGTCCATGAGTGTATACACACTTGGTTATCTCGTGTATCTTCAATAAAGGTCACTGTAATATATTTCAGAGTTATTGTCCCGATATACATACTGAAAGGTACAACTTCCTGTGTCCATGAGTGTATATACGAGAATAGAAATAATCCTATATTGTAACCGTTTAAATTTCCAATATTCCAATGCCCAATTGGCTATCTTCTAGAGAACAGGAGTTAGTTTGTATGTCTTTTTGAGATTTTTTTCCTTTCATCATGTGCGTTCTATGAGTTGTATCTAGAACTATCTCGAAATGTACTTTGTATTAAGAAATACTTGCTACTCGTCCTAAAGGACGTAATTCTACAATTACTAAAGGAAAACTGTTTGGAAAGAGGCATGGCTTATCTGTACAACATACACACCATCATACAAACTTACCGAGCATAAAGTTCTTTTCAACCGTTATTTTATAAATACATTCTTGATAACAAATATATTTTTTAAAAATCGATACATTAATTATCACTTATGTGGTAATTCATTAAAACCAAATAATATCCATTTGTCCTAACAATGTAACGGTATTTGGGTCTTCCTATTGGCTAGCAGACATGAACATCTGGAGAAGAGCATGGGCTTTATATGTTAAAAAAGAATAATTATTGTTGAATTTTAAATATATTTTTTGATATTTATAATATTCTCTCAAAAAGTTCAGAACCAATAAATAAAGTAATATAAAAGGTTTGTGTGAAATAATATTATTTTTTGTGTGTTTGTATAATACCTACACCGAGCGTGTTTCTAAATATTGGTCCATAATTTTGACTGATTTGATTATTGACATTCATATATCTGTTATATATATATGTCATACTTTTTAGAAAAATGTAAATAAAGATGTGTGACGAGAGGGAAGAGAAAACTAACCGGTTACAACAACCCTGTGAGGGTAACCATATGTCCAGCTTTCCAAAAACAAACATTTCCGTGAACTCCCCGTCTAATCCTACTTCCCCCTGGTGACAATTTATTCAACTGAAGATAGTTTAAAAACATGTGTTTTTTTATTATTGTCAGACGACAGTTCTCACCGAGGTGGTCTCTACGTCAGTTGTTCCCAGGGTGGTCCTCAGACCTTCTCTTTCCTCCTCTCCGACTTACGATGTTACATATTGTATATACTTTTCACTTTCTTTATTATATTTGTACTTTATTATCATTTTTAAAACTTTTTATCAAAGTGCCAAGCGCCGGTACTGTAACACTTATAAAGAATAGTATTTTTCTCTTCTACCATTGATTTGTATGGACAATAAAATGTTTTCAATCTCCGACTCGCTGGTTTATATACTCCTGGATTCCGTAATTCACTTTTCAACAACAACCCGGGGGGGGGGGGGGGGGGGGGGGGGAGAGAAGTCCGACCACATCTCCCTGCGGTCCCCCCTGGACCCTTGGAATATTCGACCAAATTCTGGTTCGTTTCCAAGGTGACTAACGTGGCAACGGCACCCATTTTCCAATAAAGAGCAAGATAGTGGATATTGCTGCTGCTGTGATGGAGATGCATGGAGACATCTAAGACTCTTCTTTGGACACGACAACAATAACAACAACAACCCCATAACATTACCGCTGGTGGTACAAGACGTTAGAATGTTAACCTGTCAATGTGACTAGGGTGATCCGTTGTGTGAGGGGTTTATTGGGAGGTCGTGACGTTGACGGACTCTGCCCAGTCCGGAAAGGTGTCCAGACCAAACATGACAGTCCCCAAGGTGGAGATCATCAGCACTTCCACGAAGCAGCATATGATATTCATGAAAAACCCGGGTTTCACCTGCGCACAGAACCGACACTGTTATATGACACCGTAACACCAACCATATTCAACACGAGAATGATAACTCGGTATAAATAAGGATTGTAATATTTATTTGTATAATGTGCTATTTAAAAAAAATATATATTTTGGCCCTTAGGATCTGCATTATTAATTATTATTATGGGGGTTGGTAGTCTACACCGTTTGTTTTCAACCGCTACGACCCCGGATCGAATCCCACATTGGTAAATTTTTCTAATAAAAAAAATTGCTCCAACGACCCCCGATTCTTGCAAAAGTCCAACCTCACCAGCAAATGCAAATAACCAAACGGGGCTCTAGAACACTTGTAAATGGAAAAGTCGAACTGCGCTTTCCACATATGAAGAAGAAACGTGGTACACTTACTGTAAAAGCAGTCGCTAACAACCCACCATGATTATCATGGACTGTACCACGTGTACTAAGGATAATAATAATAATAATAAAAACTATTAATCATTAACATAAACTGCGATGATATTCAATAAGCCCTCTCATCTAGTATTCTCTTTCGTCGCAGTGAGAAGTCTGAGATTGTTTAATGATTAATAAATAAAAAGAAACACATATAAGCGCCAAAATATATTTTAAAATATAAACATAAGGATGGTGATGTGTGATTGGGTATAAAACAATCGATATTCGTTTATTAGTTGCTTGGTATTTTGATTCCCTATTTAAATATATATATATTTGTGAAAAAAGGGCATTTCCTGATCGTTGCCGATGGCTTGCGCCATCTATTGGAAAAAGGAAAAGGGCATTTCCGATAGATGGCGCAAGCCATCGGCAACTTTTAGTTGCACGATCAAAAAATGCCCTTTTTCTCAATTTATCCACATGATCTAAGTACACTTTCACTTTTTTACTTTTTTTCATATATATTTGTGTTGAAGAATATTTTTAAATGGAAACAGGTCAAAACTCTTTATTCGGGAATTATTATTATTTACATAGTATTATTTGCCGTTAATAATATCCATAGCTACATAGGAAGGTTAATTTTCCATATGGCGATAAATCAGTTTTAAACTGAGTATTATTGAGAGAGATCTTGCAATATAAAAAATGTCCTTTAACTTTTATTTAGTTGCATCGCTCTTTTGTACACATTTTAAATATCATGATTTCTTCTTTTTAAAAAGAAGTATTGTTTTATTCTTTCCTTGAATGGATTTTTTGGTTATGGTAATAACAATGATTAAAAGAGAGAGGTTTATAGAGACATTGAGAGAGTAGATATTTACTCCATGTTTTACACATTAGACGCTAGAAGTGAGTCGATGTTGTATTTGTAGGTAAAATCAGCCAAAATTTATATATTACGTATTTTGAGCGATGTTAAACATTTTTATTTAATTACTAGCCGAATGACCCGGGCAACGCCCGGGTTTTACCCGATTAAATGTTTTTATTCAAATACTATTCGTTGCAATTATAAATTGGCGCCGTGGATGTCACTCTTGTGAAACGTCCCGCTCCAAACTTTGTGTCTGAGAAGCGATATTTTTATAGAAAGATGATCTGGCTTTGTGTCTTCTGCTCGAATGAATGTTTTTCTGTTAGGATATTGTTCCTGCATACTAAAAATGAACTGGCTTCACCCGTGGTCTCTGCTTTTTGGAATATTTTTCCCGATATAATTTTAAATCTGATAATCAAACATGATACAGCAATATTGTCGTCATCATTTTCTGACTAAAAAAAAAACAACTATTTTTTCCCAGAACCTGTCAATTTCAAATTTTCTTGGCTAAAAATCCGTTAAATATCTCTTCCATATTTTTCTCTATGTCCTGTTAAAACACGTTTTACATGTACATTAGGTCAGCTGATATTACCTCCCATCTTCACCGCTAGAGGCGCTGCTTGCGACCGAAAGGGCAAATTTGCAACGCAATTTGCAAATAACTCAAAGAATATTCGGGATAGAGACCTGAAATTTTCACTATAAGTTTTTCCAGATTCTAGTTTATATACTGTTAAAATTTCAGTCAGATTAGTTACGTATTGTGGACGTGTATAGCCGACATAGGAACAAACACACATACATACATACATACACTGACTTTTATATATAGGGATTACCAATGCACAGAGAAACTGTGTTGGAGCTTGGTTCCTGACAATGTTAGCCAGGACTTCCTTTATCTCCTTCAGCCTCTAGTCTGGTCTCAGGTGATGACGATATGTGGCAGAGGATGACTGTACTTTACGAGACCAGACCGGCGGATTGACTACTGAGAATGTTTTCCCTTCGTAAGCTGCGATGTAACAAGCTGTTTGAATAGAGGAAGGACCAAACCTCACTCCTTTTAGCTGACTAACTGACTTTATTGAATCTTTCACTCATTTTATATACATATACCTATTTACATAATTAAAAGAAAGAAATAAAAATTACATGACCATAGAACAATGCAACCTAGCAAGTTATTTACATAACTAGGCGCAAACAAACTGTTTATAGACTTTGCGTTTATACACCTGTGTAAATCTAAGAACCAAACTCTCTTATAATGCTACTGTACATTTTACAAAACTCACACGTGATTAGATCTCTAATATTATATGAATGAGGGCAATTACTCTACAATTACAGCCTGCGCCACACTGACGTGGGCCAACAGCCTGAAACGCGTACGCTGCTGTTTTCATTCATTTTTTTAACCAAGAAATTGTATTTGGTCAATATTCTGGAATCAACGTTTAGTTGATATTTATTCCGACAGATGGCACAAGTTGCGCCATCAAGAGATAACTTATTCCGCCGTTTGATCTGTGCTAAGTTTCTGAAGATAACAGAGGGGAAAGTAGGCTAGCGGACTTGTCCTGCCATCTATGGAGCATTTTATGAAACATTTTATTATTCACTCATTTCCTCTCTATATTAATTGTCTTTTGCTAATTTGAAGATAAATTATGTTTTCAGTACATATTTTATATATTTTAATTAAAATAAATTTCAATTCACATGTTGAAAATCTTTCATAAGAAATCGACATTTATGGTCTTTTATCTTGGAGAAGGTCTTTCATTGGAGGCTTGGTTCAACCAGTTTGTGCTTTATTTTTTTTTTTTGAGTTTACAAAGGTGGTCGCTCAGAGAGGGAATTCGCTCTTTTGAGGCTCTACACTAATAAAAAATGAACATGCGTTAAAGTTATATTGACTCTATATCTTTTAAGCGATCAACCATTGGTTTCTAGAAAAAAACGGCTCTAACGATTTCGAAGTTTGTATAATTAAAATAACGAATAATTCGAGTTCGCGGAAAATTGAAATTTCGTATATATTTGGAGCTTGAATAATTGGAATTTCGTATATATTTGAAGCTTGGAGTTTGGGGTTTTCGTATATACTTGGAGTTTGGATAATGGTAAATTTCAGATAGGCTGAACTATCGAATATACCATTGGAATTTCGTATATACTTGGAGTTTGGATAATGGTAAATTTCAGATAGGCTGAACTATCGAATATACCATTGGAATTTCGTATATACTTGGAGTTTGGATAATGGTAAATTTCAGATAGGCTGAACTATCGAATATACCATTGGAATTTCGTATATACCTGGAGTTTGGATAATGGTAAATTTCAGATAGGCTGAACTATCGAATATACCATTGGAATTTCGTATATACTTGGAGTTTGGATAATGGTAAATTTCAGATAGGCTGAACTATCGAATATATCAATTGGAATTTCGTATAATTGGGGAGTTGTAAGAAAGTATATGTACCATGTCCCAGGTGGTCATCCGGCCGCTCTCGAACACCACGGCGTTGGGCGGGGTAGCCACGGGGAGCATGAAGGCGTAGCTGGCACACACCGTTACCGGCACCATGAGGTAGAAGGGGTGGATGTGCAGGACGTTGCACTGCGCACACCCAGCACTCCTGTACCACTACAGAATACTGCGTGGCAGAGGTGACTTAAGGTCAGAATTCTCTCAATCAGATGTGGTGGGAAAAGAAGGCCACACAAAGTGACAAATAATTACATGGATACCACACACACACACAAACAATTTGAAAACTCCCTATCATTTAGTGTGTGTTGAGACGATAGTATTAAAAAAGATTATATAAAAATAAATTATAGCAGGGGTTGGATTTATATATTCACTTCAACTTTTTTTATATTTGGCACTCATGTATGTTGTCACAAAGTTTGTCTGTCCCAAGCCCGGATGAAAAAGGAGAGGGAGCAGTAACAAGCTCGCTAAAAGACCTGGGTTCAGCTGGCCCGGATGATAGTACCCCATAAAGGTTCCTAATCCAGGGATACAGGATGAGAAGCGTTTGTACTCCGTGTTAGGAGCAGCTGCACATGGCGTCTGTTCTTCATGTCAGAGGCGGCCATTTATTTTGGAGCTAAGTCGGCCTGCTACTGAGTAGTGCTCCCAGTCTTAATGACAAAGGCAGACACATTCTACTTCACCCAGTCATGATGGTTGTCAAACAGACACTATCAAGGGTCACAACTTGATATCCTAATATGATTGAGTGGAGATAAGAAAGAAGAAGAAGATATAAATAAGCCAGTTTGGCGACAGACCTACCAGCTGGCTGATGAGAGGCAGAAGCACGCTAGCGGCCGTGGCGTTGGTGACAATCTCCGTGAGGCTGGTGGTAATGAGACACAGCACCACGAGGAGGGCGAAGGGTGAGGGGATGGGCATGGCGGCCAGCTGCTGACCCACGTACAGGGACAGCCCGGACTTCTGCACAGCATGTACTGGGAGGGATGTGTGCTAGAGCGGGACATGTATTGGGAACAGAGTGCTGTAGATAGATTGATGGAACATGTACTGAGCAGGACGTGTAAAGAACAGAACATGTACTGAGCAGGACGTGTAAAGAACAGAACATGTTCTGAGCAGGACATGTAAAGAACAGAACATGTACTGAGCAGGACATGTAAAGAACAGAACATGTACCGAGCAGGACATGTAAAGAACAGAACATGTACTGAGAAGGACATGTAAAGAACAGAACATGTACTGAGCAGGACATGTAAAGAACAGAACATGTACTGAGCAGAACATGTAAAGAACAGAACATGTACTGAGCAGGACATGTAAAGAACAGAACATGTACTGAGCAGGACATGTAAAGAACAGAACATGTACTGAGCAGGACATGTAAAGAACAGAACATGTACCGAGCAGGACGTGTATCGAGTGTGCAGGACATATAACTAGCCGATCTCTCGACGAACCCACCTTGGCACCCTCGGCTAGGCCGAACCCTCCCGCCAACAGCAGCATGACGCCCCACGGCATCTTAGACTGCACCGTTTCCCAGTCCAGGATGGGCGGACTCCCCAACGTCTGGGGATCACTGGGTATCAGGAACAGAAGTAGGGAGACCAGGATGGCGGGCGTTGCGTCGCCGATCTTCCTTCAACACACGTCTTGGCCAAACCAGGTATCAGCAAGCATCCTGTGTCCTCTTAACTTAATTAAAAACAATACGTAACTCAATTTTGTATAAAGGGTAAAGAGGAGGAAGTAGACTTGCTGGGCTGACAGCATCGATTTATTCTCTTGCCTTTTGAGAGGATTTTAAAGACGTAACCAAATACTGCGTGAGGTTTTGGAAGCAACACCCACCAGACCTACAAGAACCTATGCACTACATCTGAATGTAACTTGGTCAGATTCCGGGAACCACGCAACAAACGTCGCTAACCAGCAGGATTGGTCTTCAGACTTTCTATCTAATGGTGGACACCCAGTGGTGTCGCCAGGTTGATTCGGACTTGGGTAGGTGACGTTGGGTTTCTGTGGTAAACGCTTTATCATTCTTATCTCTCCTGTGTCTTTACACAATGTCCTGGAGAGACTATATACATTGTATGTGTATATACATGTATAGACGTATTGATATTTACCAAGAATTGTTGAGAAAACAATATGGTATATAAACCCTGCCTAGTGGCTCACATGCTCGAAGTAAGACGATAAACACATTTAGGCCTAGTGAGGTGGCTGTTTGAAACCTCTGTAGGTGGTGTGCGGAACAGCTGAAGGTGGTCAACACTTGGGTCTTCCTGGAGACAATGTGGAGAGGTGGGGTCGCTATTTTGTAGTATTGCTTGAGACAGTATCCTGTAAGGATTGTTTACACACTATATAGCCCACTATGAACTATTGTTATGGTAGCTATGGATTTTCTTACACAGGGATAACATCATTGTTATAATTGACAACAAGTCGGTTATAATGTCAGTTGATAGGGTAGACTCACTCAAATCTCTGGGAACATTATTGGTGGCTCCTCAGAGCATGGTAATATTAAATTATTTGAAATATTCAAAATCCTCAAATGATGGAATATTGCAAACGAGAGACATCCTAAAACATGGTCATTCCATTTTGAAGAGTGAAAGCCTTCAGAATAAAGTCCCACTGTGGATAAATATTTGTATTTTATGTAATAGTTCACTTATATATACAATATAAATTCTTCTCATTGAAAAGAAACACATGCGGGATAGTATTTCAAATGTCGTTTTACAATCACAAGCCGCATTATATTATATTGTATTATAAATTCTTATATTTATTTCTTCACATCTAAATACACACACACAACACTCACACAACACACACATATTTATTTGAATATAAACTAACCGAAATAGAAAGTGTTACATTCAGAAGGAGTGTTGGGGGAAATTAAACTTCTAGTGGTGTGTAATAAATGATTAATTTTGGATGTAATTTTACTGCAAATGCAGCATCACATGTCTTTAATGTAAAAAGCAGTTCGACTTGTCCTTACTTTCAATCTAATATTAGCTATTTTATATTGATTTACTAATTACGTTTGTGTAGTGATGAGCTGCGCCCATCCTCCCATGAACTTGGGGTCCCTCAAGAACCACAAGATGATGAGCAGGAGGTAGAGGAATATGACGGTGGCCTCAGGGAATCTGTCAAGCCCAGTTGTTACACAGCGCGTGTGTGTGCGGCGACATTGACTCACGTGATGGAGCCCAGTTCCTCGTACTTCTTCCTGACAATCCGGTGGATCTGGGAAGTCCATCTGGGGCTGAACTTCTTGCTGGAACATCTTCTGTCGTTTATTCTCGTTGTAACACTCAACCATCTCAGGTGAATCAGGCAAAATCCCAGTTTTCAAATGTGTTTGATATAGTAGTAGGTATATAATACTCGCTAACCGTATGTTTTATTGACCACAACGTTTCGGCAACTCACTGTCTCCATTCTCAATGTAAAACGAACAACAGAGGGTGGTCACCGTAACGGTGATTAATATTAACGTACCAGATAAGGTAATTAGATGAGTATTATATAAAAGTACAGTAGAACATACTCCATGAGAGGACACTAGCGCTAAAGGACACAACTCTACAAAAGACAGTTTTAATTGCTAAAATACCACTTTTTATTGTTTAGCAACTCTCCAGTAAGAGGACACCTCTCTCTAAAGCACACGGTTGTTCGGCGGTACAGATACTACAATAAGAAGGATACAGAGAAGATTAGCATGGCCCATGCGCAAGGATGATATGCAAAATCGTGAAGCGTTCTAAAGGATAATTTGGCTCTGTAATTAGGTGTTGTCCTTTACATTGAGGCAGTTCTACTGCGCCCTTGTATATCTATCGATATACCAGGTGAACCTTGTGTCTAGCAAGAAGACTTGAAAAGTTTATGTATTTTCACTGCAAACATCAAACATAGTTAATACAATTCCACAACTAAAATAAACGTCCAGTCTATAAACACAAACACTATATAAACACACAATTATCATCATAACTCTGTGCAGAAACAATTAAACAGAAACAAATGTTAAACTAATGAGCTAATATATTACAAACCTATCATTCCTAAGATCTCCAAGATGACTCAGCAAAGACATTATAGAACCAGACTGTCGGTACAATTGTGTGAAGTAAGTAGTTTTATATACAGCCTGAATACACTCTACATTAAGATGGAAATCGATCTTTTTCTCTACTAGTTGAATGTGTATCCCAAATATCAGTATGCTTTGACTTAATAACAGATTTATAAAGAAAAAATAACTTAAGCAAAAATAAGCATAAATTTAACTATTCAACACCCAACATCTTGTCACTGAGTCAGAATAACCAAGTAACTCTTGTTTGTTTGTACATATATATGATAATTTAAACCAACAACCCTATATATTATAATATTTATAACAAGATTGTCATGTTGTATATAGAACTAATTATAAACTATAACTAATTATACGCATAATTGACGTGTGTCCTTGTATCCCCATATGTAATGTACTGAGGATGAATAAATAAAAATATATAATAGATTAAAAACTGAGTTAAGAGCAAGAGAGAACCGCAATCACAAAGTAACTTCTAAAGATAGGTTGGAAGCCAACAGACCGGTGCCAGTGTCGATTTGCGGACACGTGCAGAAAGGTAATACTTCCTGGTTCCCTTCCTGGTCCAAAAAGTGGTATAAATAAGACCGGCCTTAGCAACAGAGTTGGTCAGTTCCAGTCAGTTCCCCATCCGCGTGTCGCCGGTTGTCACCAACTCATCGACCATGTAAAACAGTAAGAAACCTTCTCGATCTCCATCTTTGCTCTTGGCTCGCTTTTTATCTATTCAAGGAATTTTCCTTCGACAACTGTGTCGCTTCGTTTTGTGTGTGTGGACATTCCCAAGCTTTTTCCACTCTGCCTCGACCACGACTGCCTGTACTTTGTGAGAACTGTTAAAGGTCCTACAAGGTGCAGAGAGGTACTGGAAAACTCTCCACGCCCTGGCTGTCCCTCTCGGTTACTACAGGTTTGACCCTCGGTTGCCACAACTTATAGCGAGAGTCGACGAGGTTCTACAACAGGCTTACCAAACCCCAACCCATTATTACAGAGAGTCGACAGGATGACCACAACGAAGGAGACCACAGCGAAGAAGGTAAGAAGCCTGTCTAGATAGAAGAGCCAAGAAGCAAAGATGGAGGAACAAGCACGCCATTCCAACGAAACGACCAAGCAATCTTACCCCCAACGACACAGCCGAACATCCCGCAAAATAAGCCGGTGAGAAGTTACCCACCTTCGACCTTACAACGCAACCATCCAGACGACATGCCACCATCGCCAAACAGAAGTCACAAGCTTCTACGAGCTCTACATGGGACGCCTTCCACGTCATCAGGACAACAACCAAAGACCAAGTCTCCTGACTGAACAATCATAAAAACTGTGAGTTTTTAAAAAATCTACTTAACTCTCTCTTCATGCTAACAACTTGATTTTCCATAAATATAATGTTTATTTTTACTGTAATTATTTTTAAATCAAATTATACCATTTTTATAGCATTTCAATTCAAATTTTAAATATTTTACACCCTCATTTATCATTTTTTACTTTATTTTAAGCAACTATTAAATTTTAATTCATTACTTTCAATTTTACATAAAAACTCATATTATATTTAAATTACTCGAATCATAATTCTAAACTTATTTGTGTGTTTTTTTTTAATACCTTATTTTTATACCAAAAAACACCAATGTCTTAATTAAATACACAAAACTTTGCAAAAAATCATTGTTATGTTCACTATTTTATGTACACGCCCCATTCAAATTATAAGTCACTATCATGCCATTGCCCTTTTACAAGTATAATTTTCGCACTAACATAAGCAACGATTTAAAAAATATATTCAAATTTTAATAAACATAGGTGAAACGCATTTTTTAAAAATACAAAAATCGAAAGATACAATATCTTCAAAAGCACAACTAGAAATGTAACTGTCCTTCCCCAAAACAAGTTAAAAATTCCAGCATAGCTACACTCCCTCGTCCTTTTCTTTTTACATGCATAATCATTAATAATTCACACATCCCTCGGAACGAACTTCAACACATTCCCACCTTACTTTCTCCAATTGGCCACCATCTATTAACGCGCAATTTAACAACACGTCCAATTTCGAACCACACGAGCTCCATATCGTCGCGAACACAAAGATTTCACGATAAACATACCACCTCTATAACAATCTGAAAATTCTCGATGTGTCTCGTACAACAACCACCAATGACTATAAATTTGTTGTTCATTCGGAAACTAGTTAGATGCTGTACCAAAAACGCAGACTTCACGTGACACCTTTCCATACAATTCACCCACTAGTGTCACACAGCGCAACACAACAATTTTTCTCACTTAACAGGCCCAAGACGCCTTCATGCCTGTGACACCTCACCAAAGCGTGTCTACGTTGAAGTCGCACTTTTATTCACATCTAAACCTGACATCATTGAATAACATTTTTATTAAGTCCACAACATCGTCGAGACACAACGCTTGCAAACACAGAGAAAAGTATTTTCAATTAGGCTAGAAACAAATTACCACAGTGGAGGCAGAGGAATTTTCTTCCAGCCAGCAGGGTGACTCACAGCGCCCGCCAACATCAATAAACAACAGCTGCGTCGGTCGGCATCAAAGGATATCGACACCAATTGCAGCCGCCCTGTTAACATGACACCTCCAGTTCGCTAGGGTATGCTAGACTTTCGTGTCCACCAAATAACCTGTCAATTATCAACTGATTGACTTACCAATCATTACCCAATTTACTTATTAATTTGAACTTTAATATTGAAATATCATAAAACTTTATACCTTCAATTATCATTGTGTGTTTTACAACTTTTACATTGTTTTCACGCCCAGTGTGGAATTTTTTTTTTTGACGCAAAAGAGAAATCATTCTCTACATATCACCATGAACATGTCAGTTCACGTATTCCCAGTTTCAGAGAGGCATAGAAACACCAATGTGTACCAAAAGGGAAATGACCTAGTTACACACCACAGTTGTAACTTTTCTTCCAAAGAGACAATTTTTGTTCCATTTTTCACTACTTAACATTTAACTAATCATTAATAACCTTTAATTATATTATAACTTTGTATAAAATCTTGAATAATTATTTTTATTTTTTACTTTTCAATTATATAATCAAATTTTTATTCCAACATTATTTTAACAACTTTATTTTAACAATTTTATTTTTCATGATATTATTTTAGTATGGCAAAACATTTAATTCTTTCAATAATCATTTTTAATTCATTATTATATCTTTTATATTTTACTAATTCATTATTATATCTTTTTTATATAGTACATGTTTGATCTTATCCACTTATACTTTTTTTTATCCGCAATCATATTTTTATCTTTTTATTCACTATATTTTTGTTTAAATAACTTTATTATATGACAATGTTTATTTATCAGCAACTACCGGGCATACAACAATCGTTTTTCAATAATCCTACTTACTAATCACTTCCCTATACTTTTTTCACTACCTATTTCAGCCATTGCTTCAAACAATAGTAGAAACGACAGCACTGCTTGACGATTTTTCTTTTGATTTCGTAATTCAACAAACTCTTTGAACACAGTTCCCCAGAAGTACAAGTCTCGACTTTTGGTCTGAACACGTTTCAAAAGTTTATTTCAATCATCCGCAGAGCACATCACCAACGCATGCACAAAGCGTTCACTTTTTTCAACTTTCAATTTTTTTTTCAGCTCTAGCGGACCACAATCAACCTTTGATTTCAAGTCAAGTCAGACCACCTACTGTCGATACAACAATTCTACGTATCGCATGGCTCTACCACCCCTTTCAATCATATTAATTCTTTTCTTCAACAACTTTTCAACCCAATAACCCTACAATTGTGACAAAGCACTGTAACCTTATACAGGATCGCAGGTGAAACATTGCCTAGGAAGACGCACAAGTCTATATCCTCGCTTTGCACCTGGATCTCAGTATTTGATTGTCTGTGCAACACTTACAATTGCATATTCTTCAACTCCTAACCCTTTCCAACGCCCGCCAACAATCTCTTAGAACATCATCATTAATTTTTATCAAACAAAGTTTTAATCTACAGTTCTCTTTTATAATGAATATCATAACTTTTAAATTAAACATAAGTTTTATTTTAATAATTTTCAGATATATCCAAATAAACATCTTGTTATAGCCCTTTACCCTCACAGTTTTAATTAATTAAAAGAAATTTTAATTACTTACCTGTGTTAGAGAGGCTTTACCCGCTTTAACCCGGATAAACCCTTTCACTCCCGGGGCCCATCTATGATAATTTAAACCAACAACCCTATATATTATAATATTTATAACAAGATTGTCATGTTGTATATAGAACTAATTATAAACTATAACTAATTATACGCATAATTGACGTGTGTCCTTGTATCCCCATATGTAATGTACTGAGGATGAATAAATAAAAATATATAATAGATTAAAAACTGAGTTAAGAGCAAGAGAGAACTGAATCACAAAGTAAATTCTAAAGATAGGTTGGAAGCCAACAGACCGGTGCCAGTGTCGATTTGCGGACACGTGCAGAAAGGTAATACTTCCTGGTTCCCTTCCTGGTCCAAAAAGTGGTATAAATAAGACCGGCCTTAGCAACAGAGTTAGTCAGTTCCAGTCAGTTCCCCATCCGCGTGTCGCCGGTTGTCACCAACTCATCGACCATGTAAAACAGTAAGAAACCTTCTCGATCTCCATCTTTGCTCTTGGCTCGCTTTTTATCTATTCAAGGAATTTTCCTTCGACAACTGTGTCGCTTCGTTTTGTGTGTGTGGACATTCCCAAGCTTTTTCCACTCTGCCTCGACCACGACTGCCTGTACTTTGTGAGAACTGTTAAAGGTCCTACAAGGTGCAGAGAGGTACAGGAAAACTCTCCACGCCCTGGCTGTCCCTCTCGGTTACTACAGGTTTGACCCTCGGTTGCCACAACTTATAGCGAGAGTCGACGAGGTTCTACAACAGGCTTACCAAACCTCAACACATTATTACATATATCTATCTCATTCTCTATTTAATTGTAATCTTCTCCACAATACATCATTGATGTGGTCCAATAGTGTTTTATATTGCGTTAATACACTCCTGGACCACACTAAGGGAAGTTGTACCTTTTAACATGTATATCGGAACAATAACTCTGAAAGATATTACAGTTACCTTTTGTGTATAAGTTAGTTCATTTATTCTCCCAGATGACTTTTTATAATGATTATAGGAGCAGCTATAATGGCAACTTGTTTTCAAACTAGCCAGTCCGAAATTTATAAAGTCACAAATTCAATTATTATCTTTTATTTGACACACACAAAATTGACTCTGTCTCCTTAATAAAAAAAAAAAAAATAGACGACCGGTGACATCAAATACTTTCCATTTTCTCAAATTTTGTTCATGAGAGTATATCACATCATATCAGAGGCTAGCAGGAGAGCTCGTGAATATTAATAGACGACTTTAAATCAACGGTGATATCACCTGATGGTAATCATGAAATACAATATATCGCCGAGGTTTAACTGTGGAATGGACGGTAACCTACCAGCAGCCGAGCTGGGAGAACTGGAGGTAGAACCAGGCGAGGATCAGACAGATGAACATCCCGGGCAGGTTGAAGGCAAACCAGCTGGCGAACGTGAGCTCCGTACACTCCGGGTACAACCTGGCACACATCCATCTTTTTATGGAGAATCACATGTATTAAAGTATTTGAAATACAACAACAACAAAAAGCCTTTATTTAGGGTCACTGACCCTATACAGGATTCACCAGAAGTATGCATAAGAACAAAGCAGTGAGACAAAGGAAACAATATAAACAGAAGAAAAAAAAAAACAAGAAAGAGAAAGAGGGAAGCAAGAAAAACAACACAAAAAGAGTAGCAGTAAGAAAGTGAGGAGTGGGTGTCACTTGGCCTTCTTCTGAGATATGGACTTGTGGAAACCATAAAACGCCGTAGCAATATACTTATTCTGGGTCATATTGTCAATTATTGATGGAAGTGAAGCACAGAGTTGCCCAGTTTTGAGCATAAAGTATTTGAAATACATCAAAGTAACGTATTTTGTTTAAAAAACAATTAAAAACTATAACGATTCGTTCCTTTATTTCATAAAACTGGACCCAACTTTCTAGCCAAACAGACTTTTCTCCACGATCCTAATACGATAAAGTCTAGGGTCGTGGAAAAAATCTGCTTTGGCTTTAAACCTCGCTCAGTTTTATTGAAAAAATAAATATTATTTTGAATTATCGTGTTATAATTAGTATCCGCGATTTATGTTTAGAATATTTTGTTATCACCGTTGTACACCTAAATAACAGGTGGTATTAATAAAAACACCAGCTTTGGCGACTTCAGACAAAGGCTGTGGTTCCGGAATATGGCCCTTATCAGTAGAACTGCGAGTTCGATTTTATAACATCTGCCAGAGGAAGGTGAAGTGGTAAGGCTGATGTCAGAATATGGAAATCTAAAACGATGTTTGTTACATTTCTCCAGCAGGAATTACTGAATCAATCACAAATCTTCTTCTTCTTTCTTATCTCCACTCAATCATATTAGGGAATCAAGCTTGTAAAGTTTGAGATCATGTCTGGGTGAAGTAGAATGCGTTTGCCTTTGTCATTAAGACTGGGAGCACTACTCAGTAGCAGGCCGACTTAGTTCCAGAAGAAATGGCCGCCTCTAACATGAGGAACAGACGCCATGTGCAGCCGCTCCTAACATGGAGTACAAACGCTGCTCATCCTGTATCCCTGGATTAGGAGCCCTTACAGGGTACTATCAGCCAGGCCAGCTGAACTCAGGTTTTTTACCGAGCTTGTTACTGCTCCACCTTCTTCTTTTTTCATCCGGGCTTGGGACCGGCAAAGGCGTGTTTCCAGCACAAATAAATGTAGGTAGTTTAAGATATAACCTATTTCTCAGAGGGTATATGCAAGCTAGCCCAATAACAAATCGATTTGCATATTTTGGAATTGAAAAATATTGAGGTTAATCATATATAAAAACACGATATTCTATTATATATATTATAGCGATATATTCAATATTATATTAAAAATGGCATATCCTGACCAGGAGCACATGTGCTTTACAGAATTTATCAAGAAATTGGGTTAGCCAAATATCAGGGAACGGGCTAAATCAATGTTTAGTTGATTTCTGTTCCACCAGATGGCGCTCTGCCTTCTGTAAAGCACATGTGCTCCTGGTCAGGATATGCCATTTTTAATATTGATTTCAGCACCTGATCTTTTTATCTTTTATTTTTTTCTTTTGTTTTTCAATTCAATATTATATGTTAGATTAATAATTTTGATGTTTATATTTTTTATTACTCTTCGTAAACTTTCCTGATTGCTTCTCTTGTATTTTTTATCAATTTTAATTTGTTCTTGCTTTAAAATAAATTGCCGTGTGTGTGTGTCATCCTGAAGTTTATATATCACCCCACTACAGTAGAACTACCTTCCTGTAAAGGACAACACCTAATTGTAGAGCCAAAGTGTCCTTTAGGCTGTATAAAGGAGTTGTATATTTTCACAGTGGTAGAATAGGTTTTCACACAAAAGAATGAGACTAGTTTGAATGGTTTCTCACAGGAGTGGGACATTTTTATACCAATTTCTTCAATGGTTCAATATCTGTGCAGTAATTTGCCTGAAATGGTGGTGAAACACCCGGAGTACGGCGAGGTGATCCAACTCCAGGCCGACCAGCGCAACAATATCTGCCAGTTCCTCACCAAGATGAACATTGCCGGAGCAGCTCAAGATGCACGGCTTCTAACCCTGCTCTGTGAAGGAGGAAGTGGTACACCACCATCTACAATAAATTCTGGCCTTTTTTTGTTTAAAGTATCCTTTAGGGAGAGGTGTCCTTTTACCGGAGAGTTGTTAAATAGTAAAAATGGTGCAAATGGAAACTGTGGAGAAGTGTCAGCTAAAGGGAGGTTCAACGGTACTACTAATATAATCATATTATTTTTAAAATTACAAAATATTTCCTCACAATGAGTTTCTTTTTATTACAAAACGCTAGCTTTCAAGTGATAATAGCTCTTCAACGGGTTTAATAAAACAATATCGACTATATCCTACAAGAAATATTTATAAATACAAAAGCGTGGATATTTACAACTGGATATTTTGTAATTTTAAAAGTTTTTTCACAATTTTATCATGAATAGAGATAATCCTATTTTATAACAAAACTATATTAAAATAAAAACATAAAGCCTCCAGGGAAAAGATTCTTTTAAAATTAATTTTTATTAAAAAATATCTCGAGCTTTCGGGCAAGTAAGCCCTTCTACGGGAGAAAATATTTTACATCCTTAATACGCCAATAAAATATGATTTAAAATTAAATTAGGTTCTTTGGTTGTTTACATTTGTTTTAAGGCATGATCAACGCGGGCTTCTGTTGCGCTTGCTTCACTTGGGGGTTATGGGGTGGGCTCAGGGAATATAATGTTATAAACTTCCGGAATATCTATATTGTCACAGCAGTCTGGTTGACACGAGGTCGACTCACTACCATGTTTATGGAGGGAATTGTATTCTTGAATCACTTCTATTTATGTACACACACCACATTAGCACATGCAAAGGTTTTAATAAAAGGCTCTTTTATAACTGTGTGGTGGCTGTCATTCTATGGTGTTCGTTGAACCGGTATTCGTCTAGTTCAGGGGTCGGCAAACTTTTGAGTCGGAGAATCAAAAATTACAATTTACAAAATTTCAAAGTTTTTAAAGAGCCACAAAATGTTTTCTTGCCAACAATAAATAGTACTCGCATAAATAATATTTACGTATGGAACTATATAAAGAGCCGCTGCTTCACATTTAAAGAGTCGCCGCATGTGGCTCGCGAGCCTCAGTTTGCCGACCCCTGTCTAGTTTGTTACAAGTGGGATTATACTGTCCGTAGAACTCCTCCGAGACTTCCTAGCCGATTTCAAAGATGTGTGTAGGTGATACTTCAACAATTTTGTAATTCTCACGCTGGAACCTCCCGGTTGTAACGTAATTGAGATAACCAAGGGGTCGGAAAGATAACCATATCAATGACAGGGATGGCCAAGATTCTTTAGCATGGTCTCAGCAGCAGCACTTATACCAAATGTGAGCTATACCGACGGAATCTGTCATTACGCCTTTATAGGTGCCCCCCTCTACCCACATTTCTCATGCCCAGCAATGGCCGCAGCCTTGCAGAAAATTGACATGGACCCAGAACAGCAGCTTTACACACCCAAGATAGTGGACATTGCTGCTGCTGTGATAGTGAGGCATGGAGACATCTGAGGCTCTTCATTGGACACAACAACAACAACAACATAGGTGTCTCTCTATATATGGCTGCTGATTGGTTCTTTATCACCTGACCTTAATCAGCCAATCAGATTTAAAAGTATTTTAGCTCAGTGGTTTCATTGAGCAACAAAATATTAAATATAAGATCGCAGGTCCGACTCTAAAGGATTCCGTTTTTTGTTTTACCTACACTAAAAATGGCTTTTTTTAAAAATATATTTTCTCATCGGATTTTTGTACTTGCAAAAACGAAATTTATTTTATCTTTGTATTTATGAATGGTATAATGATTTTTTTTTTGTATCTTTGTATTATAGAAGGATCTGATGTTTAATCTCCTTATTCTGTAATGGTAAATGTTAGCGAGGTGAGAATGGTTAGATTTTATTATATTGATTCATTTTTCGTTTAATTCTTTTATAAATGCGCCATGTGCTCTGGGGTAATTCCTAGAAGTGGGCATTAATATCTGAGCAGACTCACTCCACCATGAGTCCAGTAAGGACCAGGTTGGGCGGACTCCCAGTCAGTGTTACGGTGCTCCCCAGTCCAGTGCCATAGGATATGCTGAGCATCAAGGTTTTCTTGATGGTCCGATGTTCCTTGGCTGTGATACCTTTGTCTTCTTCTTGTCTGGACACATGTCTTCCCTGATGTCACAGATATATATAAACAACTATAGATAGAGCAAACACAATAAAAGTGGTGTGTATTTAATGGAAAAATGGAATGAGCAAAAACATTCTATATACAGTTACGAGCGTCATTCTTCATCTCCTAATCAATCAGTCAGTTTTCGTCTCTGTCACCGTTTGCTTTTTTTTTTTTGGAATGGCGCCCTCCTATTGGTTGGCTACGCTCACGCCACCTTTGCCCCCCCCCCCCCCCCCTCGCCTTTTCGTTTATGTAACTATTGTGTTGGAGCGGGTCGCTCCTTAAATAAATGCATATATTAATTAATAACCAAATGGAATCCCCTCTTTCCTTTTCCCAGTAAGAGACGCCTACGGAAGCCAACAGTACATAGACAGATAAAGCACATAGGCTATAGTTATTAACTAAAATATACATTTATTTAAGGCGCCAATTTATAATTGTAACAAATAGTATTTGAATCAAAACATTCAATCGGGTAAAACACGGGCGTTGCCCGGGTCATTCGGCTAGTATTTTTATAATTCACAATCATCCTCACACATGTTTTATTGTTTTGAAAATAGAGCAATCCATAGATAAATCTTTAATTAAAAAGGCATATATTGGATCAAAATATTATTTATTTTACCACAATATTTCAGTTGGCTGAACGCCAACTTTACACTTTAAAATGTTATAACACCTTGATAAAGGTTGGCGTTTAGCCAACTGAAATATTGGTAAAATAAATGATATTTTGATCCAATATATGTCTTTTTAATTAAATGTTTTATTGTGTGTTTATCAAACAAGGGGATTCTTTTTACGACTATAAATGATGATAAACAGTTTGAGGGGTCGCTATATAAGGGAATATTTATACAAGTCTTGGTTGGTTTGCAAATCAATTTTAGCGGTCCCTGGCCGGGGTTGAGGGGATAGTTGCTATTGATGAGATTGTTTTAAAAATAGGAATTGACAACGTTTGATGAGTGAGGTCGCAAATATTACATGGTCGTTAAAGAGGCGTGGACGTTAAAGAAACAAGGCCATTAAAGAGACGCGGCCTTTAAAGAGGCGTAGTCGTTAAAAGAAGCGTGGTTGTTGAAGAAGCGTGGCCTTTAAAAATGCCTTACCGTTAGAGAAGCTTGGCTGTCAAAGAAGCATTGCCGTTAAAGAGACGTGGTGGTTAAAGAGGCGTGGATGTTAAAATGGCGTGACCGTTAAAGAGGCGTTGTCGTTAAGAAGCCTGACCTCTAAAAGACAGGGAACGTTAAATATGGGAGGCTGTTTGAGTAGCATGGTCGTTAAATAGGTGTTTTACTGACTAATCCAAGCACAGTTGGCGTTAAACAGAAATAAGTTTTAGTCCTTGTAGATGAGCACAAGGTCGAAAGCGTTTATAACACAATAAAGAAATATATGGCGTCTGGTTTTGACGTATATTTTGACGAGAGAGGCGCCCTTGTCTCTTTAGAACAATATAGAAAGTTATTGTGAGAAATTATCAACAATATAATTTCAGCAAGTGTGACATATTGAATTTACATACTTACTCCCCACATTCCATCTGCTGTGCGACCGTGGAGATTTCTCCGTTCTTGGAATCTTCTTTGAGCTCCTCGTCTGGACAGACAACACACCTGGGCTTACTGAGTGGTGGACAAGAGGACATTTTTAGCGATTTATTTTAATGGGAAATTATTGATACATCTCTTTTTTTACAGAGGATTGATATGCACATTTTCCACAATGTGTGATATTTCTATTTACTTTCTAATTAAAACGAAGAGACAACGGAGCAGGAATTCTCTACCTCACCCACGAATCAGTCTTTTAAAAATCCGTACATATAAATACAATCATGGACAAAACTTAAGGAAGTAGAAAGTCTTTTATGTCGCCGGTCGTCTATTTTTTTTTAAGGAGACAGAGGCAAATTTGTTCACACTTGGTAATCACTTGTGTCTTCAATAAAGGTCACTGTAATATCTTTCAGAGTTATTGTTCCGATATTTATGCTAGAGATACAACTTCCTTAAGTCCATGAGTGTATTTGGTTATCTCGTATGTCTTCAATAAAGGTCACTGCAATATCTTTCAATTATTTCAATTCCGATATACATGCTAAAAGGTACAACTTCCTTAAGTTGTGTCCATGAGTGTATACACACTTGGTTATCTCGTGTGTCTTCAATAAAGGTCACTGTAATATCTTTCAGAGTTATTGTCCCGATATACATGCTAAAAGGTACAACTTCCTTAAGTTTTGTCCATGAGTGTATACACACTTGGTTATCTCATGTGTCTTCAATAAAGGTTACTGTAATATCTTTCAGAGTTATTGTCCCGATATACATACTAAAAGGTACAACTTCCTTAAGTTTTGTCCATGAGTGTATACACACTTGGTTATCTCGTGTGTCTTCAATAAAGTTCACTGTAATATCTTTCAGAGTTATTGTCTGAATCCCGATATATATGCTAAAAGGTACAACTTTCTTAAGTTTTGTCCATAAATGTCTATTTATATTTTGAATCGTCCCTTTTAGATTCTGTAAATATTTCTAATTCACAGGTTTGAATAATTGTTCCTTGTGGTCTCTCATTGGAGATTAGGTTATATCAGGACAGGTGATTTTATATATAAAAGTGGTCGGTTATCAGATAGGTCGATTACAGGAGGTTTGACTGCGTGCATCTCACATAATCTTATAAGTACATTGAAGGAGGAAAGAACAAAGTGTTATCTGGAGACACATTATTTTACTGTTGAGACATCAGTAGAGACCACAGACATTCACAGAGAGAGCACAAACACCACACAACATACAAAACTAGGAGATACCACACACACACACACTATCTACGGCGGACAGTCAGTTAGTTACCCGAGGTAGGGACCTGTAGCTCATCAATGACACTCTCGGCGATGGCCACCATCATCACCGCTGTCGCCAGGTTGCTGGTCCACATGGAGAGGAAGGACGTGATGATGAGGAAGCTCAGGGTCAGCCTGGCATCAACATAGTAAGACATCGGAGTCCTAACATTGGAATACACATCTGTGAGGATTTGTTTATTTACCACCACTAAGGAGACTTTCAGCAATTCTTTCTTTCCACTTGGACATTTCCCGGTAAAACCACCAGCTCCCAGTTTATTCCAGGCTTCCATCTTCTGGAAAATCTTTAAAGCTTTTTTTTTTGCCTCACCTATTTTTTAAACTTTTAATCTGTTCTGTTTGGTCAATGACCTCGAAGAGAGAAATATCTCCAAAGGTAACGTGTCTGTTTCAGAAGTAATCCACAGAGTAGTTTATATATATACACTTGTAAGGTGTAAATGTAGTTTTTAAAGCGACACACAGAACTTGTGCTTCCCTGACATTTACATTCAAATCAGTGATTTTATAATTTCCTGGAGGGGGTCGGTGGAAGGATGGTCTAAACCGTTGGTTTTCGACCGCTAAGATTCGGGTTCGATTCCCGTATTGAGCACTTTTTTTCTGATAAAAAAAATGCTCCAATGGCCCCCGATTCTTGCAGAAGTCCAACCCCACCAGCGAGTGCAAGTAACCAAACGGGGCTCTGGCATATTTCTAAGTGCAAAGTCGAACTGCTTTTCACATGTGTAGACATGTGGTGCACTTACAGTAAAATCAGTCGCCTACTTCTACCTACCATGATTATCATGGCCTGTACCACGTATACTAGGAATAAGCAAATAATAATAATAATAATTTCTCGGTCTGGAGTAATGTCCTTGGAACACAATTCTAAGGTTATTTCCGAAGAATTCTGGCATCCTCTGGCGTCACTTAAGGTTTGACTGATACTTAGTTATGTCATATGTTGGTAGTTCTGGAAAAGTGAATCTTGACGTTGTTTTCTTCATCCCTATACTATTTATTCGATTACACAGCTGAGATAATAAAAATTTTCAGACTTAAGTACGATCAATTAAAGTACATTGAGGAATTTAAAAGGTTGACTTTAATTAGTAGAAAGTGAAAAAAAAAAAGTATTATCACTGATTAATGTTTTCTTACTAGAATTATAGTTGGAAATTTTTCCGGGAGGATATTGATATATAAAAATAAAGGGTCCCTCTCGCGAAAAAATAGACGTCAAAACTAGACGCCATCTATTGACCGTCGCCCCAACTAGGGGGCCACCAATACCAACCAGATCACCCATAGTTAACTATGCAGTTGTGCTGGAAATGGGCAGTTCGAGGAACCTCTTCATGATAACCGAGTCTCCAGGGATTTGTCGAATTCAATATATACTCACGTAGAAAATTTAAGATATAATGTGACGTAATTTTTGGAAATTACAGAGAAAAAAAGTTTATTATGTGAAGTTTTTTTTTCATATATCTGTATATTACATATTGAGTTAGTATCGAGCGATCTTTGCATATTTTGTAAATGTGTGTGTGTTAAAACTTATTTTAACAAATTTTGGTTTATAAAATTCTATATATTTTTAAATTAAAAAAAGTAATTTTGTTTCTTTATTTTTGCTTTATTCTCTCTCTCTCTCGGTGCAATTTACTTCAATTACACATCTTCGTAAAATAAATGTTTTATAAATCGAGGAGAAAATGAAGATGTGATGGGTTTCGTTTATATATATTATAGTTTTCGATCAGCTGTACTTCTACAGGTATGTAAACGAAGTTTGTTAGAAAAACCGGCTTCTACACATAAATTTGCATAGAAAAATGAAGCCTTAAGTATATAGCTCGGTTTTCTAACAACGTTCACTATATTTACACACACTTGTAGAAGTACAGCTATTCGAATGTTTGAGTTAACGTAACTCAAATAGACGAAATTCTTCGACTAATTCTTCTCTACATTTACAGTACCTGTGGGATGATTGTCCAAGGTTAGATGGTATCGGGGACTGACCAGCGGGGTGTAGGTCCGATAGTGAGAAGGACCTTCAGGGCAATCCTTCGGTGAAGATTCCATTTCTCCAGAGCCGTGGCGATGATCAAGGATCCAATCAGCAGCATCAAGGAATCCTGTAGCAAACGCCCAGCATGACAATTCTGGACACACGGATGGCTGGGTGGTGGTATTCCGTCACACTATCGCCTGCTTATAATGATCGAGATTTAGTGAAACAAGAGAATTTTGTCTGTAGATATAGTAGAGGTTTGAAAATAGAGCAATACATAAATAAATCTTTAATTAAAAAGGCATATATTGGATCAAAATATCATTTATTTTACCAATATTTCAATATTCAAACCCATATTTTACTAAATTTATTTTATCTATAATATAAATATATATATCAATTTTTTTCTCCCCATTGAATATAACAAAATATTTTTAAAACTTAATTCTGTTGACGTTATGTGGCGCTGAGTTTGTTGTTGACACACATTAAATATGTTATAACACCTTGATAAAGGTTGGCGTTCAGCCAACTGAAATATTGGTAAAATAAATGATATTTTGATCCAACATATGCCTTTTTAATTAAAAATATAGTAGAGGGAAAAGTGTTTTTAACATTTTAATTAGTTCAAAAATATATATACCTGCATACATATAGTATTGTAAAAGAGGGACTGTTGATGGAAGAATGGTATAAATTGTCAATTTTCTACAGCCACGACTTGGATCGAATCCCGGATTGGGCACTTTTTTTTTCGGAAGAAAAATTTGCTTCGATGGCCCTCGATTCTTGTAAAAGTCCAACAACACTACCAGTGAGTGAAAGTAACTAAACGGGGCTCTGGAATTCTGGTAAGTACAAAAGTCGAACTGCTTTCTACCTGTGTAAACATGTGGCGTACTTGCAGTGAAAAGAGCCACTAACTACCCACCATGATTATCATGGCCTGTACCACATGTACTTGAGATAGGTAAAAAAAAAAAGATTTTCCATAAAAATAGACACAAAAACTAAGCGCCATCTATCGACTGTCTCCGCAATCTAGCGGAATCGGGCCGGTGACAACACCAACTATGGCAATTTCTGAATATTTAAAGAATCCCCTGATGTAAACATAGTTTTGGTGTTTATTTTGACGGGAGAGGTGCCCTCAAATAGAAAAGAAAGATCCTCCATGCAAAATATTTACACATATCTATATTTTTGCCATTGATTTAGAGACTAGCCCACTGTGACAGCTAGACACTTCTTTGCAAATTTCTCAAGAATGCTTATATTCCTTTAGGATCTCTTGAAGTCAAAGTCCGCTTTGGACTGATGAAGGCCATTAGCCCGAAACCATGGTTTACAGATGGGCGTTCTGAATTTTCCAGAGCTGGTGTAGTGGTTTTATGGCTTAGCCGATTTTACTGCCTTGCAGCTACTGTCAATATATGCGATAATTCTTGCGTCTATTTTGACAGGAGAGGTGACTTTTAGTTTAATGAACGCTTTCCTCCGGCAATATTTTGTATTCATATCTTAATAAGGATATCATAACGATACTTTGTTATTTTTAATTATAAAAATGAACAACAATGTGAATATTGTCTAAATATAACACATAAAAAAGCATATAGGAAATGAAGACAATATCTGCTCATTTTAGATCATTAAAAAAGCTAAACAATTATTTTGCCTTAACTCTAAATGAAATGTGAAATAAATGGGAAGGAGGCTGGCTATTTTATCAAAGGGAGTGTTTGAAATTTCCGTAATTGCTGGATATACAAGGTTGATTAAAAATTTAAAATACTCATGGAGACAAAACTTGAGAAAGTTGTACCTTTTAGCATGTATATCGGGGCAATAACTCTGAAAGATATTACAGTGACATTTATTGAAGAAACACGAGATAACCAAGTGTGTATACACTCATGGACAAACTTTAAGGAAGTTTTACCTTTTAGCATGTATATCGGGGCAATAACTCTGAAAGATATTACAGTGACCTTTATTGAAGACATACGAGATAACCAAAGTGTGAACAACCTCTGTATCCTTCAAAAAAAAAAAAACAACAACAAACAGACGACCAGCAATATCAAAGACTTTCTACTTCCTTAAGCTTTGTCCTTGAGCGTAAATGAATTACCGCAAGTGCTTTCAAAAATAAATTTATTGAGAGCTTTTTTGGTTCTATGTCCTTTCTCAAACTGTAGTTAAAATATAAATGAAAGATACCGTGGAAAATGTAATATATATGTAAGAAGAATGTGCAAGAGAGAGAGAGAGAGAGTTTGTAAAAAAAGATATTAAACAAAAAAAAAACAGAAAAAAACTTTACAATTTTAGTCACCAACTTGTATTTTTCTCTTGTCTGTAATTACAATCTCCACAGGATCTTCTATTTATTTTAACTAGAGGATGATAAAGGGCAAGACCCTCGAAAGCTCCCAATAAATTTATATTTTTAAAAAAAGGTCAACTTGCGTTAAATCATTGGTATACATTTTAATCAAAGGAAGGAAGGTCAGTGGAAGGAAGGAAACAAAGTGTAGGTTAGGTGACAAATTGGACCAATAATTAAGTGAAGATTTGTGGGCGCAATTAGCAGACAATTCATCACTTGCCAAGGTCGAACTGCTGCTGTTTGGTTTACACCCCTCCCTCAATGTATTGTTTCATCTGGTGTGGGTGTACGTATATATACTTATGTTAGAGAATAGAATTCTTATAAATTTCGCATATTAAACATTTTAAAATGTTTCTACTATTCACTACTTTATTCTTAACCGGCAAAGGACCCTTCTTAAGTTTCCTATTCAAACTGAATGTTATCAATGATCCAACATGTGAATGCCGCTTAAATGTTGAATCACCAGAGCATCTTCTTTTAACTTGCCCTCTGACTAATCAAATTGTATGTAGATACTTTGAAACATTATCAAATTGTCTTAGTGTATATACTCTATCTTATGGAGAACTTTGTTAAGTTTAGAACTATTTGTACAATAATTTACAAAACCCTACTAATCCATCGTGTAAATAATTAATCATATACAGTGGTACCTCGACATACGAGCGCCCTAACATACGAGCTTTTCGAGATACGAGCCGACGAGCAAGTGATTTTTTGCTTTTAGTTACGAGCGAAATTCGAGATACGAGTTCGGTTCGGTAGTGTTGAAGATATTAATCTGTGATTTTAAATGTTTCTTTTTGACCAGTACTTTTGTTTTGTTTTTGCTTTTCCTAAAATGTTTCTTTCTTCTTCTTCATTATTATTTGATCTATATGCAAAGCTTTGTTTTTTGAGACCTGAATAAACAAATTCAAGTTATTATATTTTTGTGTGCTTTTAAAGTTAAAACACAACAGGTAGTAACACGCAGTCGCGCCATCACGATCAGTTAGCAGCGTGCTTCCGCTGTGATAAGTTGTGTTTTGTGTTCGCGTTTTGTGTTGCGTTTACATTTACATGTTTATATTTCTATTTTGCTATACTCTGTACACTTCCCTCTTTTGCTTATCTTTTATCGCTAATAGAGAGAGAAAATAGAGGTAACCCGGACTCCTGGAGCATAAATATCACTCATAGTTTGTTCTTGCCTGAAATAAATTGCTCTCTCATTCCAAAGTTGGTCTTCCCTAACTTTCCACGTGGCAATATAAATCATATTGTTGCAGTGAAGATATTGATTTATAATTATAAAAGAGAACCTCTCCCATCAAAATAGACGCTGAAACAAAGCGCAATCTACAACTATAAGATGTGCGTCATTTTGATAGGAGAGAGATGCCCTTTGTAGATATCTCCGTGTAAAAAAGAACTGAGGCTAAGAGCCATGACAGTGAACGTATCCCTTCAAACCAACCGATTACATCTATATAAATACTATGTTTGAAAGTATAATACATGTGGTACAAGTTATTGTGCACTGTATCACCTAGACTTATTGTATATATTCGTATTAATTCTTGTATATGGCTCACGTTGAGGAATATATTGCGTAGATTAAAATATATTATTAATAACCACATTTATTTTGTATTTAAATGAAACACACTTTATTGAAAAAAAAATTAAAACGTGATACTTCGAAAGTTTGAAAGTCTTTCTTTTTCAAATGTATTTACGACTCAAACTCATGGGGTAGATATGCGTTTTCGTGGTATTGCTAGGGTGGACTGTTGAATGGTTTTTTTTTTGGGGGGGGGATCGGATTTTATTATTTATTTTTTTGCTTATCTCTAGTACACGTGGCACAGGCCATGATAATCATGGTGGGTAGTTAGCGACTGCTTTTACTGTAAGCGCACCACATGTCTACACATGTGAAAAGCAGTTCGACTTTGCACTTACAAATATGCCAGAGCTCCGTTTGGTTACTTGCACTCGCTGGTGGGGTTGGACTTTTGCAAGAATCGGGGGCCATTGGTGCATTTTTTATTTTTTTAAACAGAAAAAAGTGTCCAATGCGGGAATCGAACCCGGGACGTAGTGGTCGAAAACCAAACGGTTTAACCAGCCTTCCACCGATCCCCCGGATTTTATAAATTGCATATATAGTCCTGGGGTGAATATATAAAATTATATTGGAAATATATAAAATAATAGAAATTATTTAGCACGGATTTTGTGTTTACCAAAACTGAAACAATTTCCTACTGGGTCCTTTCTGCGATGTAAGATTATTGGAAAAGGGCCTGGTTCATTAGATGACGTGCTATCTCTTTGTGTGGTTTAAAATAAACCAGAATTTAATTTTTAAAAACGGATTCCGAGGAAATGTTTCTCGATTTATTTATTCTCTAAAGATTTCAGGTATTATAAACCCCCCTTCTACCGGAGTATAGGACAAAATGAATCTATTATTTATATCTTGTATTAATACTTCTGTCAACTTTACCCTTCACCAATTTGGTCAAATGAGCGGTGCACGATCCTAAACAAACTCCAAGATATTTCTCTTCCGCAGATATTTAAATCTCTCTAAATATATTCCTGTATATATCCTAAGGAATGAAACTTCAAGAGTTTCACTTGCAGTTACATCAACGAAATTTGCTTTAAAATTTTGGTTAAGAATACTACAAATGGATGAATCAAGGTTACCATCTATTTGTTTAAGACAACTTTGAGAAATATCTACTCGGGCATAACAAAAAATAGGTTTCTCCGAAAGTATAACAGATATTTTAAATGATACAGGATTCTCATGGTTTATCAACTGTTCTGATTATTATATCCTTGAAAGAGCTATTCCTCAAATTATACCAGAACTGCCACCGACCAGGCTCACAGGCTCGAAATTTTATATTAGCACTATAAAAATCTAGTTCTTCAAATTAAAGACATTTAAGCCAGTAAATCTTTTTTATTGTCTAGACGTCTCAACAAAAATCGTTTGTCCTCGTCAGGAACGAACAAAATTTAAAACATTTGGCGAAGCGTTAAAAATTACTTATTTGTACGCTCTCCTGACGAGAACAAAAGATTTTTGTTGAAACGTAGAGACAATAAAAAAAGATTTACTGACCGAAGTATCTTTAATTTGAAGAACTATGAATGCCACCGGCCAGGCAGCCTCTATCTTTATGATATAAAAATCTACTCCATTCTATAACAGCAGAATAATATTAGATCAGAGATCTCCCATTACCAGTCACAAGATGTATCGTACAAATAACTCTTTTCACTGTTTGAAGAAATCCACACTAAAATATTTACCTCAACTGATCGAATATGTCCATTATGTAATTAAAAAAACGACTCGGAACTGGAACACCACATGTTTTTCTGTTTAAAGTTAATAAGCCAAACTTCTTTTACATAAAATGTGATCAAATCATCTTGTTCTGGAGGCTCTGTTGTCTAGGACGACAAAGAATAAATCCAATACAATGGTCCTGTACAAGTTTTACTGTACAATATAATGCGGCTTATGATTGTAGAACGACCTTTGACAATTTTACCGGAAATGTTTCTTTTGAACTAAAAAATCGTAATTTATTTTAAGGAGAAATAATGTTTTACAGGGCTGGGTAAGAGAAGAAACATTGAGGAAAGAGAGCCGTGTGTAAATATAAGAACGATATCACCTGTAAATAACTAATCTTTTCTGGGCGGTTATCACCAGGGGGAATCCTATGTAGGGCATAGGTCCCCAATAAAAAGCTTTTTGTTGTTATTTATATCTTGTATTATTTAAGATTCATTTTTTATTATTATTTATATTTTAGAGGGTTTTATCTTTCGAATAAGTCAAAATTGTAAAATTGGCGTATTTTCATGGAGCATTAACAATACACGCACACACACAAAAAAGGATATAAATGACTCGTTTATACAAGTGCTTATAAACAAGGCTACTGTATATGCTGTAATTTGCATACCCTGGCGTACAGGCAGCCCACTCGAGGTGTTATTTGCATAGCTAGTATATTATAAAATAAATAAAGCTTCCAGGGTTAAGTTTCTTGTGTAACTTTTTATTTTCAAGCTTTTGGACTTGTCAGTCCTTCAACAGGATTATCACGTTAACAACTTAATAATAAATACAATTTTTATATACACGTTATTATATACATCTTATATAAAGAAAAGAGATTTTCTGCTTGAATTTTGGATCATCTGGATGATTATGCTATGGTGATGCAGTCGTGGAAGAGATTATAATGAAATTAGTTATTAAAAATAGCTTTAATTGAGCTTATGGGATATATAAAAAAATAGTTTGATAAAAGTACTGCCTGGCTTAAGGCGTAAGAATTAAAAAAATGAAATACTTATTTACATAATGTACAAAAGGTTTTGAGCCGACCAACGGGGAAGAGAGAAAATATGGTTTTACGGGCTACTAACCAAAAGGGAAGAACAAAAACGAGTTTTTATAAGGGAATCATGACTTCTGGCGGTCGATTTAACAATATTTGAATCTATGATATATATTTTTAAATAAAATAATATTTTTATATAACATTTTAAATAAATTTTATTTTAATATAACATTTTAAATAAATTATTTTAATATAACATTTTAAAAAAATAAATTATTTTAATATAACATACATATATTTTTAATACTTATTATATATTGAGAGAAAAATATATGACATTATTTCAGTTTGAAAAACAAAATATTTTGAAAATATACATACGTGCTGGTTGAATGATATCTCGAGACTTCAAATTAAATTTGCATACAAAGTATATCATCGTGGTGTAGTGTCATTACCGACAGACGCCACCACAAAGCCGTTCTTCACGCCGCAAGAGGGAATCCATGTCAGTAACAACATAGGGAAGGATCAATGTAACATAATATTTAGTCAGCAGATTAATATAATCTTGCTACACGGAATAATCCTCTTATATATGTTGTGCCTCTATCACTATATACATTATTATATGTTAAAATATTATTATTATACATTAAAATATACATTATTATATGTTAACTGGCCTTGTCTTTATAGTTTGCTGAAGAGCATTGCTCGAAGCAAATATTTGAATGTAATTCTACTGTCCTATAAGCTTATGTCCATAGTTTACTTGAAAACCATTTCTAAGATTTCATCCTTCAGTGTAGCATATAAAAGCAGAATGATCCAATACAGTATTAGAGCACTGAGAAGCGGTCTGGTGGATTAAATTGGCGAAACCGCTGGGAGGGTTCACCACTGATGAGCCAAGCCCTCCCAATATATTTTTTCATCGCAGTAAGGACAGTAGAAGTTCGTTTTATGTATAAAAGAAACATTCGCGCTTTTGAATCCTTTTATTTTATATGTATAGATGGCGCGTTATTGCTTTGTGTTAATTTCTTGTTATCTCAAGAAGCCTCTGGGACCAAACCTTTGGTCGTAGAGCTACAATCTGTACCACGCTGACGAGGGCCAACGGCCCGAAACGCGTACAAGGTTGACTTTCTTGATTCATCAAGAAATTGGGATGGCCAAATATTTTTGTGACAAGTTAAATCAACATTTAGTTGATTTTTGTTCCACTAGAAGGCGCTCTGCTATATAAAAAGTTCATGTGAGCGGCCAGGAAATGCCAATTTTGTTTTTAATATTATTATATGTGATGTAAATGGGTTGCTGAATATTTGGACCAAAATAAAACCTTATCTCCATAGTTCACGAAAATAACATTTCTAGGATTCCACACTTCAGTGCAGCATATACGCGTATAGCTAGAGTCGTCCAATACAGTATTAGAGTTCTAAAAAGCGGTCTGGTGGATTGAATTGGCCAAACCGCTGAGAGGGTTCACCACTGATGAGCTAAGCCCTCCCAATATTTTTCATGCAGTAAGGACACAGTAAAGAATTTTGTTTCATATGAATTTAAAACAAACCTTGGTGATTGTTTGTTCTATTTATTATATATAGATGGCGTGTTCTTATCTTATTTTTAATAAATTGCTTTGTCAATTTTTTACGTTTATCTTTTATCATTTTTTCAACGTGATCGCCGCGGGGTTCCACCTTGTTCTGGGCAATGCTCACATCCTAATCCAGACCATTCTACCACACCAAGCTGTCTTTGGTCGACCACTTTCTTCATTCCTAAGTATGGTTAATTGACGTGATTGCCGCGGAACACCATTCCACCCTGTTCTGGGCAATGCTCACATCCTAATCCAGACCATTCTACCACACCAAGCTGTCTTTGGTCGACCACTTTCTTCATTCCTAAGTATGGTTAATTGACGTGATTGCCGCGGAACACCATTCCACCCTGTTCTGGGCAATGCTCACATCCTAATCCAGACCATTCTACCACACCAAGCTGTCTTTGGTCGACCACTCTCTTCATTCCTAAGTATGGTTAATTGACGTGATTGCCGCGGAACACCATTCCACCCTGTTCTGGGCAATGCTCACATCCTATTCCAGACCATTCTACCACACCAAGCTGTCTTTGGTCGACCACTTTCTTCATTCCTAAGTATGGTTAATTGACGTGATTGCCGCGGAACACCATTCCACCCTGTTCTGGGCAATGCTCACATCCTAATCCAGACCATTCTACCACACCAAGCTGTCTTTGGTCGACCACTTTCTTCATTCCTAAGTATGGTTAATTGACGTGATTGCCGCGGAACACCATTCCACCCTGTTCTGGGCAATGCTCACATCCTAATCCAGACCATTCTACCACACCAAGCTGTCTTTGGTCGACCACTCTCTTCATTCCTAAGTATGGTTAATTGACGTGATTGCCGCGGAACACCATTCCACCCTGTTCTGGGCAATGCTCACATCCTAATCCAGACCATTCTACCACACCAAGCTGTCTTTGGTCGACCACTCTCTTCATTCCTAAGTATGGTTAATTGACGTGATTGCCGCGGAACACCATTCCACCCTGTTCTGGGCAATGCTCACATCCTAATCCAGACCATTCTACCACACCAAGCTGTCTTTGGTCGACCACTCTCTTCATTCCTAAGTATGGTTAATTGACGTGATTGCCGCGGAACACCATTCCACCCTGTTCTGGGCAATGCTCACATCCTAATCCAGACCATTCTACCACACCAAGCTGTCTTTGGTCGACCACTCTCTTCATTCCTAAGTATGGTTAATTGACGTGATTGCCGCGGAACACCATTCCACCCTGTTCTGGGCAATGCTCACATCCTAATCCAGACCATTCTACCACACCAAGCTGTCTTTGGTCGACCACTTTCTTCATTCCTAAGTATGGTTAATTGACGTGATTGCCGCGGAACACCATTCCACCCTGTTCTGGGCAATGCTCACATCCTATTCCAGACCATTCTAACACACCAAGCTGTCTTTGGTCGACCACTTTCTTCATTCCTAAGTATGGTTAATTGACGTGATTGCCGCGGAACACCATTCCACCCTGTTCTGGGCAATGCTCACATCCTATTCCAGACCATTCTAACACACCAAGCTGTCTTTGGTCAACCACTCTCCGCATTCCTAAGGGTGTATCCAACCAGTAAAGTCAATTGACGATCTCCCGAGGATTCTTGGGCTTACATGTACTGTAAACTTCTATTTGATTATTTCATTAACAAGAGACAACTATATTCTCCATTAACAAAATGATACGATGTAAGCTACCCATCATTTTATATCGAAAAAGTCAAATATAGACGTCTTTGGCTAAACCCTTCACTAGATTGATCTATCTCGTAGTAAAATTAATAACAAATATTTTTAGATATTTATTGTTTATTATTTTTACTTCATTTATATACATCAAGAAGGGCTTGGTCAAACGCTTCTCTAATTTCTTTTATTTTTCAATTAAAAGGGATTATAGAAGTTTTTGTGACATTACACCTTTAATCCTTTTGCTATATGGTCAAAACCCATAATCCTTTTGATCGTGAATTTTCTGTTAGAACCTCTCAAGTTTCTTTGTCAGGTACCTTCATATACTGGACGCTGATCTCTGCGGTACTGAGGATGCCGAAGAGAGGGAAGGCGAAGACAGGGATGAGGGCGGTGGCTGCTAGGGGAATGGGCTCCAGCATCCAGTACAGGGCCATCAGCAGTGCGACGTAGGCACATTTGGACTCCTGGACACCCACGATCAGCAATCACGTAGAAGATATGCATACATACACTCATAGAAATATAAATTCTTTCACTCAAACCAGAATTTGTTACGGGACCATCTAGACAACTGACGCCCTTACATCCCAGAAGATTCTAATCTACAGAGGAAGGAGAGAAACTAATGAAAACTGAGGACGGAGAATTAAGAGTAGGTATAAGAAAGTCTATATACAGATTATAACGATAGAATGGACTTTAAGAGGAGAAAACACAAGTTATATTAATATATAAGATGTTATAAAGGACTGCGGCGTATGATTATAAAACAACACTTAAAGTTTCATCGCATAAGTTTCTTTTCTGTGAAAAATCAATATTTATTTCAAAGAGAAATATTTACTATTTCTAACTTTTTTTGGATGAAGTATGAAAGGGGGAAAATATGAAGAGTAATGGCGAACGGAAAAATAAAATTACCCGCCCCTGGACACTTTTATTTTTCCGTTCGCCATTACTCTTCATATTTTCACCCTTTCATACTTCATCCAAAAAAGTTAGAAATAGTAAATATTTCTCTTTGAAATAAATATTGATTTTTCACAGAAAAGAAACTTATGCGGTGAAACTTTAAGTGTTGTTTTATATAAGATGTTGGCTAATAAATATGTTCTCCCCTGATTTATAATATTATAAAATAAATAAAGTTTCCAGGGCTAAGTTTCTTGTTCAAATATTTATTTTCAAGCTTTCGGACTTGTCAGTCCTTCAACAGGATTATCACGTTAATAAATTGATGATATATACTATTTTTATATAAAAATTAATTTGTGTATAAAAATAGTATTTATCATCAATTTATTAACGTGATAATCCTGTTGAAGGACTGACACAAGTCTGAAAGCTTAAAAATAAAAATTTGAACAAGAAATTTAACCCTGGAAACTTTATTTATTTTATAATAAATACGTACAGGATACCAAGAGGTAAATGTGACACTCAGGGGAAATTTGTTGAATAAATCAGGAACGATTGTGCAGGCTATAGCATAAATCAAATTATCAAAGAAGTAAAAATGTATCCCTATTTACCTCTATTTTTATATATTTGATATCCAAATGTTATCAATCGTTCCTTACACGCTAAAAGAAGTTGATTTTATCCAAATTCCATGTTTTTTTTCGATGTTTTGGGTGTAATACTTTCAAATACAACAAGTGTGGTCTATTAGTTGATAAATCTAAGACGTGAGAAAACAAAACAAAGTTCCGTGGCTCGCAGGAGGCTTGTAGGGAATTAGGTTGAGTAAAGAAAAATACTTATTTCTATTTATGCTATATATTTGAAGTGTTCAATGGAAAACCTCCAACTATCAAACACTAGTCACAGTAGAATTTACCACACAAGAGATCATAGCCAAACATAATAGGTTTGGTTAAATTAGTTCAAGTCTGGGGATTTTTACAAAGGTGGTCGCTCAGAGAGGTGGTCGGTAATCAGATGGGTCGTTTATGGGAGATTCGATTATATATATAAAAATAAAGGTAGATATATAAATATTAAATATTTTTTAAAAATTAAATAAATATAGATGGAAATTTTGCCGGGAGTAAATTGACCTATAAGAATTTCCATCTATATTTTGGCCTTAGATTTGGCCTAGCCATTCTACCAGCTAAACGCTTCAGATGGTGAAGATTCCATTAGATCCCGTGTGGATCTCATGGAATAAAGTCCGCCCTGGACTGGCTAGGGCCATTAGCCCGAAACCATGGTCTCCAGGTGAACTCTGTTCAGTTTGCTAAAGCTGGAGTTGTGGTTTTGTCCTCGGCTTCTAGTTGGCGGAGACGGTCAATAGATGGCGCTTAGTGTTAGCGTCTATTTTGACGGGAGAGGCGACCATCATTTTTATAGATTAATTTCCTTCAGGAAAAATTCACATCTATATTTAGCCATAGATTTGGTCTAGCTACCCTACCATCTAAATACCGCTTTGGCTTGGTTTGTTTTGTTGTTGTTTCTTATCCCCTTGTGTAAAGATTACACGAATTCCATGAATCCATGCTCCTCGAACTGTTTAATGATAAGCAGTGGCCTCTCCCAAAGGTCCCGTTTATTACATCTAATGCAAGCCAAAATGTGTTCTGGAGCTGTAGGTGTCAAGTTACATTTTGGGCAAGTGGGGTAGATTTTGTTATTATTTTCTATCTTCAATGGCTTGAGTTTGTTTTGTACTGTATGTGAGTGTAGGTATGCTATGAGGTTTGTGTATGTTCCACATAGTTAAAATATTTTATCCAAGAAACGCACACACCTGATGTATAGGCCACAGTGAGGTGAAGCCAGAAACAAAGAAACAACATGTAGTTCCAGGTAAACGGGTAAATACCAGTTTCTCAGCAGGTTCTATGGGGGTTCCCAGTATCCCAGGTCGTTAAGCAGTCTCCCATCATTTTACGTGTCATTTAGGTTTTTTACACGGATTCTCAGCTTGTCTACAGAGTTCTGTGAACTTTTATTTACACACCATTTATTGAAACCCAACCTATATATACACTCATGGACAAAACTTAAGGAAGTTGTACCTTTCAGCATGTATATATCGGATAACACTGAAAGATATTACAGTGACCTTTATTGAAGACACGAGATAACCAAGTATAAACTAAATTGCCTCTGTCTTCTTTAAAAAAAAGAGAGACGATCGTCGACATCAAGAATATACTGAGATTTGAAAAACTGCTGATAAAAAAGTTAACAGAATATAAAATTAAAAAAAAAGAGATTTCCCTACCGTGGAGTTACACACAGCTAGTATATCGCGGTTCTACCAACACATAAAACGTGAGGTAAAGCTACCATTGGTAGTAAATAGATAGATTTGTTTGTAGGTCTATGTATTTATAAAACTATATTTAACGCGGTAAGTATCTTTTTTTAAAAAAGCCCTCTCTTCCTACCGTCCTTATTAGGATGGGAAAATATTGGGAGGGCCTGTCTCATCAACGTTGACCCTTCCCAGCGGTTTCGCCAGTTTAACCTACCATACTGTTTCAATATTGTATTGGTCCCTGTTCTACTTATATTGGTATAGACGGTACAGTACCTGTGTATCACGGAGTAGAGGTATGGGAAGCAGTACCAGCGGTACAATCACACCGTACCACAGTCTCCAGGACTGGAAAAGCCGCCGGAGAATTCCTCGGAGCCTTTCTCCCCACAGAACCATCAGGACAATCTGACAACCCTGACCGCCAGGTGTCTCGCGCTCTGTCCTCATAGTACTTCCTTCAAGTAAATATACAAACTACACAACGAATTCTATTCTTAGTATTCTTTTTTCTATCAGACATCTCGAAATTAAATACGGAAAAAGAAATAACAACGCCTTTCTAGGCTTCCACGATATTTTCTTAATACATTTTTACATTTAAATTTTAATAAAAATAACACATTTTCTATACTAAAATATCTCTAATATCTAAAAATATAAATACATAATTAAATGCAAAAAAGCACCTCTTCCTTTAAAAAAAAAAAACGCTTATAAAATTCATTTATCAAATCATAAAAACAATGCACATCGTAAATTTATATAGTATGATTTTAGTAAACAATGTTATTTTTTAATTACTAATTTAGGAAATTTAAAAAAACTTGTTAATTTTAAAGAGAATAAAAATTGCTACATTTATATTTAACACGCGTTACGACATAAATATACTTGGATTTAGATAATAAAAGGCATATATTGGATTTAATAAAATATTTATTTTGCCAATATTTCGGCTGGCTGAACGCCAACCTTTATCGAGGCATTACATTTTTGTATACACAAACTCAGCAAACTTTCAAAACGATACTTGGATTTGTGTCAAAAGAGGCACCACTCCCTTTAAAATATATTGCTTTAAAACAAATTCATTTGGTTATTACTCCTGTGCTGAACTCACAATTTGGTAATAAAAATATAAGCGACAACACCAGTTTTGGTAAATTCAGACAAAAAGACAACAGCTTGTATACCATGGTATCAGGCTATGTCCCTCATCAGTACAGGGACAGCTTCGATTTCATAACATCCTATGAGAGGGGGTTATCGGTCAAATTTACCAAACTGGTGTTTAATCTGGTGAAATATTAGAGCCGATTTTCAGTCTAGAATACAATATAAAGTTTCGGGAGGATGGTATACTCATGTATAGTAAAAGAGGCACCTCTACCTTTAAAAAATCATATAAATAATGCATCATATTTGTTAATTTTAACGAACTTGTGGACTGCCCTTGTATTTAAGGGCTAACTGAGTCGGAAAAGCATTCATAAGAGTGTATTTCCTCATAAATGAAGCATAATTTATTGTATTGTTCTCAAATACTTTGATAAATAACACCTAATCACACAATAAACCTAGATTTAATCTGAAATAGTTACCTCCCCTATTTTGACTTCCTGATGTAGACAATAATCTGTACATTATATTAAATCTGATACAATATTGAGCGCCATCTGTCATCATAAATTTAAACTATCTATAACGCGTATTTACAATGCCCAAATGACTAAAAATGAATATAAGTCCGGATTTAACCATTTTATAAACGTTTGACATCCAAAATATAACCATTACAGAGGACACAAGAAGTTAATTTGAGCCAAGTTTTATTTCACCCCTTTCTAGGTGAAACACCTTTATATATTAGATAGTAAAAAAGCATATATTGGATTGAATAAAATATTTATTTGCCAATATTTCGGCTGGCTGAACTCCAACCTTTATCAAGGCATTACATTTTTATATACACAAACTCAACGCCGCATAGTGTTATGCTATTTGCACTATGCGGCGCTGAGTTTGTATATACAAAAGTGTAATGCCTCGATAAAGGTTGGCGTTCAGCCTGCCGAAATATTGGCAAATAAATCTTTTATTCAATCCAACATATTGTTTTTTACTATCTAATGATTTAAGTATGGATTGCTCTATTTTCAGATCCTTTATATATCTACTAAGGTATATTTGTGTTTTAGGCTAAAGCTATCTTTAAAGGAAAGGTTTAAAGGAAATAAAGACATGTCCTTCATTGTCGAAATCTTTTTTTTTCAGTAACAGAAGAACTCAAGAAAAGAAAAAAAAAGTTGGAACGTTGTATGCAAATGAGGGTGAGATTATGGTTGAGATAACAAGGAAATTGATAAGGACACACAAAGGTCAACCTTGATAATCTGAATGTATAGTCCCCATTATAATACTTATCTATGATTTTTTTTTATATTTAATAATAACTTAATTTAAAGATATTTGACCAGGAAGTTTTCCCAGAGACATTAAGTGGTTTTTAGAAAGGTTTAGAAGCTGTGTGCTAATACAGTTGAAACTTCCATGAGATACGGTCTGGAAGCTACTGGTTTCTCTTGGTCCCTCATTGGAGGTTGTGTTGTGTACCTTCTTTAGTTAATCTGTCTTTGACAGATCTTGGTCTCTTATGGAGGTGGTCTCTTATTGGAGTTTGGATTGTATTTCTTTAGTTTATCTGTTCTTTGGCAGGTCTTGGTCTCTTATTGGAGGTCGGATTGTATCTTATTTAGTTTATCTGTTCTTAGATAGGTTCCGATCACTTACCCGGAGGTGGTCTCTTATTGAAGGTTGGATTGTATTGTCTTTAATTTATCTATTCTTTGGTAGGTCTTGATCTCTCGTGGAGATGGTCTCGAGGTTGAATTGCATAGTATTCAGTGTTGTTATGTATTTCTTCTTCACCAAGAATGTAAATATAGCAGTTACACACACCTATTTATTTATTGATAATTTTCTATAATTGTGTTTTATTTTTCTTGGATACCGGGTCGAGTCTACGTATAGCGATATGTCTTAATAAAATACCCTGTGGTTGTTGTGTTATATCGCTTATAGAGGCGGACAGCTTTTGTAACTACGAACAATTGTAGATAGTTAGTAGTAAGACGTGTAGACACGGAGCGTGCACCCTGGGGAAATACATTAATTAAGAGATTATATATAATGCTACGAGTCTATTATAATGGTAGAACATCTCTACGCAGAATGCGACAACACTTAAAACACATCAATGTAGCATATATAAGCAGAATCTTCCAATACAGTATTAGAACTCTTAGAAGCAGTCTGGTGGATTAAATTGGCGAAACCGCTGGGAGGGTTCACCACTGATGAGCCAAGCCCTCTCAATATATTTTTTTCCATCTAAATAAGGACAGTAAAAGTTTGTTTCATGTATAAAAGAAACATTCGTGCTTTTATGCTTTCATTTCCTATATATACAATATATGTAGATACATATAAATACAATATATGTAAATAGCGAGTTATATCTTTATATTAACTTAAAAGGCAGTTATGTGTTTTTAAAAAATCCTACTCACATATTTACATTAATTCAATCAGGCCAATATGCAAAATAATAGCTACATATATAAAATGTAATCTCAGATTAGATGGTTAGTCGTTTATTAACTCCTGTTGAAGGGCGTATGAGCCCGAAAGCTTGTTTTATAATTATGAAATAAAAGATACGCAGCCCTAGATGCTTTGTTTTAACTTATTTATGAATTTAACAGGGTTTTTTCTATTGATATTTACATTAGTTATCAGACATGTAGGATGTTATTTTAGTTCACTCACACCCGTGTTTTCATATACTTCGCTGTTATTTTTTCCTTGGACTTTTACAAATCCGTGCATGAGACTCATAAATTACAATTTAGCGACATCTATATCGCTGAAAATTATATTTAATTTTATAACGCTACTTTCCTTTATATATATATACACCTATCCCCCGATTTACACGGTACTTGTTTTACACGTTTTCGCTTTTAGACGGTTTTACAATTAAGTTTTTTTTTGTTTGTTTTTATCGCACTATACTAAATGCTACTGTGATTGAACACATGCGCTGTGTACACATCTCACGAGGAATCCCGAGCTTATGTGCTGTCTACATATTTTAACCTGTCAATGCATTTTATTTTTATTTCTGTGTACACCTATCCCCCGATTTACACGTTTTTCTCAGGAACGCATCTACCGTGTAAATCGGGGGATAGGTGTATTGTTAAAACCCATTTCTACAAAAACCTCATACTGCAATGAATACAAATTGATATAGAGGGAGGGGACCTAGCTCATCATTGGTAAACCCTCCCAGCGGTTTTTCGTCAATCTCCAGCCATCTACCTTGTTATCATTAATTTTAAATAGCTTTAAAAAATATTTTCCTTGTCAGTTTCTATGGAGAATCAGTATATAACATTATATGGCTTATAAAAGCTTTTATGTGTGAGTTTAGTTAATTTATTCTCCCAGACTTTTGTAATGTAAAGAGACAAGGGTCGCCTCTCCCGTCAAAATAGACGTCAAAACTAGACGCCATCTATTTACCGTCACCGCAAACTAGCGGTCTCGGGTCGGTGACAAAGCCACAACACCAGCTTTGGCAAACTGAAAAGCGTCCACCTAGAGACCATGGTTTCGGGCTAATGGCCCTCGTCAGTCTAGGGCGGACTTTATTCCATGAGATCCACACGGGATCTAATGGAATCTTGACAATCTGCCAAAGAGGTGTTTAGCTGGCAAAGTGGCTGGGCCAAATCTATGGCTAAAATATAGATGGAAATTTTGTCTCTTTAGATCAATATCCTCACGGCAAAATTTCCATCTATATCTTTTGTAATGATTATAAGAGCAGCTGTAATGACATCTTGTTTCCGGGCTAAAATTTATAAAGTCACAAATTCAATTATTATCTTTTATTTGACACACACACACACACAAGCGTATATATATTATATACACAATTGTTTGTTTGGTAATTTTGTATTTATTAGCACTCAATATATTTGTGTGTGTGTGGATATATATTAATAAACACAATAAAAAACACACAGAGACCATTTCGCCGCCTTAGAACCTGGCAGGGGGCTTTGAAAATTGGAAAAGACTGCTCAACGAACTTCAATGTGAAATTGGTGCCTTATAATGATGAGATCATTGATAAAAATGACCATATATCACAAATTTAAACGGAATTAAAACTAAAAATCTCAGGTCTTCTGTCTTTGTCTTAAATAGAGAATGAACTGAACGCGTTTCGGGCTATTATTCTCTAATTAACTCTCAAACCAGAATTAGACAAAGCGCAGAAAGAAGTGTTGGCTCAAAGAGCTGTTCAAACTTGGAATGACGAAATACCACATACCCTTGAAACGTTAATGACCAAACTATCAGAGAAATACCAGTTGAAGAACGGCTAAGGTCGAAAGCCTGTACCAATATGTTATATTAAAAAAATCCATATGGATTTAATGATCGTTTAGTGATCAAGATAGCCTTGAGTTGATAATCGTACTGTGAATTAACCTCCAGTAATCCACACAGTACCTGTGATTGAACCATTCGAATGTTTGTCTCTTATTCCTAAGCCTAACCAGACGATAAAGTGCGATTAGATAAAAATGGCGACCGTTTCGTCTGATGGATTATTAACCAATAAGGAAGCGTCTTCCTCAAACTATGTGCTGATTTAATTTGGGCACAAAGTTATTCTTCTTTCTTATCCATTTATTCCCTAATACCCCATTCCCTTATACCCCATTCTCTTATTTCTCCATGCCACTGCACAATAGTACTGTTAGGGAGAAATAGTTTCCTTGTGGTACCAGCCAACGTTGTTTATGGCTTGCTCCATCTATCGGTACATTGCTGTGCAGAATTTGAGGAACAAACCATAATGTTTAATTACCTAAAGATCAATAAATTATCAAGATTAATGGTACTCCCATGTTTACTTGGTTCTATTAGACACAGGCCGTTCTATCTGTTATTATAACAATCTTTTAAAACAGAGTGTAGGTTTCATCCGCCAGTTTTACCCAAGATCAACACAGAACTCCCCATAATATTAAGATATCGTAAGAAAAGATGGGGAAATATAATAAATTGCGGTTTTTATGTTTCACTAAATATTTCACCTCTTCACTCAATATACGCTGATCGTCCCCGCCGATCTTGGCTCATATACATAAACCTAATTATGGCGGTAGCTGAAATCTTTAATCATACTTTTT
>CP092880.1:70179752-70221029 GCA_030710605.1 Cordylochernes scorpioides
CCCTTTGTTACCGACTGTCACATGATCCCATGTCTGGCCTACGTCCCGAGTTGAGTTATCTCCTCTTGTCTGTTTGAAAATATAGTTTTCTTGGTGTTCGTAAGTGTTGTTGATGATGTTGCGGACTTAATAAAAAATGTTATTCAATGATGTCAGGTTTAGATGTGAATAAAAGTGCGACTTCAACGTAGACACGCTTTGGTGAGGTGTCACAGGCATGAAGGCGTCTTGGGCCTGTTAAGTGAGAAAATTGTTGTGGTGCGCTGTGTAACACTAGTGGGTGTTTTATGGAAAGGTGTCACGTGAAATCTTCGTTTTTGGGTACAGCATCTAACTAGTTTTCGAATGAATAACAAATTTATTAGTCATTGGTGGTTGTTGTACGAGACACATCGAGAATTTTCAGATTGTTATAGAGGTGGTATGTTTATTGCGAAATCTTTTGTTCGCGCCAATATGGAGCTCGTGTGGCTCGAAATTGGATGTTGTTAAATCGCGCGTTAATAGATGTGGCCAATTGGAGAAAGTGATGTGGGAGTGTGTTGAAGTTCGTTCTGAGAGATGTGTGAAGTATTAATAATTATGCATGTAAAAAGAAAAGGACGAGGGAGTGTAGCTATGCTGGAATTTTTAACTTGTTTTGGGGAAGGACAGTTACATTTCTAGTTGTGCTTTTGAAGATAGTGTATCTTTCGATTTTTGTATTTTTAAAAAATGTGTTTTCACCTATGTTTATTAAAATTTGAATATATTTTTTAAATCGTTGCTTATGTTAGTGCGAAAATTATACTTGTAAAAGGGCAATGGCATGATAGTGACTTATAATTTGAATGGGGCGTATACATAAAATAGTGAACATAACAATGATTTTTTGCAAAGTTTTGTATATTTAATTAAGACATTGGTGTTTTTGGTATAAAAATAAGGTATTAAGAGAAACACACAAATAAGTTTAGAATTATGATTCGAGTAATTTAAATATAATATGATTTTTTTAAAACTGTAAGATTGCAAGTAATGAATTAAAATTTATAAGTTGCTTAAAATAAAGTAAAAATTGATAAATGAGGGTGTACAATATTTAAAATTTGAATTGAAATGCTATAAAAATGGTAAAATTTGATTTAAAAATAATTACAGTAAAAATAAACATTATATTTATGGAAAATCAAGTTGTTAGCATGTAGAAAGAGTTAAGTAGATTTTTTAAAAACTCACAGTTTTTATGTTTGTTCAGTCAGGAGACTTGGTCTTTGGTTGTTGTCCTGATGACGTGGAAGGCGTGCCATGTAGAGCTTGTAGAAGCTTGTGACTTCTGTTTGGCGATGGTGGCATGTCGTCTGGATGGTTGCGTTTTAAGGTCGAAGGTGGGTAACTTCTCACCGGCTTATTTTGCGGGATGTTCGGCTGTGTCGTTGGGGGGAAGATTGCTTGGTCGTTTTGTTGGAATGGCGTGCTTGTTCCTCCATCTTGCTTCTTGGCTCTTCTATCTATCTGGACAGTCTTTTTACCTTCTTCGTTGTGGTCTCCTTCGTTGTGGTAATCCTGTCGACTCTCTGTAATAATGTGTTGTGATCCTGTCGACTAACTGTAATATTGTGTTGAGATCCTGTCTGTGATTAGGGATCCTGTCGACTAGCTGTAATATTACGTTGAGGTTTGGTAAGCCTGTTGTAGAACCTCGTCGACTCTCGCTATAAGTTGTGGCAACCGAGGGTCAAACCTGTAGTAACCGCGAGGGACAGTCAGGGGTGGAGAGTTTTCCAGTACCTCGCTGCACCTTGTAGGACCTTTAACAGTTCTCCCAAAGTACAGGCAGTCGTGGTCGAGGCAGAGTGGAAAACTGGGGAATGTCCACACACAAAAAACGAAGCGACACTGTTGAAAGAAAGTTCCTTGAATAGATAAAAAGCGAGCTAAGAGCAAAGATGGAGATAGGAGATTTCTTACTGTTTTACATCGTCGATGAGTTGGTGACAACCGGCGACAAGGGGTGACGCTGACCGGGACTGACTAAAACTGAAAATGGCTGTTGCTACGTGGGGTCCTATTTAAACAACTTTTTTGGACTAGGAAGTGGACCAGGAAGTATTGCCTTTCTGCACGTGTCCGCAACTCGACTCTGGCAGCGGTCTGGGCTTCCATCTATCTTTAGAAGTTACTTTGTAAATCTCTCTCTGGCTCTTAACTCAGTTTTTAATCTATTATATATTTTTATTTATTCATCCTCAGTACATTACATTTGGTGATGCAAGGAGACATGTCAATTATGCATATAATTAGTTATAAATCTGCAATTAGTTCTATATACAACATGACAATCTTGTTATAAAGATTATAATATATAGGGTTGTTGGTTTAAATTATCATATATATGTTATGAATAATTTGTTTGTTGTTAGATAAAGGGTTGATAAGACAAAGGATCGATAAGATAAAGGGTTGAAGGTGCAGTCGTGATAAAAAAAAAATATTATTTACCATCAAGTAGCTTTTTTTTTCAATTACTTGAGGAAATATTACACATTAGTTATTTTGACATTATATAGAATTTATAAAGTTAATCCTATATTAGTAATTCAAAAAGATAGACATGTTAACTACGCATATTTACAACAAAACTGAAAGTCTTTCTAAAAACGATGATAACAAAAAGTAGAGAAATATCAATGAATAGAAATAAATATATATTTTTTAAAATATAGAAATATTTGAGTTTTTAGATTATATAATATATATATGTTAGATTTTATATCTGTTTATGAGCTCAAAATTGTCTAAATTAGATTTTCGTGTGTATAAATTTCATTAGCAATATTAATTATGAATAGCTTTTTTAATCTTCATTTGCAGAGACTCCGTGGTAAATCCGTGTATAATAAATTACTTTTCCTCCAATTTACCCAGACTAATCAATCTATTAGCTTGATTGTCTTTATATAATTTTTCCTGTATATAAATATCATATTACCATTAAGGTACTATTACTGTTTTTCCTGTATGTATCCTATATTTCTGCTTGGAGAATCTGTATAAGACTAAAAGGTCTTAATAAAGCTTTTAGTTGTTGTTATATTTTTTAGCCTTCCAAGAATTTTACAATGTGTATTTCAACAAAGATAGATAAAGCAGCCGATAAAATAAAGTTTTCATTTAATATATATAATACCTAATTCAATTATTTATAGAGTAACATAATAGAAAAAAAGTCTTTTTTTTTTTAAATATATATAATCCTCTTTATTTTTTAAACCCAAACAATACGTGGCGCGTGTCTTTAGTCAAAATTAAACAAAAGAATTTTTATCTACTTTAAACAAAAACCCAGAAAAATCTTTTCATTTGAATTAAAATTTACTGAGAATTTTTCGCACCCCAAAGTTTTATTTTTATTTCTAAACTAACACGAAGAGAACTCTACGCTTAATTTATTTCTCGTCTGATATTTAAATAAAGTGCCATCTATAACGTTTTAAATGGTTTCGTTTGGAATTTAAATGCGTTTTATTATTATTATTTTCTTTATCAACGTTTAATTTTTTACCTTTCTCTCTTTTTATCATTTTTTATTTATTTAAAATGCGTTATTTAAAAGATATCCAATTATTTTGTGAATGCATTATTTTGATACGTTAAAAAACTTCTTAAAACCTATAAGTTTCAAGAAAAAAAGCTCCCGTTATTTTATTCTTCAAGACAATTTAATATTTCTTTGTTACATATTAAAATATACACATCTATATATATTAAACCTGTTTTACTTATACTTTTCGGATTAGTTGAATTCCACAAAGTACGTGTGTTTTTTTTTTTTAGGGATTTATTAAATTTTATATTTTAGATTTCTCTTTATATAATATGTTTAGCTATATATAGCGTCATTTGCAATATACACTCATGGTCAATCGAAGGCCAACAACCCGAACCGCGTACCTAATTGGTTTTTCTTGGTATTAAAAGAAGGGGGTTTTGACTGATTATATGCTTATTCCGATAGATGGTTCAAGCTATAAACAACCTTTATTTCAACGATAGTATTCGGTCGATGGCAATGAGAAAGGGTGAGGTAGGCTTGTTTATTAAAAGCAAAATCAATCAGTCAGGAGCTCGGGAACATGGAAGCGACAAATCAATAAAGTAAAGGAGGAAGATGTGTTTCTCCCATATAGTTGTTTTAAAAAAAGTTTTTTCTTGAACTAGAAGCTATTATCTATAGGATTAGTTGGTTAAACTTAAAGTTTGACCTGCAGGGCTGGGTCTTTGGGCTTGGCCTAGACGATGACGCCCTGGCCATCCTGACGTCTACCAAGACACACATCTATAAGTACTTCCTCGGTGTGGAACTGAGGAGTGAAGACCTTGTCTGGAGGAGAACTCTCTCAAGGTGGGGAAACCTTCCTTGCTGAAGAAATTTGTACACAACTATATATATATTTCCCTACATTTTATCTACCCTTTATTTACTATTTTATTATATATTTTTCCACCTTTGTAAAAATTGATTAGAAGAATCAATAAAACTGTTTAAATTGTCAATTAAACTAAAGTGGCATGAATAGGTTCACATAGGGCAATACCCAACGAACACCTCAACAAATTTCAATTTAAATATATATTATAGCAAACGTTAGAAAATATCAAAGGTATATAACCTTTATATTTCTTCTTGAAAAAGTTCACTATTGTAGAAAAATATTAATTTTTTTTACGAACATATGATTAATCTGTTTATTTATTTGTTAACGCGCACGCTGAGGTACTTCTCCATGTTGCTTCTCTGGTATTTTATAAGTTTTAATTTGTTTTGCGCATTTAAAAAAATTGCCGTGTCATTGTTTTCCTGGGTGACATTACGATTCTCCTATCAACAAAAATCTATTTTCATACAAAGTACTTGAATGGAATCTTGAGGAAAAGGAGAGACCGGCAGGCTATCGAATAAACCGTTCCTAGGTATGAGAGTCATAATGCGTCAAGATTATCTCGAATTAGGAAGGTGGGTTGGCTCCCCCTAGCGTCATCCAGCGACACTACTTCCAAATCTCCTGACATATTTAGCTATAAAAAGACCTGGCGTGTGTCCAGGACCTCTGGCGATAACCACTGGCTTCATGGAACCTGGGTTGAAGTACATTCTCTTATTGGTATAGTTGAGTTTCTGAAGTATTCGAGAGATTGTGTGGGTGTTGTCTTTTTTTGGCACGGTTATAGCCTTTGTAGCCTTGCGATTGTTTTTTGTTGGCGCGGTTACAACCTTTACTAGTTTTTCTAATTGTTGTTGTTGGGCAGAGAGATTTATAGCATTGTTATAGCCCTGTACTAGCCTTGTTAGTTGTTCGGCTTCATTGTTGGGTCTGTAGCAGCCCTTTGTTAGCCTTACTAATTGTTTTGGTGGGCTCTAATTCTTGGCTCTGTTTCAGTCCTTTGTTATCCTTGCTAATTAGCTTTGTTGGGCTTATATGTTGGCTCTTTATTTAACTTCATTAGTGTGTCTCTGTTAAAGGTATTTAATAGCCTTGCTAATTGTTTTTTATTTGGGCTTGATTGTTTAACGCTGTTACAGTTCTTTGTTAAAGCTAACATGCTGATTTTCTTGGTTGGGGTTTCATCGTTACAGACTAGCCTTGCTAATTTATATATATATTTACATGATTCTATAGGGAACGGTGTGACTCAGAATACAAGAATAAAAAGGGGGACAGTTCCCCCCGCCCGCCCTGCTATTTAGAGCTGTGGAGGACTGTCATCACCTGCATATGACAACATTCTACGTCTCTCACTTGGTGGTAGCACTGGATAGACACTCGTGTTGACGGCTCCATGCTGATTAACGGCCAGGATTTTGGTGTATTCAGGTTTATCTCTGTCAGGTGAATAGCTTACTGGAAGGATATTGATCTTTAAAAATAAAGGTCACCTCTCCCGTCAGAATAGACGTTAAAACTAAGCGCCATCTATTGACCGTCTTTGCAAACTAGCGAACTCGGGTCGGTGACAAATACCTGTGGGCTGGGCAATTATGTATCTATAATGATACAAATTTTTTTCTTTCTCTTCTTTTAAGTATTTAGTCTAATTTCCCAGCCACTCTGTAAAAACTGCCCCAGTCATCCGGGATTATTTTATAAAAATGATAATTTGAGGGCATGCCATGGTGTTCTTCTATAATTCCCAATATAAAATAGAGGCAGTTTTTCACTTCCATCCATATTACAGCATGCCAACACTGTAATTATCTCTTTAGAATTTTTACCCTTCACATTTCTCACCTCTGATGGTCATTGTTTGATTGGGCCAAAGTTTATAAAATGTTTCATCTGTATCGTGAAATAGTCCTGTGGGTTATATTGTGATGGAATAATCTCATCTCTCCAAGTGGCAACACTATTGGAATCTATACTTCCAACTTCTCCATGAAGTCGTTTAAAAGCGATATTCCTTCTGGCCTCTTACACTTTTCTAGCCAGCCATTGCTGACTCCAAAATCATCTTGACCTATTTTCAAGTTCAAGAGTACAGCCTTTTCTTTCAAGATATTGATAATAAGTTTCATGGCCTGCCTGCCTTATCCACCTAAACAGGGCTTCTTCAATCTCTGGAGACACCCCGTCACGATGACGTTTCAAGGTAGAGCTAAAATGATATATATATTAAAAAAAAGCAGATTTCATGGCGAATTTGTTTTTAAAAATCGTGATAATGATGTATCGTGGAATATTTCTCTCTCGGGAAACTTGACTATGTGATTTCCCTTGTTCTATTTCTTCTATAATTTTTATTTTTCCTACATAAGTAATCTGGCCGATCTTTTTTGACAGAACCTGACATACTTGCTACGCTCATTTATTTAAACTAACACGCGAACGGAATGTTGAAATAAAATATTGTGACATCATTACAATGATTTTTTATTTAAAAGGTAAATATTTATAAATTTTAAAATATATGTCTATGTTGGAAATTTAAAAAATGAAATATCATTATTAATCTCAAAGCACACACGATGCTTAAATTCCCGCGTAAAAAAACAATAACACTTGCTACATTAACAACGGCACAGTTACACAATTTTCACAGCAACGGGCAGTGAAATTTAAACTAATCAGAAACCAAAAGTGCGCAGGCGCGACACTAAAGTCCGCTTCTCGGCGGCCACCGCCCTCCTCTGTAATACCCTATTAGCGGTAAAGTTGTATGTAAACAACAATCAACTGCCGGAATTTGAATTTCAAAATGGTCAAATTATCGATAGTGTCGAATTACCGTTTGATATTTGATAGGCCGGATAGATCAGGACATCAAAACATGGTCGAATTATCGTAAAACGTCGTATTAACGAGGTTATACTGTATCTAAAATTGTTATATTGAACATTGCTAATTCATATATTAAAAATACATTTTAGAATATATATCATTTAAAATATGAGATTTGACTATAAATATAGTAATTGAATAAGATCGCTAAAAAATATATAACATATATAAATTATATTTTTCTATTATGTTCCCCTAGAGTAAAAGTTTTTCTTCTATCATTTATGAGCTATTTAGACATGGAAAATTTTCTCTACACATTCAGACTAATTTATTTTGGATGTTGTGTATTTTTAATTCTTAGATACTTGTCCGTATTTGTTCAATAATATAGTAAGATTCTTTTGGAAACTGGAATTAATTTTATTGAAAAGGTTTCCACAGTTTACATGTCTTTATTTATTTATTTTTTACTTAATCTTCCACTCTTCTTTTAAAAAACGATGACAGTTATATTATTTAAAAAGGTATAAAAGAGTAGATGCGTAATTGTCTGAAACAATTATATTCCTTTACTTGTTCTTCGTTTTAATCAAATTACCCTTTTTTTCTAGAAACTATTTTTATTAAATACCTTTTTTTTGTGTGTAATTTATTATTGATAAGCTAGTAATGTTTTCAAATTTAATAATTTTAAACTTGAATGTGTTAAAATATAGCAGTATTATATATACTAGTTAGAAATCACTATATATTCTGTAATGCTAGCCAAAAGAAGCGATGTACTTATTTGCATACTTGGGGGAAGTCTCACAGAGGTATTTACACTTATTGGCCCCCTAGTAACCAAAACGGAAACAAACACTCGCTGTTAAAAAAAAAAAAAGGATGCTTCTGTTTTTCTTTTTTATTTAGGTTGGAGAGCATATGCAAGTTTTTAAAAAATATTTTACAAAGGTGATAGCTCAGGGAAGTGGTCGTTCATGGGAGGTGGTAGCAAACAAAAACCTTATCCACACAATATGTTGAACGTTTCCTATTCCGTATCCCACACCACCTGTGGACCCGGGGGGGGGGGGGGGGGGGGGGGGGGGGGGGGGGGGGGGGTGCGCGGACGGACCAATCAGGAAGAAGAAGTCAGCGGTTCAGCAGTGAGGTCGTCCTTCCTGTTTTTCGGGGGATCTCTTATATCAAGCAACGTTATAAACACGGATAATCATATAGGAAATAGAATCAAAACTTAAATATCCCATATGATTATTTTTAACGTTGCTCTCTTGATAAAAGGAATCTCCCGAAAGCTTGTAACATAATAATAATAATAAATAGCGTTTATATTATAGTTATGATCTATAACGTCTCAAAATAAAGAATCGCAAAAACTTCCAAATATTAATGGTTTTTAATATCGTAAAATATACCGTGTAAGTGAGGTTTTTATTCTTATAAAAGATCAAAATTTCGGAAACATACAAAGTAATAGTTTCCCCCCTTTTAATAGAGGAAAATTTAACTTTACAGCAAGACAATCAACGTCAGAGTGTCCAAATACAGAAGTACAGATTTAATGATTAAATACCACGCGCTCTTTACAAGTTTATTAAAGAGAAAATAAAACTTTAACTGACCGTAGTGTTTATTATTTATAGACCTCATCTAGGATGGTTTCTGTTTTGTTTTGTTTATCCCCAGTACACGTGGTACAGGCCATCATAATCATGGTGGGTAGAGTTTGACAACTGCTTTTACTGTAATTGCACCACACGTCTAAGCATGTGAAAAGCAGTTCGACTTACAAATGTGCCAGAGCCCCGTTTGGTTACTTGCACTCGCTGGTGGAGTTGGACTTTTGCAAGAATTGGGGGCCATTGGAGCATTTCTTTTTAACTTTAAAAAGTGCCCAATGCGGGAATCGAACCCGGGTCGTAGCGGTCGAAAACCAACGGTTTAGACCACCCTTACACCGATCCCCAATGGTTTCTGTAAACTGGGAAAGTTCCACGACCTGTGGTGGAAGTTCTCTGTATATACAACGTTGTCCATTGCTCTCTTTAAATCCTTTACATATTCAACGTGGTCTTTTTGTGAGGCTATGTACGGAAATATAGAAGATTATTATTAAATAGAGGAAAATACCTTTTTTATAAAATCACTTTAACTTATATACACACACGTGATCGTATATATCCATCTTGAGTAGGGCTTTAAAAATGTGTTTTATAGCTGATAGATATTTGGAAATTCTCATTTAGAAGAAATATTAGCAGACGTAACGTGGACGTTAAGCCATAGTTAAATTAAAAAACAAAAAAAGGTGGGATGAAGGAGCTACTCTGGGTTTTGCCTTCCTAGAACCGATATTCAGCACTCCACCCCCTCCTTTTTTCCAAAATAATCTGTGAGAACAATAACCTCTCCCCAAACGTTGTATATTTATAGCATTCGGCAACATCTTCTAGAACAAACACTCGTCTGTCATCACCTATTTTGATTTATTCTTTTGATTTCCTTCTATTTTTCCAGACATTGTTTCCTTGAGATGATAATTTCTGAAGAGCGATTTGGTTTTAACGCTTGTTTGTTATCTTGGAAAGATTATTTTAGTGAGAATCCTTATATCTATAAAAATGAAATGCGAAATCGATGTTTGTTATCGCATCACGCAAAATCTACTGACTCAATCATTATGGAATTTCGCATGTAGGTAGCTGAAGATTTCGTTTAACATATAGGCTATTCAAAAAAAACGAAAAAGTTTAATGTGCTATTTTTAAAAAATGTTAAACCAAAATTCCTTAGTTCAAGCCTTTTACCGCTTGGCGGCGCACTGGTCGCGACGATAAATGAATTTGATTGGTTAATAATTTTACACGTTGTTGTTTTGTAATTTTAGCCGATTAATGTGTCTTTAAAAGGTAAGATTATTTTTATATATTTGAACTCTTTGAAAATAATTTTAATCGATCATTATCAAATAAATACGCCCCCGGAACCTGGGTTAATTAAAACTGTATTGTGAAATTTCGCACGTAGGGAGTTGAGGTTTTGGTTTAACATTTAGGCTAAAAGCACAAAAATTGCATTTCGAAAAACTTTCTTTTCCTTTTTAGAAGGTAGATTTTATTTAATCATTTAGTAATATTTTTTCAATTTAAATTAATTGGAATTATTATTTATTTCGCAGCTTATTCATATATTTTGCTTCGTTTAATTTTAATTAGTGTAAATATAACGATCTACATTTTTAAAGATAAGTGTAGTATTTTATCTCATAAGGTATATTATTTTTAGAACAGTATTCTATTTTTTTTCTTTCTTATATTTAGAGTGCGTATAAATTTTATTAAAGTTGTAAAAAGTATATTTATTGAAAAAAGTATGTTTTACAATATAACTTGCTACATATATTTTACTATATGTTTGTTCCATGTAATATGTTTATGCTCTAATAGCATTTATATTGTAAGCAGCAGCTATGAATTTTCAGTAACTGCTTTATTTGAGGGTTGGCTAAACATTTTTTTTCTGTCATTGGTTTAGGTAGGGTTTATATTTATCTGCTTCACAATATATGACTGCTCATATATATTTATATGGTACAACCATATTTTTATATATTTATCTGCTTCACAATATATGACTGCTCATATATATTTATATGGTACAACCATATTTTTATATATTTATCTGCTTCACAATATATGACTGCTCATATATATTTATATGGTACAACCATATTTTTATATGAATGTTTAACGTTTCATAATACTTTTCAACTTAAAGTCTTTGGAAACAATATTGCTTTTTTCCTATCCTGCAGGTCAACAGTACACTGCAACATGCTATCATAACTCTGGCTTTTATTTATTGTGAAAGTACTGTTTGCTACCTTAAGCTCTGGAGAAATTATAATGTAGATCCATCCTGTGGAAATCACACCATAGTAAAAAAGAACGCATGTAGCTGGTAGCAAATTTTGTGCCCTGTGTGAAGCTAGCGTTCAAATTTAATTTTTTTGAACGATATTTCTATTGTTGGCCTTATTTTCACTTGTCCTGACCCATATAGGGTTAATTAATAACTCATTTGACATTTTACCTTTATTTATGGTCTTGGCAATATATATGTAAAGCTTTTTAGGTAAAAAAGAATTGAGGTATATTTTGAAATATAGATAAAAATCACAAGGAAGCAAGACCAGATCCAAATTAATAAATTATGTGTGGTTTCAGAAACAGCATTGTTACCATCTTCAGACAAAAGTACTGAATACATTCAGTAATTTTGTCTTTATAAGGTAACAATGCTGTTATTGAAACATCACACATAATTCGTTTATTTTTTATTTGGTCTTGCTTTTTTGGTATTTTTAACATTGCCCTTGACTATTAGAAAATGATGCAAATTTCCTAATTATTTTATGCCATTTTAAAAAGTACATTCTTTTATAATAATATCTAATTTCCCACATTTTTCTAAAACTGCCAACAATAACCTAATAAAAAAATAATCCAAGTCTGGGTATTTCAGTATTGCAGATATATTACATTTTTAAAAGTTGTTTAACTATAGATGTACATGCCGGATTAGGTGCCCTTAAAAATGTTTAATCTGGCTGTTTCTTCTTGAACTGCCGAGAGTGAAGTGGAGAAAGTAAAATTTTCAGGTTGCGAGGCCCATTTCCCTTAATTCACACTAATCATTTGATTTTTTTTTTCATTTTTTAGATACCAAAGCCCAGTTTGGTTACTTGCACTCACTGGAGGAGTTTGACTTTTTCAAGAATCAGGGGCCATTGGGGCAATTTTTTTTTTCAGAACAAATTCCCCAAAACTGGATTCGATGATCCCGGGTCGTGGTTTTTAAAAATTAACAGTTTAGACCACTCCTCCAAAAATGCACTCTATTCATTAAATGTGTTTGTGAAATTGATCTTATATTTCAGATTATTTTTACCAGAATTTTTAATTTTGATATTTGCAGTTTATCTCCATTGTGCTGAAAGAAAATTCTTTACTTTAAGTTTTAAAAACAGTTGGGGGCTCGATTCATTCAAGAGTAAACCCCACTCGAACAATACCCGGGCGAAGCCGGGTCCATATATCTATATAGGCTCAATTTATTGGGCAGTTTTTTCAACCAAATTAGACTTTTTTTTAGGCCTTCTTCCATTGTCTTTTTTTTTTTTTTGTTTGTTTTGATGTCATTTGTTTAGGTAGTATTTAGATCAGTGATTCTCAACCTTTTTTTTTGTTGCGGCATTATTTTAAAGATTTGAAAATTTGGCGGCACAATTTTAGAATTTCGCGGCACACTTTTGCTAACTTGAATGCAAGAAAATTCAAATTATGTATCAATATTTCTATGCAAAATATAAGTAATATACATCTCTAACATTCAATTTGTGCTAATTTCGTTATTTTAAAAAGTAAAAAAATGAAAAAGAAAAAAAGAAAAAACCAATACAAACGTGAACATAATCATATGACTAAAATTCGGCGGCACATTTTTAGAATTTCGAGGCACACAAAATTACCGCGGCACATTGGTTGAGAATCACTGATTTAGATTTATCTGCTTCATAATATGTAGCTGCTGATATATATCTATGTATGTTCTACTCATATTTATTGTGCATATTTTTTCAGCTAATTATACTTTTTTTTTTACGTCTTCTTCCATTTGATTTTTTTTAATCAGTTGTTTTACGTTTTCACTGAGTTTTATGCATTTTTCCCCTCCTTTCAGATTATTTCTATGCTTTTTTTTATTTTGGCCTTAGTCATGAGTCGCGCTTATTTTAATAAACTATTTTTGAATTTTTTTCATCAATCTCAGTCCTTTATGTTTTACATTTTTCAGTTATCCTTATTTTTATTTTTACTAATGCTTTGTGTTTGTAGGTATGCCAAGCCATAGGAGAAGCAATCTTTCTCAGCGTTCCAATAGCTCTAGGGTTCAGCATGCTTCAGGGTCAAACATTGCAAGTAGTTGGTGTGCATCTTGAGTCTCCCTGTTTCTCGCATGGGCAACTCTATGTAGCATGCTCCCGTGTTTCCAGCCCTAAAAATTTATTTGTCTTTAGTTCTACTTTTAGCAAGACACGCAATATTGTTTATCAGGGGGCTTTGATATAGATTTTGACAATTTTGAAAGAGATTTCTTCGAATAATGATTTTGGGAAGCTTTACTTTTGTAACTACATAATTTGTGAATAATTTGTTATCATTATTGCTCTACTGTAGTTTCATCAATAAAGCTTTTTTTACTATATTCATTTTAATTTTTTCACATTTAATTCATTTACATAACTCTATTCTTGAAAATTGTTTTTTATTTTTTTTATGGTATCAACATTTCTGGTTCAATTAAGGTTTTTGTTAGCCTGCAACACACCTTATCATAGCTCATTGCATTTATCAGGATAACTTTGCTGTTTTGATTTTTACACCATTGGTATTTTCATGCCTCTATAATATTATATTTGTTTGCAGAATTTTATAGACAATTTGGTTTGGGTTATATACATTACGAATTTGTAAAAATATAAAGGTCAAAGTTTTACAACAAAAAAAAAAATTTTGGAACACCATTTCTCTCCCATTTAATTTAATGATGCTTCATTTATGATTTTAAGAATTGCATTATTTTTATGCATGTTATTTTTAAAATTTGTGTTAGCAAGACATGGAATATTGTTAAGTTAATGTATTATTAACATAAACTTTACCAACCCGTGAAGCGTTAGCTCCAGTCTTTTACCACTGGGGGCAGCACTGTTAGAGCTAATAAATGTTTTCGATTGGTGCTTACTTTTACATGCTGTTTGTTTTTAGACTAAATTAATACACATCAAGTTAGCATTTTTTCATTCTTCAAAAGTTAAGATTATATTTTAACGTTTCATAATACTTTTAAAATTAAAGCCGGAAATAATATTGTTTTTTCCCATCCTGCAGGTCTACATTACACTGCAACAGCTATCATAACTCTGGCTTTTGGCATTGATATTTATATAATGTGAAAGTACTGTTTGCTACCTTAAGCTCTGGAGAGATTATAATGTGTCTACAGATCCATCATGTGGCAATCACACCATAGTGAAAATGCATTTAGCTGGTAGCAATGTAGCACATTTGTAGACATGTGGTGCGCTTACAGTAAAAGCAGTCGCTACCTACCCACCATGGTTATCATGGCCTGTACCACGCGTACTAGGGATAATTAAAAAAAAAAGGAAGCAAGACCGAATACAAATAATTACATTATGTGTGGTTTCAGTTACATTTTGACTATCTTCAGACAAAGGTACTGAATACATTCAGTAATTTTGTCTTTATATGGCAACAATGCTGTTACTGAAACATCACACATATATATATATTTTTTTATTTGGTCTTGCTTTTTTGGTATTTTTTAAATTGCCCTTGACTATTAGAAAATTATGCAAATTAACTATTTAGATATGTAAATGCCGGATTAGGTGCCCTTTAAAATGTTTGCTCTGGCTGTTTCTTCTTGGACAGCCGAGAGTGAAGTGGACAAAGTGAAATTTTCAGGTTGTGCCGACCATTTTCCTTTATTCAAACTAATCATTAGATTTTTTTTTATTTTTAAGAATAAAAGCCCAGTTTGGTTACTTGCACTCACTGGAGGGGTTGAACTTTTTCAAGAATCAGGAGCCATTGGGGCAATTTTTTTTTTCAGAACAAAGTGTCTAAATCTGCATTCAATGATCCCGGGTCATGGTTTTTAAAAATTAACAGTTTAGACCACTCCTCCAAACAGCACTCTATTCATTAGATGAGTTTGTGAAATGGATCCTATATTTCAGATTTTTTCACAAGCATTTTCGATATTGCTGTTTGCAATTTATCTCCATTTTGCTGAAAGAAAATTCATTACATTGAGTTTACAAACAGTTGGGGCCTCTATTCATTCATGAGTAAACCTCGCTCGAACACTACACAGGCGAAGCCGGGTCCAGTCGGGTAAAACCCGGGCGTTGCCCGGGCCACTCGGCTAGTATATATATATATATATTTTTTTTGAGAGAGAGAGAAATTAATTTAAATTTAATACATTCATAAAATAAATCCTTCTGAAGAAGTGAGAGTTCTTAGTAACGACCTAGGTGGCTTATTGTTGTCATTGATGAGGTATCAGAGGTTTGGGATATTATAAATGTTCTAGAAGGTTGTTTTGAGTTGAAAATATATTTCTATGATTTTCTTTTGTGTAGGAAACAAGTGAGAATATTGTATGCCCTATATCCATATATGAAAATATTATGGGGAAGGGAAATATGCGCTTAGATATTAATTAAAACTATCTTGTCTATATTCTCCTGTTTTCAAATGATTATATAAGAAATATGTATATTATAAGTGTTGTATTCCAATTGATTACACACAGCGTTCAACGTTAATTATACTTTAATTAACTATAAGGTAAAGGGAATATATATAGATTAAAAGTAAACACACATGGAGAGAAGGAATGGCGTGGCAACGCCGCAGGTAGGGTTACAACATCGACAGGAAGTGAGTCAGCTCAGTGTTACCGAAGCCAACCGTCCGCCGCCAGGGATCCAGCAATCTCCTCCCTCGAAGTGACCTCCTATTCATGGATCACTTCGCCGCTTAAGAGTCTCGAACGATGAAGTTCGTGTAGGTTTCTCCCCAGTGGCTTGGTCAAAATGTCCGCTAGGTTTCTTCCACTTGTTTACTTCAGTACTGAGGAGTGCAATTGAGTTCTGAGTATCTCTCTGGTTCCTTAGGATCATTGGATGAGATCGAGTAGGAGAAGGCTTCACAGTATCTTCATTATGGCTGTCCTCTTCTGTAGGTATCACGTCTTCTTGATCTAATAAAGACACTGGATTCTCTTCAATCTCCCGTTGAGTCCCATAGCTGTAGTGTTCAACTGATGGAAGCACCTCCCGGTTGCTGTTGTTCCCCGATACATCACTCTCTTTGAAGACACAGTCCCGAGATTCCACCACTTTATTCATCTCAGGAATCCACACTCTGTAGCCACGTCTTCTGAGTGCATATCCAACAAGGTTACCTTTGACAGCTCTCCTTTCGAGTTTGGATTTACGGACTTGTCTTGGAATATGGACAAATACTTGACAGCCAATAGCTCTTAGGTGTTTAAGACTAGGCTTATTCCCTGTCCACAGTTCATATGGCGTGCTTTCACCATTGTGATTGTTGAGAACTCTGTTTCTGACATAGGCTGCGGTGTAAGTCAGCTCCGCCCAGGAAGCCTTTGGCAGACCACTTCCAGATATAGTGCTCCTGACAAGATCTAGGAGTGTCCTATTCATTCTTTCTGCCACACCATTCTGTTGGGGTGTATACGTCATAGTGTGTTCATGAACTATTCCAACGCTCTTGCAGAAAGTGTCCCATTCTTTGGAACAAAATTCCAAGCCATTATCCGTACGTATTCGTTTTAGTTTCCGGCTGGTTTGTTTCTCAGATTCTTGAATCCACTCTTTGACTTTTCCCAGGGTTTCGCCTTTGTTTTTCAGGAAAAATACACTTGTATATCTCGTAGATTCATCAATGATGGTTAAGACGTACTTGGCTCCTCCCCAGCTCAATACGTCGAGTGGACCCATCAAGTCCGCATGCACCAAGTCCAACGGCATGATTTCTTTTTCCTCCTTGTGTGAGTGTTGAAGGAATGGCAGACGGTAAGACTTGCCGATCAAGCAGTCTTCGCACTTTTCTGGCTTTGCCGGGCTGCAGTCTTCGCACTTTTCTGGCTTTGCCGGGCTGCAAACAAGTCCTCTTACGCTTTGGTTCTTGGCCATCTTTTCTATCGTATATGCATTTACATGCATCAGCCTTTTGTGCCAAAGTTCCAGTGTAAGCTCTTCCTTGCATTCAGATGCAAGAGAAACACGATCATTCTGATCTATCGGAGAGGATGGAGTAGTCTGGACGTAGTAAAGTCTACCCAATTTCTTTCCCTCTATCAAGAGTTTACCTTTCATGTCCATAATGTGGCAACCATTCTTATTGAAGACAACTTTTCTACCGTTTTCTATCATTTGGAGTACAGACAGAACACTGTGACGCATATCTGGAACATACAAGGTGTTCTGGGCAACCATTTTGCTGGCATCTCCCTTGTGTCCAACAATATTGGCACTGACAGTACCGATACCACATACTTCTATAGAAGAGCCATTCGCAATAGTGATGGAACTCATATTGCTTGTACACTCTTTCAGACATGTGAAGTAATCTCTCTTGGGAGTCATATGGTGCGTCGCTCCAGAATCTATGATCCAGGTCTCGGCGGTAGCTTCAAACAAAGTGTTGCACATTGCCGACATATTTACGCCTTTGTTTTGGTCAAACCTCTTTGGTCTTTGTTCATTCTTTCCTTTCTTCCTGCATTCCCTTGCATAATGGCCTTTACCTCCACATTTGAAACAAACAACCTTTGCTTTAAATTGTTTTTCTGTTTCAATGGGCTTCGAAGAGGCATTAACGACCATGGCACCCACATCTTTTGGTAGATTAGACGAACGCCTTTCTGCTTCTGCCAACAGCCGTCTTTTAACTGTGGCGGTCGTGAAGTCTGAATCAGGCAAGTTACATATTGTTGAGACAACGGTGTCCCAATCCTCTGGTAATCCACCCAAAAGAACCATAGCCAAATCGCCATCATCAATTTTGTCGCCAATTTGGGCCAGTTCGTTTACAATGTAGTTTATCTTCCCCATATACCCTTCCATATTGCTGTGCTGAGTCAACCTTTCGCCATATAACTGCCTTCTTAGTTGTACGGCTCGATATCTACTATCCTTTGGTGCGTATAATTTTTCCAGTTCTTCCCAGACCTCTTTCGGAGTATTCAAATGTTGAACATGCAATTGTTGTTCATCATTAATCCCGAGGCAAATTTTTGCAAACGCCTTACCCTCCCGCGACAAAAAAAGTTTTGTTGCAACAAGGTCACTAGGGTCAGGCTTAGCCTCTCCTGGATTGATCAAACTCCACAAATCGTTTTCGATTAGAACGAGTTTCATCTGGAAGCTCCAGCTGGAGTAATTAGCACCATTTAATTTTGTAATCGTCGTGTTTGCCATTTTACAAAATATTTGGTAAGTAGAAAAAAAGGATGTTCCAAGTAATCAAAGGAAATTTTGTTACTCACGTTTTAGGCTTCGCGCTTCTTCAGTCTGACGTTTTAATCCTTGCGCTTCTTCAGTCTGACGTTTTAATCCTTGCGCTTCTTCAGTCTCACGTTTTAGGCCTTGGGCTTCTTCAGTCTCATAATCTTTGTTGTATTCCAATTGATTACACACAGCGTTCAACGTTAATTATACTTTAATTAACTATAAGGTAAAGGGAATATATATATAGATTAAAAGTAAACACACATGGAGAGAAGGAACATGGCGATGGCAACGCCGCAGGTAGGGTTACAACATCGACAGGAAGTGAGTCAGCTCAGTGTTACCGAAGCCAACCGTCCGCCGCCAGGGATCCAGCAATAAGTCCATATAGCGCAGAGATAGAACATGAATACTTTCAAACGTAGTAGTTAAATAGATATGACCGGTTTTCAGAATAGAATCATTCACCAGTCATGTGACAGTGATCCTTATTTTTTTAAATATATATTTACAGTTAGTAGAACGACATTTTTGAAAATATCCCGCATGTGTTTCTTTTGAACGAAAAATCGAAATTTATTTTAAGGAAAAATAACGTTTATTTCTATCCTTAGTGATGAAGTATGAAAGGATGAATTGTGAAGAGTAATGATAAACAGAAAAATAAAAGTGTCCAGGGATGGGAATCGAACCCACAGTGTTCCGCTTACCGAGCAGATGCCATGTCCACTAGGCTACCCTTGGACATATTTTTCCGTTCGTAAATATTATATATAGTGATTTTTATACAATATAATGCGGCCTATGATTGTAGAACGACATTTGAAAATATCCCGCATGTGTTTCTTTTGAAGGAAAAATCGAAATTTATTTTAAGGAAAAATAACGATTATTTCTCCTTAAAATAATTTTCGATTTTTCGTTCAAAAGAAACACATGCGGGATATTTTCAAATGTCGTTCTACAATCATAGACCGCATTATATTGTATAAAAATATATATATTTATTTACTTTTTTAAAATACCTATTACGTTATTTTCATAAATAAATTACTAGCAACATTTATCCAGCTACGAATGATAAACAACATTGTTTATTGAAGACCTCACGTGAGACCTACAGTGAATCATGGATAGATACTCCTTCTCATTTTCTGAAGTCTCTCAAAGCTCTTTGAAATATGTCGTTTCAAAAGATTTTAAAATGCTCTATCTCATATCGTATTTTTATAATTAATGGACAAACCATAAGGAATTTTGTCTTCGTAGGAGAAGTAAATAAAGCATTTGGCAAGGCGTTAAAAATTGTTCTATTATCCTGAAGATAGAGGTTGTCTGGCCGGCATTCACATTTCTGTGAAAAATAGACAATTTTTAACGCCTTGCCAAATGCTTTATTTTTATTTACTTCTCCTGACGAAGACAAAAGATTTTTGTCGAAACGTTGAGAAAAATAAAAAAAAACTCTAACTGTGTTGTGTGTGTGTGGCCGAAGTGTCTATTTTTCCCAGATATTATAGTTATATAAAATAATATGGATGTATATATTAGGATATTTTACTGAAATATCAGGGTTGCCTATATATAACGATATTTTCTGTTAGATTTGAATAAATACTAGTCAAAGAAATAATAACAATACAAATTAGTCAAGTGTGTTGTGTAGTACGGGGTGTTTAAATTCTATATTTCGAGCAATGTGTGATACCAATATCATGAATCATCATTATGTTCTATACATTCTGTACGCCATTAATTCCCTGTTCATAAAACTCCTTAGGTTGAGAAAAGGCAGCGTCCGATCGACATCATTTCTGAGCTATCTTGAAAGATCCAAAGACATCGCTTTGAGAAAGGTCTGGAATGTATGGAGGGTGATTTCTGGAGGTTTGACTCCCTCATAAACAAGGAAACTTATCACAGACTTTGTTTCCACTGCTCCAATTGTAGAGTTTGGATATGTGTTACTGGCGAACAGAGCACGTTTTCCCCATTGATATATAAATCCCTAATTAAGCCGAGTCCCCATCTCTTCACAATGCATATACAACATTCGGATGTTATCTATCTGTACATAATTATCTCTACAGCAATACTTCATTTAATTCTCTCTATAAACATTGATGAAAACCAAACTATAATTAGTATAATAAAAGATATATCAGATATTATATTATATATCTCAACCGCGCAAATATATTTAAATAAATAGAAAAACCTCTCTTTAAAATGTTCTTCTTCTCTCAGCAAATATATCTTTAACGTATAATAAAAATGGGACATAATAAAAGAATAAACGGATATAGAGAAAATTCTATTCTTTACAAAAGTACAAAAGATTCTCAAAAATTAAAATAATTGCTATTTCTCTTCTTAGAAGCAGACGACAAATATTATCTTGAAATCTTATTGAATAATTTATATTACAAACAAGAATATATAATCTATTTAAAACTATTATTAATATATTTGATTAACCCAGGTTGCTGCAGGGAATATATTGTTTGCATAAGTCAGCATTATATTTATGTAAATCGGCAGTGCTTTCAATTCTCAAAATATGCAAATATATGCTTTGTGTGTGTGAATAATATCAAATGAAACCCAATACAAATTAAATATAGCTATCTATAAAAATTATCGAATTGTTTACACAAAGGGAAGCATACCGATTTTTTTTTAATATCAGCAACGTTGTCAAATATCAAAAATGCAAATGGTGCTCTCTCTCTGTGAATCGAAAAAAAAAAAAAACTCAATAAAAATTAAGGAACCCCTATCAGAAGGAAAAGTAGTTAATGTACTTCTCGCGTGAGGGATTCGCCAATAATGGTTAACTATTATGGCGCCTAACGTTCTACATAAATAAAACAGACGATTCTTCAAATTTAGGGATTATTAATCGTCTGCACACTGGCTAGGAAACTATTATTGCTGGGGGTATGTTTTGTTATATGGATTCTAGTAGTTTTCTTTCTCAGAAATGATATTAAATTTTTGTTTCGTCTGCTCAATGTAAATTTTTGAAGGTTTTCTTTTTGCTTATATTTATTTGTGGTTGGGTGAGGAATAAATTTGCGGCTGAAATATTGTATTGTTTTACCCCCTTTTTTATATCTATCTCCTTCGTAATATTTTAAATATATATATTCTCACATATATTCGAGAATTAAATCATAATAGAGAATACATTTTTTATTAAAAGATTCATATAATATATTAAATTGTAATATATATGGCTTTATCAAATTACAAAACTATTTCAGACGCGTAATATTCTTTTTAAAATAAAACAATTTCTACTGCCCTTACTGCAATGGAAAAATTAAAGGGAGGGTCTGGCTCATTGCAGTAAGGACAGTAGAAATTGTTTTATTTTAAAAAGAATATTACGCGTCTAAAATAGTTTCGTAATTAGATAACAGATGGCGCGCTAGTGCATCGTAATATATGGCTTTGTGTGTGTTACTGCCCAGAGTCAGCTAGTTTGCTGAGAGGGTAAAGAAATTACGCTTAATTTTAGCGTTTTTTTCTTTTTTGACGGGAGAGGTGTGTCTTTACTTTTATAGATCTATGATATAGTAAAGGAGAACCTCTCTTCTACAGGATAACTATATTATAACTTAAATAAAATATAATAAACCAAACTCAAAACTATATTTGAAGATTGATTTCTCATGACGGCACATCAGATTCATGTAAAAGTTTACTTCATTCGGCCAAAGGTTTATTGTCTTACTTGAGTTCATTAATCACTTATATCTAATTGAAAATATTTAGACTTTTACATCACAAAGATTCGTTATACCGTCATAATTTTGCTTGTAAATATTAGTGTGTTTTACTAATGGCGCAGGAAGAGTCGAAATAAAGAAGAGGACCTTCTAGTGTCGAGGACATACGGCCTGCAGAAGGGGTAGAATGACAAGTAGCAGAACGACGGAAGTGCTATTTCAGAGTCCCGGATGTGAATGATTGAACTGTACTGTTTACCCTCTCTTTTATCATTAGGACTTCCGTTTATCTAAACACTCTCTTCTTTATTTGGTTTCCCAATCCTTCCTCCTCACATCAACCTGAGCTATCTACCACTAGCAAAACCTACCTTCATTATAACCTTATTTCTAATTTGTAACAGAATGAAATTACTGGTAATGTGTTTCTTTTCAACAATATCATCAAATATTATCTCTACAGACCTTACTGCAATGATATAAGTTATTGAATAAGAGGGCTTTGTTTTTGTTTCTTATCCCCTTGTGTAAAGATTACACGAATTCCATGAGTTCATGCTCCTCGAGCTTTGATCGCATGGAATGGGGTGTAGGGGTGCAGCTTTTATTGATCATGGCACCATGATCCCGGCACACTTTGGTGAAAGTCTGACTTTGCCTGTAGTTTGAAGTCGTTTCTAACATGGAAGCCTTTGCTGCCGACTCTAACATGAGTACAGACGCAACTCCTCTGTATCCCTGGAGTATGACCCTTGCTCATCAGTAGTGATTCACTACTTATATTTGATAACTTATATCATTGCAGTAGGGTCTGTAGAGATAATATTTGATGATATTGTTGAAAATAAACACATTGCCAGTAATTTCATTTTGTTACAAATTGAAACGATAGGTGACAATTGAATTTATAACCTTCTTTCATCAGTTTTGTATATTTGATGCCTCCCTACCACCCATTCTCATTACTCCATCGATCTTTCAACTCGCGCTTCTCTCTTTGTTCCTTCAACCTACGACATATACTAGAGAGAAATCCTTCTTGTAATCACCTTTTCAAGCAACGAACCATTTTTTTCTTTGCTTTATTTCACTCAATTTTACGTTTGGTTTATATTTATTCCATATAAGAAAAAGAAGTCGGTGGACGAGTAGGTAACACCCTCGATTCCCGACAGTTATGAACTGGGATTAAATCCCACGTTAACATTTTGTTTAATATATGAATAACCTTCACATATTATTCATTGTTACAAATATCATAAACTAGGTTGCTCTTTTTGAGCGGTACCTAATAAAGTGATTTTGGAACCGAATATTTATTCCGCTAAACTCCGCCATCTAAACTGAACGTTAAAGAATTCAGAATATTTTATCCTACATACATTTATATAAAGGTAGATATATTTGATTGAAAAAAAGCCTCATTAACAGACTGAACGCCAACCTTTGTCAAGGTACAGCATATTTTTCAATTCTCTGTAAAAAAAAATACCTTGTTGTACCTTGATAATGTTGGTGTTCAGCCGTCTGAAATATTGATAAACAAATGAATAAAACAAAGCTTCAAGGGCTGCGTATCTTTTAATAAGTTTTTTTTATTGCACTATACTAAAATGCGATATTCTACTCTATACTACCTATGTTGAAAAGAATATTGGGTGGCTCTGATTCATGAGGGGGCGAACACCTATTCAGATTATTAATAAAAGATACGCAGCCCTTGAAGCTTTGTTTTATTCATTTATAAATCGTACAGGGTTTTTCAATCGATATATGGATAAATATTTAAATATAGGTTTTTTTAAATATATAGATTTTTATCTCTCTCTCCATATCCTTATTTAATCTTATTTATTCATATACACCTATCCCCCGATTTACACGGTAGATACGTTCCTGAGAAAAACGTGTAAATCGAGGGATAGGTGTATATTAAACTGTCAAATCTGAATAGGTGTTCGCCCCCTCATGAATCAGAGCCTCCCAATATTCTTTTCAACATAGGTAGTATAGAGTAGAATATCGCATTTTAGTATAGTGCGATAAAAAAAAACTTATTTGGAAAACCGTGTAAAAGCGAAAACGCGTAAAACAAGTACCGTGTAAATCGGGGGATAGGTGTATTATATTCATATATATTTAACCTTACAACTTTATATGAACGATGTAATAAAGAAGTGTCAATCTCTATCCATCTAAGGTTTGCTCTATTCTAAAAAATACATTTCTATAAACTAGACTAATGACCCAATTTCTCCTAGAGCGGATATTTACCCGAGTGTATATAGAATAAAGAGGCTGAGTACATTTTGTGTTGTAAGTTCATTTATAATCAATCATTATAATCTGGTAAAAGGGGATAGGTTTGGCCTCCCAAACAACAACCAACTTTTGGGTGTAGCATTTTATTTACTCTGGGATAGAAATATATCTCTTCCACAGAGAACCAATATCGATCTATTAATTATCATCAATTTTTATTTATCACTAGCCGAATGACCCGGGCAACGCCCGGGTTTTACCCGATTAAATGTTTTTATTCAAATACTATTCGTAACAATTATAAATTGGCGCCGTGGGTGTCACTCTTGTGAAACGTCCCGCTCCAAACTTTGTGTCTGATAGCGATATTTTAATAGAGAGATGATCTGGCTTTATGTCTTCTGCTCGAATGGATGTTTTTTGTTAGAATTTTGTCCCTTTATACTAAAAATGAACTGGCTTCACCCGTGGTCTCTGCTTTTTGGAATTTTTCCCGAAATGATTTTGTATCTGATAATCAAATATGATACAGAAATATTGTCATCGTCATTTTTTTAAACTAAAAAACAACTATTTATGCCCAGAACCTGTCAATTTCAATTTTTCTTGGCTAAAAATCCGATAAATATCTCTTCCAGATTTTTCTCTACGTCCTGTTAAAACACCTTTTTTCATGTACGTTAGGTCAACTGATATTATCTCCCATCTTCACCGCTAGAGGCGCTGCTTGCGAGCGAAAGGCCAAATTTGCAACGCAATTTGCAAATAACTCGAAGAATATTCGGGATAGAGACCTGAAATTTTCACGATAAGTTTTTCCAGATTCTACTCTATATACTGTTAAAATTTCAGTCAGATTAGTTACGTATTGTGGACGTGTATAGCCGACATAGGAACAAACACACATACATACATACACTGACTTTTATATATATAGGGATTACACATGATTGACCCAGAAAAGTTGTTAACGCAATTATATATAGAGATATTCGTTTTGAAAATAGAACAATCCATAAATCAATCTTCAATTAAAAAAGGCATATATTGGATCAAAATATCATTTATTTTATCTATATTTCAGATGGCTGAACGCCAACCTTTATCAAGGTATTATAACATATTAATAGATTAATAGCTAGACTGAAATATTGGTAAAATAAATGATATTTTGAACCAATATATGCCTTTTTTAATTGAAGATATAGAGATATGTGCGTGAAATTTCTACGATCACAGAAAACATCTTTCCATAGTTTCGTTAAACCCCAACACCAAGAGTAAATCTTCATTGTGTGCAAGTTATACAGCAGAATAAACAAAACAATAGTTGAAGCTTAGACCTGGTGGATTGAATTGGCGAAACTGCTGGGAAGGTTCACCACTGATGAGCCAAGCCTTCCTTATTCTTTTCCCTCTATTCAATTCAATAATTGTACCAGTTCGTTCATTTTTTTTAAATCAATTGAAAAATTTGGTCTCTTCTATGTATTTCTTCTTCTTTTAAGATTATTGTATTTTTATATACGATAAAAAGAGATTTAGTGTTCCACATATCTGACCACTCACTACCTATCAAATTATTTTTCCCCCAGTGGCGATCACTGCGCATGCTCATCGTAACGAGATTTCAAGTCAGACGATTAGAGAAGCATTACCCCCCGATGCTAATCAAATTGCCAACACCGTTCGTAATGACGAGGTGATGATGATAATTTTATCTCTGCGAGAGAGATGTAATTTGATTAAGAATATTAATTTCTCGCACGCGACTAATTGAAGTTTTCTTAATTACATTAAACCAAGATGACATTTTGTAGCTTATATTGAAACGGATGTAATACATTGTTGTTTCGAAGTCACGAGATGAAATTTACAGATTCTACATTGTTTCTCAGGAACGAGGAAAATAGAAGGGATTTTTTACATTACAGTAAGAACTACCTCTCTATAAAGGACAACTTCTAGTTGAAAAGCCAAAGTGTCCTTTAGGGAGAGGTTTCCTCTTACCTGAGAGTTGATAAATAGTAAAAAAAAAAGGTTATTTTTGTGATGAAAAATGTTCTTTATAGAAAGGTGTTTTCTAGCGAGAGTGCCTTCTCATGGCGTTTGTCTTTTAGCGAACTTAGATAATTATATGAAGAGAAACGAGGCCTGTTTTGAAGGTTATCAGGAAAATAACATAAGAATAGGATAGGGCTTATATAAAGAGGAAAAAGTTCTGGAGGATAAATTGGATGAAAGGAGAGACGAAGAATTCGACTAACGAAGATATAAAGAGCTCAAGATAGAGAAGTATTTTTGTGTAGTTTTTTTGTTGCAATAATTATCTTTATTATAGAGAAAATCCTAGTTTTTCAGGCTGGTTCTTGACATATGATAACCGCTTGTCCACCATGTGTGGTACAATTCTACTAACTGACGTTTCAGTAACCCACTGTCGCCATTTTCAAGTAAAACTTACAAATTATCGTCCGTATTTTTTTAATCACGTTTGAACTTGAAAATGGCGAGAATGTGTCGCAGAAACACTCATGGCTGCCGAGAGTGGTCATCAATATATTATGTTTTTTAAAAAGCACCAGCCAAGAGAGGCTTTTCTGTATCTTGCCTAATTACAACATGCATACTATACTTTGATCGAAAAAAAAAACCCTTTCAACTTTTATAAATATGCTTTGCAATTTATGATTGTTATTAAAGACGTATATAGAGTCATCTCACTTGCCTTTTTTTGTCCCAAATGGAAAAATGACGAGATCATGCTAAAATATTGAGCCACATCCTGGCCTCTATAGTCCAAAAAATAAGCATTCCTTCGAGAATGTTCCAGTTTTCACCAAAAAGCTAAACCAGACTGAACCTCCCACAGGACATAGCATCCTTTGATATTGAGTTCTTGTAGATAAAAAACCTTTTGTGGAAAATTTGAGTTAAACTCATGCATCTCTCCTCGCTATATGTAACAGTGAGTATATGTTGCGCCCTTAGAGTCCAGAACCAGCTAAAGGACAGAGAAACTGAAGCCATTGAAAATCACACGCGAAACTAAGATTTTTGCCAGTCCCGGTTATATATACACACACGGGGTAATAAATACTGTTCAAGTTGAATTGGCTCAAATTGAGTGTACAATTTTGTCTCATCACTCAGGTTAAGTATATTTTCCCAGCGAGTTGCCATCATTAAATTCAATGCCAAAGAAGTAAATAATAATAATAAAAAAACTCATTTTAATATGTTTATTGTCCTCCAAGACATTGACTTCTGCCAAAGGTGGTCTCTTCTTGCACCATCGCTCGAAGCGGCGTGAATTGATAATGGCGCGCGCGCCAAATAAATATATAAATAAATGAAGCCTTTGAAAGTTGTCAAAGAGGTGTTTAGCTTTGTATAGTGGTTAGGCTAATTCTGTATTTTAAATAACAAGTTCCTTTTTTCCAACTGACCATTGTTTCTGCTGTTGTTGATGATGATCACGAGATGATTTAAAAAAAAATACATTTTAGACCTCTGACCCGGTTCTTTCTACGTTTTACCTCCCGTATTTCACGTGTTTAAGTTCTTTGTTTAAAGATGCATACATTGTGAAGGATTAAGAATTGATGTATTCTAATCAGAGCATGGAGTATCATGTGCATTTTTGCCCTAATACCATCCCTTTCAATATGTAGGAATAAACATTTTCTGTTGCTGTTGAAAGGAAGCTTAACGTTGCCTACAAAGGTTAGACAAAACATCGGTAACAATAACAACAATGGTGTATTCACTACGACAACGAATGCCATTGTTCTAAGTTTCTATCCAGTTTGGGAAGATATTGAATTTTCTTGTATTCTTTTTACTTTATATTATCATATCTATATATTGATTTTTTTGTGCTTTTTCTCCAAAATTGTGTACCAGCGCATTAATATCTATATATATATATTAAGGAGTTCGTGGATGTCCCCCCCCCCAAAAAAAAAACTGAATATCTGCTATTGAGAGATGCGGTTCAAATATTTAAGAAGGGTTTAACAAGGTTAGAATCTAGGTGGCGAGAGGAAGTAAATAGATACTATTGTAGTAAAATAATTCTGAGAGAGATGGTATACTATAAACACGATGTTTTAAAAGATAAGGACTGGCTGTCATTCTAGATATTTCTTCGATTTAGAGCATTCGTCTAGAACATATCTTTATTACATGGCTCTGCTTTGCACTTTTAAAGGTGCCACAGCCCTTTTAAGTTATTTTAGCACATAATAAGAGGAAACGATTTTTAGTCACTTAGGAAAATAAAAACTAATTAGAAAGTGCTCTTTCAAATCAAAACAAACGCCCCATAATCAGAGGGAGTAGTGTCAGGACTATAAGGAGAATGAGGTAGAATCTTATATCGAACCAGTTCTTCACATTTCTGATTAGTCATTTTAGCAGTGTGTAACTTCCATTTTTCAAATTAAGCATTTCTCCCACTCCTATAGTAAGTGTGCGCGGCTAATTAACAGTTAGGTATTATTAGCAATTGTTAGGTAATAGACAATTCACATGTTTCTGAGCATATTTAGGTACAATAACACTACAACACCTAGTTGCAGAACCAAAGTGTCCTTTAGCGAGAGTGTCTTCTTGCAGGAGAGCTGTTAAAATGATCATTTTGGCGATGAAAACTTTCTTTTGTAGAGAAGTGTCCTCTAGATAGAGAGAGAGAGACAATTGACAATTGACATATTTTTATTGACATCTAGTCAATACATGTAAAGTGCACAGTCCGCACTGAGAGAGAGAGAGAGAGAGAGAGAGAGAGAGACTCATGGAGACTCTATTGTATTAGTTTGGATATATATATATATATATTTGAACAATTAATTGTTCAAAATATGATAATTTGATCAAAATCATATTTTTCTTGCCATGAAGATAACTTCATATATATACTCTAAAAAGGAGAAAAAAAAAAGACTAACAATAAGTTTTATAGATAGAATCAAATACAAGATAAAGTTTATCCGTCATTTAGTGACATATGGAATGTGAGCAGTAAAAATAAAAAGAATATAATGGTATGTCTGTGGATATGCTATGGAGTAATCGGTATAAGCGGAGTTAGATCCAGCATTAAGAAATGACAGAGAAAATATGTAATTTCAATGAGTCAATGAATATTTGAGGACCTGAGCGCTCGGTGTCAAAGAGGATAACTCTGCATACATTTCGATATGAAACGGTGATACAGAACTAAGACATTCTTCCATCTTCGACATGAAACATGCGGAATATAAACAAAGAGTCAATGAATTATAGAAAAGAATACGAAGAGATATTTGAGCGCTTCAATGAAGGAGGGGATAACCTCACGGAATTCACGGCAACGGAGCGATTAGTAATCAGAATTGATGGGAGAAACGCCTTTACTCCGTGATATAAAGCAATAAACTCTTTAACGAACGTTAAGAAAGAATATGAAGGAGGGGCTTGAGCGCTCAAATTAGAAAGGGAATAATCCCAAAGACAGCGTTACGTCTACCGAACTGATTTATGGAGTTTATATCGGCTTGAATGACAGAAAAGAAAAATATGGTAGTATTCAGTGAGCGTTAGACTTGAGAGCTCCATGTTGAAGGACCTACCCAGCCGGACGACGGGCGGCAGGGTCGCCGACACACCCACCAAGCACAGCATCACGCCACGCCACATGCCGCAGCACTGGTTTATTTTTACATCGACGATATGACGAGCGGGCCTCCCACGCCTTGCGTAACACTCCACCTGTGGTGTCTTATAGTCCGGCTATCACTGACTGAGTCAGTTGTCCACACTATTGCTTGAACAAATATTAGGATTAGAGTATTCTTAATATTAGTGTCGTCATGGCCCCCGCATTTTCAAGGTTTATTCTGTTTTTGACGTGTTTTTAGAAGGTCAGATGTTAATCGAGAATAACGTCTAGGTAGCGGACACTGTTATTTTATTAGTTCGTCAGAAAAAATTCGTCGAAGTGTTGCCTTCTTTTGTGTTTTATATATAAGAATGAATTCCCTTCTTTGTGGATTCAGTGTAACTCGCTATTTGTTACAGCGCTTCTTGGAGTTTCAGGTAAATTGTGTCAAACACGACATGGTCTACATTCAGATGCAGCAACGTTACTTCGGGGTAGGTGGAACCAATGACTGAACATCTCGGCTGGCGTTCACCTAGGTGTCGACAAAACGTTTTTGACCTTCACTCTGAAGTTTCTTTCAAAGCTCCTTTTTATTTTGACAATGTCTCCGGGAAATCTCTTATCTTACATATGTATAATAGAGATTCATACCAAACTTTAATAAATGCTTTATAAATCATGGAAAGTAGAAGCACCTTCTTCCGAACAATGAGGTTTGTTGCTATCTGGCTGACATTCCCTACCACAATCGTCATTTTGGATCAAAACTCCATATTTTGGAGTGTTATAAAAATAAAATAATACAAGGTTGTCCCAAAATAAATGCTTTAGAGATATAAAAAGAATATACCTCCTGTTAATTGCCGTAATTTCATGGCAGTGGAGTGCTTCAACTAGTACACGAATTGTTCTAGAGCTTTAGAACATTGTTTCGCTTAGTGATCTTCTTATTCTTTTAAAAATAATTCTGTCAAATAGTTTGGAGGTGGCATGTGTATTCTGTAGCTAGCTGGTTCATGTTGTAATTTTCCTTGTTTCCGTTTGGGAAAGAGATAATCAAAGTTTTCTAATTGTTTGCGAAATGCATTAAGGGGGCGTTAAAGGTGAGTGATTCGAGGACATGATTGGGCAATAATTTTATAGCTTAATTTGGAATCCCGTCTATGCCGGGAGAATTTTTGTTTGGGTGGTGTCAATTATTTCTTTTAATTCTCGTAGGTTAGTGGGTTCCAGACCTATTTCGTTGTTTGTGTTTGGAGGTATAAGCTAACACCATTGAACTGTTTCATTTTCAGAAATAGGTAGGAATATTTTGGCGGAATTGTTTTTAATAGCTATCTGTTAGTGTTTCAACTGCTTTTAATATCGGAATGTTTGTTTTAAGAGAGGAGTATTTGAGAGAAAAAAGTCTTCTTCTTCTTTCTTATCTCCACTCAATCATTAGGGTATCAAGTTGTGACCCTTGATGGTATTTGACAACCATCATGATAGGGTGAAGTAGAATGCGTCTGCCTTTGTCATTAAGACTGGGAGCACTACTCAGTGGCAGGCTGACTTAGCTCCAAAAGAAATGGCCGCCTCTGAGATGAGGAACAGATGCCATGTGCAGCCGCTCCTAACATGGAGTACAAACGCTGCTCATCCTGTATCCCTGGATTAGGAGCCCTTACAGGGTACTATCAGCCGGGCCAGCTGAACCCAGGTTTTTTAGCGAGCTTGTTACTGCTCCCCTCCTCCTTTTTCATCCGGGCTTGGGGCCGGCAAAGGCGGAGTTAGAGAAAAAAGTCATCCAAGAGAGGAAAAGTGCCTTACAAAAAATTATTTAATTGACTCAAGTTTTCGGGCCTTGGAGCCCTTCTACAGGACTAAGGTTAACTATAACCCTGTCCTATACTATAGACGACTAGCAGAACTGAGAAAATGATAGACACTAGCCGAATGACCCGGGCAACGCCCAGGTTTTACCCGATTAAATGTTTTTATTCAAATACTATTCGTTACAATTATAAATTGGTGCCGTGGATGTCACTCTTGTGAAACGTCCCGCTCCAAGCTTTGTATCTGAGAAGCGATATTTTTATAGAGAGATGATCTGGCTTTGTGTCTTCTGCTCGAATGAATGTTTTTTGTTAGAATTTTGTTCCTGCATACTAAAAATGAACTGGCTTCACCCGTGGTCTCTGCTTTTTGGAATTTTTCCCGATATAATTTTGTATCTGATAATCAAACATGATACAGCAATATTGTAATCATCATTTTCTGACTGAAAAACAACTATTTTTGCCCAGAACCTGTCAATTTCATTTTTTTTTGGCTAAAAATGCGACAAATATCATTTCCATGTTTTTCTCTATGTCCTGTTAAAACACATTATACATGTACATTAGGTCAGCTGATATTACCTCCCATCTTTACCGCTAGAGGCGCTGCTTGCGAGCGAAAGGGCATATTTGCAAATAACTCGAAGAATATTCGGGATAGAGACCTGAAATTTTCATTATAAGTTTTTCCAGATTCTACTATATATACTGTTAAAAGTTAAGTCAGATTAGTTACGTATTGTGGACGTGTATAGCCGACAAACACACATACATACATACATACATACACTGACTTGAGGGATGGATCAAAATATAATTTATTTTACCAATATTTCAGTTGGCTGAACGCCAACCTTTATCAAGGTGTTATAACATATTTAATGTGTGTCAACAACAAACTCAGTGCCAGATAACGTCAACAGAATTAAGTTTTAAAATTATTTGGCTTATATTCAATGGGAAGGGAAAAAAATGATATATATATTTATATTATAGACAAAATAAATTTTGTAAAATATGGGTGTGAATATTTTGAAAATTAAGAGGGATAAACAAAGGTGTAAATGAATAAATTAAAATAATAGAGGGAATTTCAAAAAGTAATGTGTGAATATTAAAAAATATTATAATATAATGGCAAAAGGAAAGTTTCCAAAAATAGGATTCCACTATAAGGAAGAATTTGATTTTAGAGGATACAAGTTTGCTGTGTGTACAAACCTTTGGCGAATTTAAACGACTGTAAATAAATTTTTCCTTGGAATGCATCCTTCAGAGAAGAACGGAGTTTGGAATCATAGTCTCTAGAGAACATCGAGTTATCTCCCAAATCTGAGACCTAGTAGTCCTGTAGGATTGATGGCTGAATTGATAGAAAGATTTACCACTTATGAGAGCGCCATACCCTCCCAAAATTTTTCCAACGCAAGTTTTTTTTTATTTGGAGTACTAAAATTTGTATATTCTTACCTACAGATGACTCGCTTAACACTTATTTTTTAATAAAATATATTTAATTTTAAATTAATAATAAAATTATACATATTAAATATAAAAATAATCATTGAATTATCACAGAGTTGTTTTGGAATTTTTTTTTTCTAAATAGTTTTTTTGCCTCTCAATATTTACTATTGGATGATCAATTTGTTCAAATATTTATAAAACCTTTTAAAAAAATTATTTAAAAAAATATATATATATCTCGTTTAAGTTTCAAAATTTGCAAAGGTGTTTAAAAGTTCTAATAAAATTACCATGGAAAATTTACCTCGGGAACTTCATAAAACATTACTTGATTATTTAGATTGTGACAATTTCCTTAAACTATCCCAAACCTCTCGTTATTGGAATAAGATTTGTTTATTGATATCAGAAGACAGTTCATTTTGGAAGTTGAAGTGTAAGAGAGAAATCCCGTGGTATCAGCTTCAGCAAATGTCCAAGACAATTAATCGAAGTCAGAATCGAAGCTGGAAATCTCTCTATCTATTATGGCATAAATCTCTTTCAGCTCCCCGCGGCGAAGTGTTTGCGTCAAAATCTCACAAATTTATTCAGTATGAACCTTACTTGGTGGCCATTTTTCCCTTTGAAAATTTTGTGTTTGCGATTAAGAGGCCAGAAAGAACTTTATGTGCCCTCAGTATTTTATCTGGAAACATCATCTCACAACATGACATTCCTAAATTTACTGGTAATTCAACTAATCATCATACCAATTTCGATAATACTTTTTATTTTGGAATAAAGTCGTATTATTGTATTTACATTTTTCCATTCAACATCAAACGCAAGTCATTCGAAAAAGATATAATATCTATTAGAACGGAAAGTTTTATAGAACAATTTAGGTTTTACAATGATTATGCGATAGTCAATTGTGATGAAGAAATAAGCGTTTATCATATTTCAAAAAGAAACGAAGTAGATTGTAAGTGGAAATATTTGACTGAATTCGATGATAGAAATGGCTTATATAATAAAGAAGTAGTTTGTTTTATCAGGAGTAAAAAATGCAAAGCCAAGCTAGTCGAACATTACAAAGTATTTTCCTTAGAGAACCATGAGACTCGATCGGAAACTCTTGCCTTTGATATGTTCCCCGAAAAAAAATCTTACTACGAACCTAAACTAACCCACGAGGATGAAAAGTGGTCAACTTCTTGTATAAGTCCTCCCACCTTCTATTTTATTAGCCTCAATCTTAAAAAATATCGCAAAAATGTTCCTTATAGTGGATGGAGTTTGTCACGTCTTTTTGACCTACCTTATCTGGATTGGCCAGAGAAATTTGGGCAGGGGATATTATCAACTTTGAAATCTTGTAAAAGACGAATAGAAATTCCTTTTCCACTCTATGGCCCGATAATATTTCTTGGCAATTTGCGAGGCGAAACTGTAAATTGTTATAAAAAAACGGTTAAAGAGTATAAAAGGCTTCCTTTAAGATTCCTTGGTACTGTCAAATCATTTAGGTAATGGAAATTACGCATTCGATTACGATATAAGACTAAATGATGATAGTTACTATTTTATGAGAGACATCTTCGAAAACCGCCTAGGATTCACTATTTATAAAGGGAAACTATATGGAGTACAAAGGATCAGAGAAAACCTGGTTTGTATCTCAAGAATTAAATATCAGATTGTCAATTTAAATGTATTTTAAAATATATGTAAGAAATAAATAACATGTAGATCTTTTTTTGTATATGTTTTCAAATAAATATACTTTTTTGATATATTATTTAATCTATATATATATAAAAATGAATGTTTGTTGGTCCGTCCGTAAGTGATAATCTTCTACATTGCTCAACCGATCGTGATGAAACTTTGGGAAGTTGTTTAGTATACTACCGGGATGGTTTCTGGCTAATTACTCTTTAGAAATAACCTTTCGTTGCATTTTTATTTACAATAAAACGTAAATTCACTCGCAATCAGCGCCCCCTCGCGGCAGACGTATGGCCTGAAATAGCCTCGCATGAGCGTATTTGTAACGTCAAGCTTAGCCTATAGGTTAGGTACACAGCTTAGTACCCCCACAACCTAGGTTCGAGGCTCAGCGTGGGTGTTTTTTTTTTCATTTCTTTTATATTATTGTAGCAAATTATTAAAAATATTATTTTATTTAAAATGTAGGCTTTTTAAAATAAAAATTAACATAAACAATTTTTAAATAATATTTATAACAAACCTAGGTTCGAGGCTCAGCGTGGGTGTCTTTTTTTAATTTCATTTCTTTTATATTATTGTAGCAAAGTCTTTTTTTTACAGCATTCTTATATTTTAATTGGTTTATTTTAAATATGTTTGTTATGAAGGCTCTATGTAATACTATTTAGAGCACATTTTACATTTTAAACACCTAAGCACCCCTCTTTTTAATATTGTAGCAAAGTATTAAAAGTATTATTTTATTTTTGATGTTTGCCATGAAACTTTGGGAAGTTGTTTAGTATACTACCGGGACGATTTCTGGCGAATTATTTAAAATAATATTTATAACAATAATTATAGCAAATTTTAAGACATATTTTTAAATTCTGTGTTTGTGGATATATAAATATTTTACAAAAATTGTGAGAACGTTCTATTAGAATATCTCAAAAACAAAAAACAATACATATAAACAAGTTCACTGACATTTATTAATGCAGTGATTATAAAGGGCTATATTATCTATATATATAAAAATCACTTTCAAATTTTAACGTAACGTTCCATTCTCAATCCCGTAGGGCTTTAGATCGGCTAAAACATTTTTATCTTTATAAGTGAATATTAACTTTACTGTACTGAATAGTTTAGTATAATATTAATTAAACATATTACAACTTAGCCACAGCAACGCGTGGCCGGGTTCGCTAGTATATATATAAAAATGAATGTTTGTCTGTATGTCCGGTATACAAATTCGCAGTAGTTCACTAATTCAAACCAAAGTTTCCATACATAGGTAAAAGAATACGGGGAAGACGATAGGCTATTTAATATATATATATATAAAACAATTATTAAAATTATATATTTTTAGTCAGAAAATGATGATGACGATATTGCTGTATCATGTTTGATTATCTGATAAAAAATTATATCGGGAAAAATTCCAAAAAGCAGAGACCACGGGTGAAACCAGTTCATTATTTTGTATGCAGGAACAAAATTCTAACAGAAAAACATTCATTCGAGCAGAAAACAAAAACCAGATCATCTTTCTATAAAAATATCGCTTCTCAGACACAAAGTTTGAGCGGGACGTTTCACAAGAGTGACATCCACGGCGCCAATTTATAATTGTAAAGAATAGTATTTTAATAGGGTAAAACCCGGGCGTTGCCCGGGTCATTCGGCTAGTATTTAATATTATATTATGTTTTTGATTGAATGGTAATCCACTATTTAAAATCCCAAATATCTGTCTTTTTTGTTCCAAAACTGTGATAATGTTTTAAAAACTAGGTTTCAAATATTGAGTATATATATTAAGCTAATAATAGGGCAAGGCCGAATTTTTTAAATTAAAATGCTGTTTTTTTTAAAGAAAATTATTTATACACTGCGTGACATTGAAAATGGAATACCAAAAAATAGTGGCCAGAAAATTATGCAAAAGAAGCTCTTATATATACCTGATCAAACACTGTCTATCATTTAACTACTTCATCTCTAAAGACAGATATTTCAAACAAGGGCTTCCGATGGGAAATCCTATAACATCTGCATTGGCTTCGTGGACAAAATTGATAATAAATCGTTGAATCTCTACACAACTACAATTATGATACATGGGGCGCCACCTGTTATGCGAATTCCAAAATATTATACACGCGTATGATTCTCTTAAACATTTTTTTTTCTACTGCAATTAAAAATTAATGCGAAGGCCTGGCTCATCAGTGATGAACCCTCCCAGCGGTTTCGCCAGTTTAATCTACCAAACCGCTTCTATATTTCATTTTTCGGCAGTAAGGGCAGTAGAAAAAAATTATTTCATTTTTAAAAGAATCGTACGCGTCTATAATAGTTTCGTATTCCCATAAAAGATGGCGCGCTAATGTATCTACTTATATATTTGCCTTATTCTGTCTGTTTGTCTGTTTGTTTGTCTGAAGCTCACGGATGGGATTTTTCATAACCATCGGTGGTTCAGTGGTAGAATGCTCGCCTGCCACGCGGGCGGCCCGGGTTCGATTCCCGGCCGATGCATTTTTTTTTTTTTTTACAATTTTTAAAACTCATTTATGTATTATACAAGAATGACATCCACGGCGCCAATTTATAATTGTAACGAATAGTATTTGAATAAAAGCATTTAATCGGGTAAAACCCGGGCGTTGCCCGGGTCATTCGTATATAATAATTGTATAAACGAATGCAAGACAAAATCACCGCGAATGTTTCTTTTTTTAAGGCAATTATCGTTAATTTTTGTTTCGATTTTATTGAAAAAAAAACGATATGGTGCCTTTAAAAAATGATCTTTATTACTATGCAGTTTTCTATTTAGTCAATATACCTAAGTTCATGTTGCAAATGTAATTATCTCTATCGATTTAGTAGGTGAAATGCAAAAAAAAATCGACATGATGAAATCTTTATGAAAATTCACATTTTTATTTTTATATTTTCAAGACACACACAGTTTGGGGCGGGACGTTTCACAAGAGAGACATCCACGGCGCCAATTTATAATTGTAACGAATAGTATTTGAATTAAAACGTTTTTAAAATATATACGCACTCGGGTAAAACCTGGCGTTGCCCGGGCCATTCCTATAGTCATATTATAAATGTTCTAATAAAAGACTCAATTTGATGTTTGCGGAAGAGCGATTGCTCGAAGTATATTATATATTTATAATTGTATGTATTTCTACTGTCCTCAAAGCTTATGTCCATATTTCATTCAAAATACCTTTTCCAAGAGTATAGCATCAGTATTGATATAAAAGGAAACCCTAAAAATGCAATATTACAGCGGTATGGTAAATTAAACTGGTGAAACCGCTGGGAGGGTTTACCACTGATGAGCCAGGCCCTCCCATTAATTTTTCATTGCAGTAAGGGCAGTAGAAAAAACTGTTTAATTTTAAAATAATCATACGCGTCTATAATAGTTTCGAATACAAATATTAATATGGAAACGCTACTTTGATGATGTATCATGCGTCACAAAATTGATGTTTCCATAATTGTAAATTTTACAATAGTTTTAGACCTTTATTAAAATCACTTATTAATTGGGAAAAAAAGAAATAATATTGAGGCAAGAATATTTACCGCAAACCAACCCACGCAGGAAGCTACCTGAATTTCCATTCTTTTAGTCCCATCCATCATAAAATTCCCAAGAGGTTGATTACACATTTTACAAATAATAAGGAAAAAAAAAAGTGAAAAAGCAAGAATAATCCAAGACCCCTACTAAGTAACAATTATCCTTAAGATTTCATCAGAAGGCTATTATACCAAAAATTCCATCCACGAACAATAGACAGGTCTTAACCCCGAACATAATTTGCTCCTTACCTTACAGCTATGGCTGTGAAAGAATAGATACAGAGGGTGTTCCATTTTTAAAATAACGATTTTAGTGCTTTATTAAAAATAATTTATTAATATTTATCGTAGAGAAACTGCCTGACTAGCTTTCATAGTTCTTACATTTAAAGATACTCCGGCCAGTAAATCTTTTTATACCTCGACATTTCGACAAAAATCTTTTGTTCTCGTCATGAGCGCAAACAAAAATTAAAACTTTAAACTCCTTGCCAAATGTTTTAATTTTTGCTTGCTCCTGACGAGGACAAAAGATTTTTGTCGAAATGTCGAGGTAATAAAAAGATTTACTGGCCGAAGTATCTTTAATTTTAAGAATTATTAATATTTGTACAACTTATTATATATTCGAAATAGGAATTTTTCCATGGCGCAGCGTCAGAACCAGCGGACCTACCGACGTGCCTCCGCGAAAACGAACGACTGGAACGCGGTTTAGTAAGTCAGGGCCACGAGGGCACACATCGCGGACGCCCTCCGCCCAGGAACAGTGCGTTTACATCGAGCACTGCCCTGACTTCACTCCAGTACCTCCAGGCGGTGGATAAAGTGGTCGGCGGGGCCAAGAACATCATTCAACTGACCAGGATGAATGGCCACGTCCTGGTAGGCCTGACCGGTAAGGCCCCTGCAGAGCGCCTCATCGATGGAGGTCTCGAGATCTAGGGCACAACCCTCAGGACCTTCCCCTTCCGCAAGAAGGCGGAGAGAATCATAATCGGAAACCTCCCCTTCTTTGTAGAAGACACCACCATCATCGAGGCACTGCGGCCATATGGACACGTGACCTCCATCGCCCCCATGCAGTTCAAGGTGGGATAATACACCTATGCAGACGGCCGCCGCGAGGCCTACATCCTCCTTCACGACGGCGTTGAAATGGAGAGGCTGCCCACCCGCCTGGACATTAAATCCAAAGGGGACAGTCACCCTGCTGGCCTTCCTGACCATCGGAATTAAGTGCTCGAAGTGCAACAAGCAGGGTCACCGTAGGGCCAACTGCCCAATGCTCGCCAGGCAGACCACCGGCCCCAGGCAAGCATCACCCTCCCTCCCCCACCGATGCCAAGTCACCCGCCGCACCTCAGCAGCCAAGGCAGCCAGCGCCCACTACTACACCTGTGGAGGTACCAATTAAAGCTCCCGTGGCCCCTCGTTCCACGGCGCCTCAGCCTGCTGGACCATCACCCCCTACTTAGCCCGAGAAGGAACAAAGTCCAGCCATCGTAGCCCCTCCTCCTCCTCTACCTGCCCTGAGGACCCTCGAGCTCGAGCCGCTCCTATAACCATCGAGATGATGGGTGTGGAGAATAGAGAGCAAGAGAACACCGGATCGTCCACACCATCCCAGAAGTGCGGAATTATCAGGCATGAACTCGACATCTTCCTCGAGAAAGCCTCCAGCTCCTTGTATACCAAGACTGACCAACTTGGTCTCCAAAGGGAAGAGGTCTTAGGTTGCCCTTGCCTCAAAATTCAAACTCGCGAACCTGATGCCCAAGCTCACAGCCGCCCAGAAGACCGCTTTGATCAGGCTGATCTCCGCCATATTGAAAAAGCGACCTGGCTCCTCCACCTCCATCTACAAGCGCCTCAGGTTGGCCCGGAGCTCACTTGAAGGAAAGGCTCAATGCACCCCCCCCTCCTGGAACATCGCCCTGGTCACCGACGCCGTCGAGGAGGCTACTGCTGGGGACTCGCCACTGGCCGTCGTCTGCGTCGACCTCCAGTCCGCCTTCGACTGCCTGGATCGAGGGTTCCTGGTGTCAATCTTGATGTCCCTGCGCCTCCCACCGGCCTTTGTGGGGTGGAGACTGCTCTTATACGCCGGAGCGGACGCAAAAATACAGGCTGGAGAAAAAACCGCCGCTTTCAACCTCCTGAATGGCGTGAGACAGGGCTGGTATTGTAAGCGCGGCGCTCTTCAGCATCGCGACGAGGCCGCCACTACAACGCCTGGAGACGATCCTCGGCGCGGGCAACATCATCGCCTACGCTGACGACATCGTTCTCCTGGTCCATCGCGACGAGCAGGTCACGAGAGTTACGGCCGTCTTCGAGAACTTCCATCGAGCCTCCGGGATCGCCGTCAACTACGGAAAGAGCACGGGCCTCTGGTGCGGCGCCTGGCGCGAACGCGGAGACTCTCCCCTCGGCGCTTCCTGGTCCAGTTCCTCGGTCACTGTACTAGGAATTAGAATCGCCCAGAGGAGCTCCTTCGCCCACCGGGAACATCTCCTGGAATCTGCTTGCCGGAAGTGGACGCCCTTCACGCGCGTCTTCTCCCTCGTCGGGCGAGCCAGAGCCGCCAACTCCCTGGTGCTCTGACGATCCAGCACCACCTCCACGC
>CP092880.1:70221129-70359322 GCA_030710605.1 Cordylochernes scorpioides
TTTGATAAAACTTAAAAAAAAACTATTTTATGAATTATTCATTTATTTATCAAAATACTGGTCGAAATCATTTTGAAGTTGTCACGTTCCTTGAACAACTTCCTACACACTTGCTCATACAGTGAATTACTTTGAGAGCTCTTTAACTAGTTTTCTTTTTTTTTTTTTTTTTTACTCATCCTACTAGTTTTCTGAATATTCATATCTATTTGCTTACTTACGATGACAGTGCATTATTTTTTTCGAAATATATGTAAATAGATTTCTGCACTTTTCACATTGCTACTTTTTCTGTGCTTTTAAAAAACTTGTTGATAATTTTTTGTCTTTTATTTTTCATATTTTATTTATATATTTTTTGTTTAGTCTAAATTTTCTTTTTCTTCTCTTTGCGTATTTTTAAAAGCTTTTATTTCACTTGCCTCCATGTCTGTCTGCCTGGATGTCTGTCGCCAAATCTTGTAATCAATTTTTAATATACTTATAGGGCACCTAGAGATATGGAATTTGGTACACATGTTCAAACCTGATGACAATGCTAGCTGACCAATTTTCAGACTTCTGGGGTGTCAGGTTGGCCAAGAACGGACAAATTTCCAAATTTCCTTTCAAATTTTGTATATTTAATTTTAAAATGCTTCCAGACCATATAGAATAATGAAACTCACAATACTCGCTCAGTCCAATTAACAATGCAAGTGTACTAATTTTCAGACTTCTGGGTGGTCGGGAAGGCGGGAAATGAACCATTATCTATATTTCTTTTTAATATTATGTGTTACATTATATCTACTCGGAAAATGCTGGAGGTTGCGAAAGGATTTTTTCAATAAATTTTCAAGACATGGAAGGAATTAGAAATACAAATATTCAGATTCCTATCTAAAACGTCCTTGGAATTACAAGCAAATAAATGAGAAAAGCCAACAAATATATTAATTTTATCTGTTATAATTTAGTCATCTTATTCTAATATCAAAACGCATATATTTATATTCATTATATATATAGGTGTGTGTGTAACAATATACCACCATACAGTTCACGACACTTTTTTAGTATGTTGTTACTTTTAACTATTCAATCAATTGTTTAATTATAATTCAAATTTTATATGTACCAATTATCCCCTAACAATAATCCACTGGGTGTCTCTAACTTTGTAATATAATTCAATAAATTTAGGGTTCCCAAAAGCAAAGAGACGCAGTTCTGTTAGTAACGGATTTTGCTTACGTCACTTCCGACCTCCCACGACAAATTGACCAATCTGCTGCGAGCAGGCTTGCAGCTATTTAAGGCCAACGTCGTCTCAGTGATAAGGCTTTTTTTTTTGGACTGGCATATATACGACTAAAAATAGCGTGAATAATTAATTATAAAAAACACTTTTAAAAAAAGCTTTTATTTAAAATGCACTAAAAATAACAAAATAAATATTTCTGAAGTATTGCTTTTTTTTTTCTGAAGCTACCATTTAACAAATAAAATAATAGACTTAGAAATAAAAAGCGGTGAGGGATAATAGCCATGGATTTGTGATTTTATATGAAGCAAATGATTAGCAAGATTACGCCTTTCATTAAATTTTTGCCTATTTAACGCATAAACGATGATCATCCCCCAAGAATAAAATAAATATTTCTGAATGTTCCATTTAACAAATAGATTAATAGAATTAGAAATAAAAGCGGTGGGGTACAATAATAATAAATTTGAGATCAATGTGATTTTATATGAAGCAAATGATTAGCAAGATTATGCCTTTCATTAAATTTATACCTATTTGCTGCATAAATGATTATTGTAGTATTCTGTGTTTTAAAATATATTATAGATCATCATCATAAACAATAATAATACGATGTATAATGTAAACAACGTGTTAATGTAAAAATATAAATATAAAGTGTAATAAACAATTAGTAATAATAATTTCATCTGGTGAGTAATGTTTAATTAAATAATAACTATACAACATAAATTGGCGACGAGAATTTGAAAATATAACTGTAGCCCTAACAAAAACAAGTATGGCAGCCAACCTAACGCCACCTTTACCCATGAATATGAATGCAAGCAATTTATTTGCGGAATATAAGCAATGGATGGAATCCTATGCCATTTTTGAAATATCATCTGGAATTTCAAAAAAATCGGATGAAATTAAGAGAGCAACTCTATTGCATTGTTTAGGGCCTAATGTACAGCGTATATTTTTCAACTTGCCAGATGAAAAGGAAAATTATGAACAAACTAAAATGGCTTTAGATAAATATTTCACACCTCATAAAAATGTGGTCACTGAGAGATTTAAATTTAGACAAAGAGTCCAGAAAGATGATGAATCGATCGACAACTACCTAATTTCTTTAAGAGAGCTTTCTAAATCTTGTGAATTTGGGAATTTAGAAGCTGATATGATAAGAGACCAAATAATTGAAAAATGTAACAACAAAAAACTTAAAGAAAAATTGTTGCAACAAGAAAATTTGACACTGTCAAAAACCATTGATATTGCTAGAATGTTAGAAATTTCTAGAAAAGAAATTAGACTTCTTGAACCTCAAAATGATCAAACACTAAATAGAGTTCAAAATAAACCTAAAAAGCACTATAATGCTAATAATTTCAACAAAGGTAGATTCACTAATCAAGGTACCCCATCATTTTCAGGTGCCTCAAAGCCTAAATGTTATCGCTGTGGATTAGATACACATTCAGCACAAGAATGTGGTGCTAAAAAAATGACTTGTTCATATTGCAATAAATTAGGACATCTTTTTAGAGCTTGCAGGAACCGCCCAAATCAAAATAATAATAGAAACCACAAAAATTTCAATCAAACTAAAGTTAAGACCATACAAGAAGAAAATAAGACTGAAGTAGGTGAAAGTTCAGATGAATATACCTACTATACAGGTGCTGAAAATAAAGAAAAAGTGCAAATAGATGGTAGTGAAATAAATATGATAATTGATACAGGGAGTGATAGAACTTTCATAAGCTATAATAAGATGCTTGAATTATATGGCCATAAAATTATGCCAAAATTACATGACACCACCCGAACCTTTTTTGCCTATGGTCAAGATAGACCTCTTCCATGTTATGGTTATTTCAATGCTGTGATTTCTTGGAAAGAAAATTCAGTTTCAGAAGAAATTTATGTGATTGATAAAAAAGTTGAATCTTTGTTGGGAGGCAAGGCTAGTTTTAAACTAGGTATAATTAAAAGGGTAAATCATGTAAATGAATCAATGTCTACTAATATAGAAACTCTTGTTCAAGAACATGAACATCTTTTCCATGGACTTGGAACTATAAAAGGCTATAGTCATAAAGTGACATTGAAAGACAACTATAGGCCCATTGCCCAGAGATGCCGTCGTATACCTTATGCAATGGTAGAAGCAGTAAATCAAGAGCTTGATAAGATGCTAGAGAATGGAATCATTGAAGAAGTGCATCAAGGTTCTGAATGGGTTTCTAACATAATAGTTGTTCCAAAAAGGGATAGTGAGGAAATTAGACTATGCATAGACCTTAGGGAAGTGAATAAAGCAATATTGAGAAAAAGACATCCAATTCCTACAATTGACAATATGATACATGCCCTTAAAGGTGCTAAAGTATTTGCAAAGCTGGATGCAAAAAAAGGGTTTTGGCAGGTTGACTTAGACCCTCAATCAAGACCCCTTACAACTTTAATCACGCACCGTGGTTGTTACAGATTTTGTAAAGTTCCTTTTGGTCTATCAAGTGCTCCAGAGGCATATCAGAAAGGAATGGATTCAATTTTGCTTGATTTGAAAGGTGTAATTTGTTACTTGGACGATGTCGTAGTTTACGCCAAAGATAGACAAGAACTAGAAGAAAGGCTTAGAAAAGTCTTACAAAGATTTGATAAAGTAGGCATTAGGCTCAACAGGAATAAGTGCAAATTTGCAATGGAAGAATTGGATATTTTAGGTCACATTGTTAGTAGTGAAGGTATTAAACCTGATAATAGGAAAATAGAAGCAGTCTTAAATTTTCCAATACCAAAAAATATTGAGATGTTAAGGTCATTCTTAGGAACTTGTGGGTTTTTAAGAAAATTCATACCTAATTTTTCTAAATTGGCAGAACCTTTAAATAATTTGACTAGAAAAAATGTTAGGTGGAATTGGGATTTGAAAACAAATAAAGCATTTCAGGATCTTAAAGAGTCACTAACAAAAGAGCCATGCTTGGCATATTACAACTTGAACTCACCAACTGAATTAATCACAGATGCAAGCCCTATTGGTCTTGGAGCAGTATTAATACAAACACAACAAAATGGCATTAAAAGACCCATTGCATATGCCAGCAGATCCTTAACTGATACTGAAAAAAGATATTCACAAATAGAAAAAGAGACATTGGGATGTGTATGGGCAATTGAACATTTTAACACCTATATTTGGGGAAGGAAATTTGTGTTAAAAACAGATCACAAACCTCTAATCTATATGCTGAATCCTAAAAATGGAGCTGTTTTGCCTCCAAGAATTCAAAGATTGAGTTGGAGATTACAACCATATATGACTTTGAAATTGAATTCATTCAAGGAAAGCAAAATATTGCAGATATATTTTCAAGACAACCTCTTTCTAACACAAGTGATGAAAAATGGCTGGAGGACTATGTTCATAAAGTCTTATCCATCACTTCTGAAGAGCTTCAAGCACTGTCTTTGAAAGAGATAAAAGTTTGTACAGAGCAAGATCCTTTGTTTCAAAAACTGAAAGATATGGTTCAAAAGGGAGTTTGGCCATATCCTTTGAATGAAGAATTCAAATGTTTTTATAAGTTTAAAGATGAACTCTCAATTTTTGATAATCTTATCTTAAAATGAAGTAGAATTTTGCTACCTTCAAAACTAATAAAGAGAGTCTTGAGAATTGCACAAGAAACACATCAAGGAATGACAAGAACCAAACAACTGTTAAGAGAAAAATATTTTTGGATAAACATGGACTTTGACATTGAAAATTTGATTAGAAACTGTCCAATTTGTGTAAGGAATCAACCATTGATAAATGATCAACCATTGCAAATAGTTCCGTTACCATCAAAACCTTGGATGAAACTTGGAATTGACATAGTTGGTCCAATTGGCCATCATTATGTTTTAACAGTGATCGACTACTATTCTTCATATCCTGAAGCAATGATAATAGAAGACATTTCCAGCAAGACAATTATTGAAAAATTAATGGAGATCTTTGCAAGACATGGTTATCCACATGAAGTTGTAACAGATAATGGCTTACAGTTTGTAAGTACATCAATGGAAAGATTTTTAAAAGAATGTGGAATCAGGCACATCAAGGCCTCACCCTATTACCCAAAAAGTAATGGGAAGATAGAAAGATTCCATAGATTTCTAAAGAAACAATTCAATTCAAGTTCTGAAGAAGGGAAAGATTTATCCAGAATTTTAATGCCTTACCGAACTACTCCAAACAGATCTACAGGAAAAACTCCAGCATTCCTATTATTTTTAAGAGAAATCAAAACTAAATTAAGCTCACTTGTTAATGATGCAGAAGATGAATCCAACATCAAAGAATTCAATATGGTCTACAAAGAAAAAATGAAAACATATAATGATATAATTCGGAAAGCTAGTCCTCATAATTTTGAAATTGGAAATTTAGTTTATGTGGCAAATCCAAATAATGGAAAACTTGATTCAAATTTCAGATCAGAACATCATGTCATTCTTGAAAACACTTCAATAAATTCTTTTAAATTAGTCAACACTAAAAATGGGAAAATAATTCATAGAAATGCTAAACATTTTAAACATGTTCCTACTCAAGAGACCAATCAAGGCATTTCTGACTTGATTCCAGAAGAGAGCCAGGAAAATCTTAGTTCAGATTCAACAAGAATTGAACACCTCAACTCTTCTGATGTACAAATAACAGATGATAATTCCTCAAACCAAGACAAGGACACTTCTTTAAACCGACCAAGTTCAAGTAGAACAGGGTCTACATTTAACCCAGTTGTTTCAGATAGACTTGATGCCGAGGCTCTTCACCAGTTGCCACCAGAGGTTTCTCCACCCTTGCCGACTACCAAGGAACCCGTGATCACCAGGAGTGGAAGAGTCGTCAAGCCATCATCAAGATATAAAGACATGATTCCTTTCATCTAAAGGAAGGAGGGAATGTAGTATTCTGTGTTTTAAAATATATTATAGATCATCATCATAAACAATAATAATACGATGTATAATGTAAACAACGTGTTAATGTGTAAAAATATAAATATAAAGTGTAATAAACAATTAGTAATAATAATTTCATCTGGTGAGTAATGTTTAATTAAATAATAACTATACAACAATTATCATCCCCCACCGCTTTTATTTCTAATTCTATTAATCTATTTGTTAAATGGCACATTCAGAAATATTTATTATATTCTAGGGGGATGATCATCGTTTATGCGTTAAATAGGAAACAAATTAATGAAAGGCGTAATCTTGCTAATCATTTGCTTCATATAAAATCACAAATCCATGGCTATTATCCCTCACCGCTTTTTTATTTCTAAGTCTATTATTTTATTTGTTAAATGGTACCTTCAGAAAAAAAAAGCAATGCTTCAGAAATATTTATTTTGTTATTTTTAGTGCATTTTAAATAAAAGCTTTTTTTTTAAAGTGTTTTTATAATTAATTATTATACTCTTTCTCATACCATATTTATGTGATTTTCCTGTCCTTTATATGATTTTTATTTCTACGCACGTTATTGCTAAACTTTTCCTATAATACGTTTCACCCTCTAGATTCAAATATATTTTTTTATTTCATTAATATATTTATTTGACTTTTATTTATTAGATTTTAACACCTCTTTATAATTAAAAATATTTCCTGAAGGCCTAGAAGTATGAAATTTGTACGCATGTGTTTTGGCAGCAGAATTGATAGAGTATTCAAATTTTTTGGCTTCTACGTGGACTGGAAATACAAGTATTGTATATTAAAAATTAGAAATTATTTTAGACGCGTATTAATGGGAGGGCCTGGCTTAATTTTTCATTGCAGTAAGGGCAGTAGAAATAGTTTTATTTTAAAAAGAATCATACGCGTTTAAAATAGTTTAAATTTTCATAACATATGGTGCACTAATGCATTAGCGAGAAAATACCAATCAAAACCAAAAATACTAATCAAAATGTAGCCTAAAATTTTCCTCGGGTTTATAAAAAGCGACATGCAAAATTTGGTACCATTTGGCTCAGTAGGTTTTGAGTTTATCGCGAAACAGATAACAGAAATTGACTTTTATACACATATAAGAAGTATATTATATTAATATATATACAAGGTATGTCCCATAAGTTCCCGGACTGGGTCCATAAAAAAAAAGGTAAGATATATATATTTTTAAATCATTAAAACTTTTTAAAGTAATCCCCCCTTGCTTCAACGCACCAGCGCCATCGTTTCTCCAAATTGTAGAAACAGTTTTTATAGGGCTCTTTTGGAATGCTCTTCAATGCCAACAGCGATTTTTCTATTATGTCATCCCTGGTGTCAAAATGTCTTCCTTTTAGAACTGCTTTAGGTTTGGGAAACAGGAAAAAGTCATTTGGTGCGATGTCTGGGGAATAGGGTGGTTGAGGTAGGATTTCTGTCCCGTTTTTAGCCAAAAAATCTCGTCACCAAGTGCGCTGTGTGAGGGCGGGCATTGTTATGGTGTTGGATCCAGTCACCATTAGACCATTTTTCTGGCCTTTTTTTTCGAATCGCTTCCCTTAGATGGCGAAGAATGCCCAAATACTATTTCCTTAATAACTGTTTGGCCTGCAGGAAGATACTCGTGGTGAACAATGCCCTTGTTATCCAAAAAAGCGACCAGCAACACCTTGTTTCTGGATTTCAATATCCTGGATTTTTTTGGTCTAGGCTCACCCTGACCTCTCCACTCGGCATATTGACGCTTGGTTTCAGGGTCATAGCCATAGACCCATGTCTCGTCGCCTGTGATTATCTTGTCTTTCCATTCCGGATCCGTTCTTGTCATTTCCAACATGTTCTCACAGGTTGCAAGCCGACACAGCTTTTGCTCATTAGTGAGTAATTTTGGGATGAATTTTGCTGGAGCCTTTTTGAGCTTCAAATCTTTGGTTACGATCCTTCCAATCGTTGTTTCAGAGATGCCTGTGACTTGCTCTAGCTCCAGCTCGAGGATTTTCTTTTATTAAATCGGTGATTTTTTGCACATTTTCATCAGTCCTTTGAAATTTTGGGCGTCCTTGACGAGGATCATCTTCAATAGAAATTCTGCCAGCCTTAAATCTAGAATGCCATTCAAAAACAGTTGTTCTCTTTGGGGGGTCATTGGGGAATGCTTTATTAGGCATTTCAAAAGTTTCGGTTGCTGATATTTGAAGTTTCCCACAGAATTCTATGCAAATCCTCTGCTTCAATTTTTGTTCCTTCGTAAAATCGCCGCAGCGCTAGGTGTAACCTTTAAATAAATTAGAATGACCTTGGCGCGCGCGCAGGTACAGCCTCGATATTGGTACCACCGTGTTGCCAGATATTTTTTCTATAATAAACAGTTAAATTTATTTACATTTTTCATTTATTGATTTTTTTATGGACCCAGTCCGGGAACTTATGGGACATACCTTGTATATAAAAGAAAGTCGTGATAAAATTGTTAGACTATTTATAACTCAAGAACGGCTGAACCGATTTGGATGAAAATTGGTGGGGAGGTAGCTTAGAACCAGTAGACGGACATAGGATATTTTTTATCCCGTTCGACCGCATCAAGAACGGCTGAACTATCAAATACCTTCATTTATACAGATGTATCAGAGGCGCGAGCGCGCACTCTACGAGGCTTGCTTACCCACGAGCTTACGTAAGGGTTGCATGCTGAAAAATAAAGTTTAATTTATGTTAGAAATATTTCTCCTTTTTGTAAATAAATACATTTGTTTATTATTGTTTTAAAATATCAGTTTTAAATATATATAATTGAATGTCTGTCTCTACTCGATAGATTTAAAAAACCATACATCCAATCGCAGTGAAACTTTGGGAAGTTGTTTACTATAATACTGGGAAGGTTTTTGGTTTGAATTTGATTTGAAATAAATATTCGTTGCAATTTTATTTGCAAATTTTCTACATTTTAAATTAGACATTTTCAATTTTAATTTAGACATTTTCAATTTTAATTTAGACATTTTTCATTTTAGTTTAGTCACATTTTCTATATATTCTTTATTTGCCTAATATCGCAAAAGAAAACATCCTATAATTCATTTAAATTTTAATAAATGTTTTCAAAAAAATTAAATGTGTTTCAAAAATATATTTAAACGTAAATAACAATATATACTTATATTATATATAAGTAACTATATATATTTATTTAAAAAAAGAAGAATATTACGCCTCTAAAATAGTTTTGTAATTTGATAACAATATATACGTTTATAAATCTACTAGCCGAATGACCCGGGCAACGCCCGGGGTTTACCCGATTAAATGCTTTTATTAAAATATTCTATTTAATGAATTCCATATTTTATTCTTATAAAGATTATCGATTAAAGGTACTTATATATATTTAAAGGTTCTCATAAAGGTTACCGATTTAAAAGTTTATTTTATTTTATTTAAAGAAACATATTTTCATTTAAGTATTGTTATTTATATTTTAAAAGATTAAGTAATTGTGCAAAACGATAATTGCCTTAAAAAAAAAGAAACATTCGCGGTGATTTTGTCTTGCATTCGTTTATACAATTATTATATATATTGGCATCATATATTAACTTTATGAACGGAAAAATATGTCCAGGGTAGCCTAGTGGTCATGGCATCTGCCCGGTAAGCGAAAGGTCGTGGGTTCGATTCCCATCCCTTGAAACTTTTTTTATTTTATCCATTCTGACCAAAATCTATCCGTGAACTTCACACAGTGAACTTCACACAGACATAATAAGGCAATTATATAAGTAGATATATAGGTTTTAAACTTTTAATTAGACATTTTAAATTTATATTTAAACATTTCAATTTTAATTTAGACATTTTTCATTTTAGTTTAGACACATGGACTTTTCTATATCTTTCTTTCTTCTCTCTTCTAATATATAAAAGTCAATGTCTGTTTCGCGAAAAACTACTGAAACAATTGGTACCAAATTTTGCATGTCGCTTTTTATAAACCTGAGGAAAATTTTCGGCTACATTTTGATTAATATTTTTGGCTTTTTTTTTTTTTTGTAGAACGACATTTAAAAATTATCCCGCATGTGTTTCTTTTGAACGAAAAACTAAATTTATTTAAAGGAGAAATAACGATTATTTCTAACCTTAGGGATGAAGTATGAAAGGATGAATTGTGAAGGAAATGATAAACGGAAAAATAAAGTGTCCAGGGATGTGTTACTTCTGTATTGCTATTTTATGGCACTTCTACTATTTATTATTGATGTACTTTCAGTATGAAGGAAATTGCACTCGGGGGAATTCTTGGGCGAAGCCGGGTCATACGTCTAGTATAAGTATATAAGAAGAAAGATAGAATATCAATAAAACATTTTACATGCGATTTATGCCGAGGGAGCCTTTTATTCTAACTTAAGTAAAATTGAAACATATTTCACGAATGCGTAGTAATACTATTCCATGGATACGTCGCGAATAAAATTTAAATTCAGAGCTTTATGAAAATAATAGTCATATTTTCAAGTCTCTATCTTGAATATCCTGATTTGAAAATTTGTCGATTTCACTCGCAGCCAGCGTTCCACTGCGGTGGAGATATGTTTCGGTTTTGGCAGGAAGTCTGTTCCATGCCTGATGGCCTTGCGTCTTTCATAAACAAACCCTACCTGCATACACTGTTCAGAAGAGCCACAGACAGTCGATCTCTTCAGCTGTACAACATTCCTAAGACATAGGATGCAAACAGCTATCCTGCTTAGACTGACCCACCTCAATCCTAGATCTATGGCCAGCCTTCCAGACTCAACCTCAGGATGGAAATTTCTGGTCAACTAGTTCAAATCAGCAATCAAAACAGGACGCGAGTAAAAGCGCTCAACATTAGTCCCCGGGTAGTTGGCGCTCCGCGCTCCAGGAACCTGGTATATAAATATCTCTATCTACAAACAAAATAAAACCAATGTAATATATATACAAGGTAAGATCAAAAAGCCCCGAACTTTTAAAAATTAATTAATTATTCATAGTATAGTAATTTAAACATCAAATTTGTCAAAATAGGAGCCTTGGTTATCTACACATTTTTCCAGCGTGAAAAAAAAGCTGTTTAAATGCAAGTTCAAAGTCAATTTTTCTAAGCTTGTTTAGCTCCACCGTCGCATTTTCAATTACTTCTTATGACGATGAAAAGCGCCTCTCTTTTAACGTCGTTTTAAGTTTTGGAAAGAAATCACATGGGGTGATATCAGGAGAGTAAGGAGGATGCGGAAAGACAGATACAGAATGTTTGGCTAAATAGTCTTGAACAATAATGGCTCTATGAGCAGGGACATTATCATGTAGCAATTTCCACTGTTTTGGTTCAAAGAATTTGGTTCTTTTTCTTCTTATCGCATCACGAAGGCGCACACGTTTTCTTTGTATGCCTGTTTAATAATAGTAACCCCCTCTTTAATAAATTCATAATAGAAAAGTCCTTGATAATCGAAAAACACTACAAGCATTACTTTTCCTTTGGACTTGTCAAGACGAACTTTCTTCTTCCTAGGAGAACTTGGTGTGTGCCATTCGAGTGATTGTTTTTTGGTTTGTGGATCAAAATGAAATAATCATGTTTCATCACCAGTTATTATTATTTTTTTTTTTGAAAAATCAGAATCATTATTTGCAGTTTCAATTAAATCTTTGCAAATTGATAATCTGGTTTCTCTTTGTTTATCTGTTAAATTTCGTGGGACAAAATAACCACTAGGTTTTTGATGTATATAGTTGTTTAATTGTTTTGCATAATATTTAATTTATAACTTAATCTCATAAAATATAGTCTGTAAAAAATAAAAATATTGGACTGGTGACCAAACAAACTGTAAATAGATGGCTTAATGTTATATAATTAAGATATATAATTAATTGTGATGTTTATGTGATTTTGATCTTCATTGAGAATAAAATATATAAAGTTTAAATGTGTTTTAAACTTTAATAACAAGTACAAAACAACTGGCGACGAGGAAAAGCGAATTTTTTAAAAGAACAAAGAAATTGATCTTGCAGAATAAATTATGCTTCAAATATGTCTTCAGGTACGTTTGAGAAATTTGATGAGAATTTAGAAAATGTGGAAAATTATATATATCGCTTAAAACAATTTATGCTAATTTCTAAAACAAAGGAAGATTTTAAGACGCCATTTCTTATTTCAAGTATAGGCCCTAAATATTTTAGTATCTTGCGAAATTTAGTTTTTCCAGAGGAAGTTGCTCAAGTTCCTTTTGATAAATTATGTATGATCTTATTAAAACATTTTAATCCAAAAACTAATATAATATATGAAAGATTCATATTTCAAAAAATGGATCAAAAGTCCGGAGAAACTATTTCTAAATATATGATACGCCTAAAAGACCAAGCTCAAAAATGTCTTTTGGAGATTTTTTACAAGAATCCTTACGTGACAGATTAGTTGCTGGCATCATAGATTCAACTACCCAAAATAAACTCCTACAAGAAGAAAAATTAACTTTTGATGGTGCAGTCTGCGGAATCAGCGGATAATGAGCTACAATTTATCAAAGGATCCGAAAATGTTCATCAGTCCCCACGGTATCTTCAGTCAATTAATAATACCTGTAAACACTGCGGTAAGACTAACCATCTTCATAATAATTGTTTCTTCAATTCTGCTACTTGTGAGTGTTTGCGGTAAATTAGGTCATATTTCCACAATATGTTATAAAAAAAAGTCATTAAGTTTGACCATAAATTGCCTATAAATTCAAAAAATAATTTTTTGGAGGGGACCAGGAGTACGATACCTCGCCAGGAGATCGGCAGAGCGCGGGCGCTCCAGTGCGCGACGGGTAGAGTGGGTGGTGAACGGTGTGGTTGTCCCGCGTAGAACAACGGCCTCGGCCAGGCTGTGCACCCGGAAACTCGCCTGCAGATTCTCTGCCACCACCCTCCGGCAGAAGGCGACGAGGGCCGCGGCGTCAGCGATGGCGGAGCGCGTAGGGCGGACGATGGGGGGATCCTTGAGCTGGTTGATGCTGGATGAGTATGGTGCCGTCAGGTGGAGGTCTGACCCAGGTGTCGGTGGTAGCAAGCCAGGAGAAGCCATTCTCTCCCCCTCGAAGCGCGACTTGGACGCCCTTGAGGCACGCTAGATGGAGCTGTGTGCGGATGTCGATAAGGCCGATGCCCCCTGTGACCACGGGCCTCGCTAGGATTCCAGCAGGTATCCACGCCCTGTGGTCGGGCCCCCAGATGAAGCCAGCCACACGAGCCTGGAGATGGTCGCGGCCTCCGGCAGGTACGCGTGGAGGTGGTGCTGGATCGTCAGAGCACCAGGGAGTTGGCGGCTCTGGCTCGCCCGACGAGGGAGAAGACGCGCGTGAAGGGCGTCCACTTCCGGCAAGCAGATTCCAGGAGATGTTCCCGGTGGGCGAAGGAGCTCCTCTGGGCGATTCTAATTCCTAGTACAGTGACCGAGGAACTGGACCAGGAAGCGCCGAGGGGAGAGTCTCCGCGTTCGCGCCAGGCGCCGCACCAGAGGCCCGTGCTCTTTCCGTAGTTGACGGCGATCCCGGAGGCTCGATGGAAGTTCTCGAAGACGGCCGTAACTCTCGTGACTTGCTCGTCGCGATGGACCAGGAGAACGATGTCGTCAGCGTAGGCGATGATGTTGCCCGCGCCGAGGATCGTCTCCAGGCGTTGTAGTGGCGGCCTCGTCGCGATGCTGAAGAGCGCTGCGCTTACAATACAGCCCTGTCTCACGCCATTCAGGAGGTTGAAAGCGGCGGTTTGTAATTCTCCAGCCCGTATTTTGCGTCCGCCCCGGCGTATAAGAGCAGTCTCCACCCCACAAAGGCCGGCGGGAAGCGCAGGGACATCAAGATTGACACCAGGAACCCTCGATCCAGGCAGTCGAAGGCGGACTGGAGGTCGACGCAGACGACGGCCAGTGGCGAGCCCCAGCAGTAGCCTCCTCGACGGCGTCGGTGACCAGGGCGATGTTCCAGGAGGGGAGGTGCATTGAGCCTTTCCTTCAAGTGAGCTCCGGGCCAACCTGAGGCGCTTGTAGATGGAGGTGGAGGAGCCAGGTCGCTTGTTCAATATGGCGGAGATCAGCCTAATCAAAGCGGTCTTCTGGGCGGCTGTGAGCTTGGGCATCAGGTTCGCGAGTTTGAATTTTGAGGCAAGGGCAACCTAAGACCTCTTCCCTTTGGAGACCAAGTTGGTCAGTCTTGGTATACAAGGAGCTGGAGGCTTTCTCGAGGAAGGTGTCGAGTTCGTGCCTGATAATTCCGCACTTGTGGATCACGTGTGGACGATCCGGTGTTCTCTTGTTCTCTATTCTCCATACCCATCATCTCGATGGTTATAGGAGCGGCTCGAGCTCGAGGGTCCTCAGGTCAGGTAGAGGAGAAGGAGGGGCTACGATGGAGGACTTTGTTCCTTCTCGGGCTAAGTAGGGGGTGCTGGTCCAGCAGGCTGAGGCGCCGTGGAACGAGGGGCCACGGGAGCTTCAATTGGTACCTCCAATGACTGTCCCCTTTGGATTTAATGTCCAGGCGGGTGGGCAGCCTCTCCATTTCAACGCCGTCGTGAAGGAGGATGTAAGCCTCGCGGCGGCCGTCTGCATAGGTGTATTATCCCATCTTTAAGTGCATGGGGGCGATGGAGGTCACGCGTCCATATGGCCGCAGTGCCTCGATGATGGTGGTGTCTTCTACAAAGAAGGGGAGGTTTCCGATTATATTTCTCTCCGCCTTCTTGCGGAAGGGGAAGGTCCTGAGGGTTGTGCCCTAGATCTCGAGACCTCCATCGATGAGGCGCTCTGCAGGGGCCTTACCGGTCAGGCTTACCAGGACGTGGCCGTTCATCCTGGTCAGTTGAATGATGTTCTTGGCCCCGCCGATTACTTTATCCACCGCCTGGAGGTACTGGAGTGTAGTCAGGGCAGTGCTCGATGTAAACGCACTGTTCCTGGGCGGAGGGCGTCCGCGATGTGTGCCCTCGTGGCCCTGACTTACTGGACCTGCGATAACCGCGTTCCAGTCGTTCGTTTTCGCGGAGGCACGTCCGCTGGTTCTGACGCTGCGCCATGGAAGAGTTCCTATTTCGAATATATAATAAGTTGTACAAATATTAATAATTCTTAAAATTAAAGATACTTCGGCCAGTAAATCTTTTTATTACCTCGACATTTCGACAAAAATATTTTGTCCTCGTCAGGAGCAAGCAAAAATTAAAACATTTGGCAAGGCGTTAATGTTTTAATTTTTGTTTGCGCTCATGACGAGAACAAAAGATTTTTGTCGAAATGTCGAGGTAATAAAAAGATTTACTGGCCGGAGTATCTTTAAATGTAAGAACTATGAAAGCTGGTCAGGCAGCTTCTCTACGATAAATATTAATAAATTATTTTTAATAAAGCACTAAAATCGTTATTTTAAAAATGGAACACCCTCTGTATCTATTCTTTCACGCCCATAGCTGTAAGGTAAGGAGCAAATTATGTTCGGGGTTAAGACCTGTCTATTGTTCGTGGATGGAATTTTTGGTATATAGAATAGCTTTCTGATGAAATGTTAAGGATAATTGTTAATTAGTAGGGGTCTTGGATTATTCTTGCTTTTTCACTTTTTTCTTCCTTATTATTTGTAAAATGTGTAATCAACCTCTTGGGAATTTTATGAAGGATGGGACTAAAAGAATGGAAATTCAGGTAGCTTCCTGCGTGGGTTGGTTTGCGGTAAATATTCTTGCCTCAATATTATTTCTTTTTTCCCAATTAATAAGTGATTTTAATAAAGGTCTAAAACTATTTTAAAATTTACAATTATGGAAACATGAATTTTTGTGACGCATGATACATCATCAATGTAGCGTTTTCATATTAATATTTGTATTCGAAACTATTATAGACGCGTATGATTCATTTAAAAATGAAATATTTTTTTTCTACTGCCCTTACTGCCGAAAAATGAAATATAGAAGCGGTTTGGTAGATTAAACTGGCGAAACCGCTGGGAGGGTTCATCACTGATGAGCCAGGCCTTCGCATTAATTTTTAATTGCAGTAGAAAAAAAAAATGTTTAAGAGAATCATACGCGTGTATAATATTTTGGAATTCGCATAACAGGTGGCGCACCATGTATCATAATTGTAGTTGTGTAGATTCAACGAATTATTTATCAATTTTGTCCACGAAGCCAATGCAGATATTATAGGATTTTCCATCGGAAGCCCTTGTTTGAAATATCTGTCTTTAGAGATGAAGTAGTTAAATGATAGACAGTGTTTGATCAGGTATATATAAGAGCTTCTTTTGCATAATTTTCTGGCCACTATTTTTTGGTATTCCATTTTCAATGTCACGCAGTGTATAAATAATTTTCTTAAAAAAAAACAGCATTTTAATTTAAAAAATTCGGCCTTGCCTTATTATTAGCTTAATATATATACTCAATATTTGAAACCTAGTTTTTAAAACATTATCACAGTTTTGGAACAAAAAAGATAGATATTTGGGATTTTAAATAGTGGATTACCATTCAATCAAAAACATAATATAATATTAAATACTAGCCGAATGACCCGGGCAACGCCCGGGTTTTACCCTATTAAATGTACCCTATTCAAATACTATTCGGTACAATTATAAATTGGCGCCGTGGATGTCACTCTTGTGAAACGTCCCGCTCAAACTTTGTGTCTTAGAAGCGATATTTTTATAGAAAGATGATCTGGCTTTTGTTTTCTGCTCGAATGAATGTTTTTCTGTTAGAATTTTGTTCCTGCATACAAAATAATGAACTGGTTTCACCCGTGGTCTCTGCTTTTTGGAATTTTTCCCGATATAATTTTGTATCTGATAATCAAACATGATACAGTAATATCGTCATCATCATTTTCTGACTAAAAATATATAATTTTATTAATTGATTTATATATTTTTTTAAATAGCCTATCGTCTTCCCCGTATTCTTTTACCTATGTATGGAAATTTTGGTTTGAATTAGTGAACTACTGCGAATTTGTATACCGGACATACAGACAGACAAACAGACAAACATTCATTTTTATATATATTATTAAATAATATATCAAAAAAGTATATTTATTTGAAAACATATACAAAAAAAGATCTACATGTTATTTATTTCTTACATATATTTTAAAATACATTTAAATTGACAATCTGATATTTAATTCTTGAGATACAAACCAGGTTTTCTCTGATCCTTTGTACTCCATATAGTTTCCCTTTATAAATAGTGAATCCTAGGCGGTGTTCGAAGATGTCTCTCATAAAATAGTAACTATCATCATTTAGTCTTATATCGTAATCGAATGCGTAATTTCCATTACCTAATGATTTGACAGTACCAAGGAATCTTAAAGGAAGCCTTTTATACTCTTTAACCGTTTTTTTATAACAATTTACAGTTTCGCCTCGCAAATTGCCAAGAAATATTATCGGGCCATAGAGTGGAAAAGGAATTTCTATTCGTCTTTTACAAGATTTCAAAGTTGATAATATCCCCTGCCCAAATTTCTCTGGCCAATCCAGATAAGGTAGGTCAAAAAGACGTGACAAACTCCATCCACTATAAGGAACATTTTTGCGATATTTTTTTAGATTGAGGCTAATAAAATAGAAGGTGGGAGGACTTATACAAGAAGTTGACCACTTTTCATCCTCGTGGGTTAGTTTAGGTTCGTAGTAAGATTTTTTTTCGGGGAACATATCAAAGGCAAGAGTTTCCGATCGAGTCTCATGGTTCTCTAAGGAAAATACTTTGTAATGTTCGACTAGCTTGGCTTTGCATTTTTTACTCCTGATAAAACAAACTACTTCTTTATTATATAAGCCATTTCTATCATCGAATTCAGTCAAATATTTCCACTTACAATCTACTTCGTTTCTTTTTGAAATATGATAAACGCTTATTTCTTCATCACAATTGACTATCGCATAATCATTGTAAAACCTAAATTGTTCTATAAAACTTTCCGTTCTAATAGATATTATATCTTTTTCGAATGACTTGCGTTTGATGTTGAATGGAAAAATGTAAATACAATAATACGACTTTATTCCAAAATAAAAAGTATTATCGAAATTGGTATGATGATTAGTTGAATAACCAGTAAATTTAGGAATGTCATGTTGTGAGATGATGTTTCCAGATAAAATACTGAGGGCACATAAAGTTCTTTCTGGCCGCTTAATCGCAAACACAAAATTTTCAAAGGGAAAAATGGCCACCAAGTAAGGTTCATACTGAATAAATTTGTGAGATTTTGACGCAAACACTTCGCCGCGGGGAGCTGAAAGAGATTTATGCCATAATAGATAGAGAGATTTCCAGCTTCGATTCTGACTTCGATTAATTGTCTTGGACATTTGCTGAAGCTGATACCACGGGATTTCTCTCTTACACTTCAACTTCCAAAATGAACTGTCTTCTGATATCAATAAACAAATCTTATTCCAATAACGAGAGGTTTGGGATAGTTTAAGGAAATTGTCACAATCTAAATAATCAAGTAATATTTTATGAAGTTCCCGAGGTAAATTTTCCATGGTAATTTTATTAGAACTTTTAAACACCTTTGCAAAATTTGAAACTTAAACGAGATATATATATATATTTTTAAATAATTTTTTAAAAAGGTTTTATAAATATTTGAACAAATTGATCATCCAATAGTAAACATTGAGAGGCAAAAAAACTATTTAGAAAAAAAAAAATTCCAAAACAACTCTGTGATAATTCAATGATTATTTTTATATTTAATATGTATAATTTTATTATTAATTTAAAATTAAATATATTTTATTAAAAAATAAGTGTTAAGCGAGTCATCTGTAGGTAAGAATATACAAATTTTAGTACTCCAAATAAAAAAAAACTTGCGTTGGAAAAATTTTGGGAGGGTATGGCGCTCTCATAAGTGGTAAATCTTTCTATCAATTCAGCCATCAATCCTACAGGACTACTAGGTCTCAGATTTGGGAGATAACTCGATGTTCTCTAGAGACTATGATTCCAAACTCCGTTCTTCTCTGAGGGATGCATTCCAAGGAAAAATTTATTTACAGTCGTTTAAATTCGCCAAAGGTTTGTACACACAGCAAACTTGTATCCTCTAAAATCAAATTCTTCCTTATAGTGGAATCCTATTTTTGGAAACTTTCCTTTTGCCATTATATTATAATATTTTTTAATATTCACACATTACTTTTTGAAATTCCCTCTATTATTTTAATTTATTCATTTACACCTTTGTTTATCCCTCTTAATTTTCAAAATATTCACACCCATATTTTACAAAATTTATTTTGTCTATAATATAAATATATATATCATTTTTTCCCCTTCCCATTGAATATAGGCCAAATAATTTTAAAACTTAATTCTGTTGACGTTATCTGGCACTGAGTTTGTTGTTGACACACATTAAATATGTTATAACACCTTGATAAAGGTTGGCGTTCAGCCAACTGAAATATTGGTAAAATAAATTATATTTTGATCCATCCCTCAAGTCAGTGTATGTATGTATGTATGTGTGTTTGTCGGCTATACACGTCCACAATACGTAACTAATCTGACTTAATTTTTAACAGTATATATAGTAGAATCTGGAAAAACTTATAATGAAAATTTCAGGTCTCTATCCCGAATATTCTTCGAGTTATTTGCAAATATGCCCTTTCGCTCGCAAGCAGCGCCTCTAGCGGTAAAGATGGGAGGTAATATCAGCTGACCTAATGTACATGTATAATGTGTTTTAACAGGACATAGAAAAAAACATGGAAATGATATTTGTCGCATTTTTAGCCAAAAAAAAATGAAATTGACAGGTTCTGGGCAAAAATAGTTGTTTTTCAGTCAGAAAATGATGATTACAATATTGCTGTATCATGTTTGATTATCAGATACAAAATTATATCGGGAAAAATTCCAAAAAGCAGAGACCACGGGTGAAGCCAGTTCATTTTTAGTATGCAGGAACAAAATTCTAACAAAAAACATTCATTCGAGCAGAAGACACAAAGCCAGATCATCTGTCTATAAAAATATCGCTTCTCAGACACAAAGTTTGGAGCGGGACGTTTCACAAGAATGACATCCACGGCACCAATTTATAATTGTAACGAATAGTATTTGAATAAAAACATTTAATCGGGTAAAACCTGGGCGTTGCCCGGGTCATTCGGCTAGTGTCTATCATTTTCTCAGTTCTGCTAGTCGTCTATAATATAGGGCAGGGTTATAGTTAACCTTAGTCCTGTAGAAGGGCTCCAAGGCCCGAAAACTTGAGTCAATTAAATAATTTTTTGTAAGGCACTTTTCCTCTCTTGGATGACTTTTTTTCTCTCAAATACTCCTCTCTTAAAACAAACATTCCGATATTAAAAGCAGTTGAAACACTAACAGATAGCTATTAAAAACAATTCCGCCAAAATATTCCTACCTATTTCTGAAAATGAAACAGTTCAATGGTGTTAACTTATACCTCCAAACACAAACAACGAAATAGGTCTGGAACCCACTAACCTACGAGAATTAAAAGAAATAATTGACACCTTCCCAAACAAAAATTCTCCCGGCATAGACGGGATTCCAAATTAAGCTATAAAATTATTGCCCAATCATGTCCTCGAATCACTCACCTTTAACGCCCCCTTAATGCATTTCGCAAACAATTAGAAAACTTTGATTATCTCTTTCCCAAACGGAAACAAGGAAAATTACAACATGAACCAGCAAGCTACAGAATACACATGCCACCTCCAAACTATTTGACAGAATTATTTTTAAAAGAATAAGAAGATCACTAAGCGAAACAATGTTCTAAAGCTCTAGAACAATTCGTGTACTAGTTGAAGCACTCCACTGCCATGAAATTACGGCAATTAACAGGAGGTATATTCTTTTTATATCTCTAAAGCATTTATTTTGGGACAACCTTGTATTATTTTATTTTTATAACACTCCAAAATATGGAGTTTTGATCCAAAATGACGATTGTGGTAGGGAATGTCAGCCAGATAGCAACAAACTTCTTTGTTCGGAAGAAGGTGCTTCTACTTTCCATGATTTATAAAGCATTTATTAAAGTTTGGTATGAATCTCTATTATACATATGTAAGATAAGAGATTTCCCGGAGACATTGTCAAAATAAAAAGGAGCTTTGAAAGAAACTTCAGAGTGAAGGTCAAAAACGTTTTGTCGACACCTAGGTGAACGCCAGCCGAGATGTTCAGTCATTGGTTCCACCTACCCCGAAGTAACGTTGCTGCATCTGAATGTAGACCATGTCGTGTTTGACACAATTTACCTGAAACTCCAAGAAGCGCTGTAACAAATAGCGAGTTACACTGAATCCACAAAGAAGAGAATTCATTCTTATATATAAAACACAAAAGAAGGCAACACTTCGACGAATTTTTTCTGACGAACTAATAAAATAACAGTGTCCGCTACCTAGACGTTATTCTCGATTAACATCTGACCTTCTAAAAACACGTCAAAAACAGAATAAACCTTGAAAATGCGGGGCCATGACGACACTAATATTAAGAATACTCTAATCCTAATATTTGTTCAAGCAATAGTGTGGACAACTGACTCAGTCAGTGATAGCCGGACTATAAGACACCACAGGTGGAGTGTTACGCAAGGCGTGGGAGGCCCGCTCGTCATATCGTCGATGTAAAAATAAACCAGTGCTGCGGCATGTGGCGTGGCGTGATGCTGTGCTTGGTGGGTGTGTCGGCGACCCTGCCGCCCGTCGTCCGGCTGGGTAGGTCCTTCAACATGGAGCTCTCAAGTCTAACGCTCACTGAATACTACCATATTTTTCTTTTCTGTCATTCAAACAGATATAAACTCCATAAATCAGTTCGGTAGACGTAACGCTGTCTTTGGGATTATTCCCTTTCTAATTTGAGCGCTCAAGCCCCTCCTTCATATTCTTTCTTAACGTTCGTTAAAGAGTTTATTGCTTTATATCACGGAGTAAAGGCGTTTCTCCCATCAATTCTGATTACTAATCGCTCCGTTGCCGTGAATTCCGTGAGGTTATCCCCTCCTTCATTGAAGCGCTCAAATATCTCTTCGTATTCTTTTCTATAATTCATTGACTCTTTGTTTATATTCCGCATGTTTCATGTCGAAGATGGAAGAATGTCTTAGTTCTGTATCACCGTTTCATATCGAAATGTATGCAGAGTTATCCTCTTTGACACCGAGCGCTCAGGTCCTCAAATATTCATTGACTCATTGAAATTACATATTTTCTCTGTCATTTCTTAATGCTGGATCTAACTCCGCTTATACCGATTACTCCATAGCATATCCACAGACATACCATTATATTCTTTTTATTTTTACTGCTCACATTCCATATGTCACTAAATGACGGATAAACTTTATCTTGTATTTGATTCTATCTATAAAACTTATTGTTAGTCTTTTTTTTTTCTCCTTTTTAGAGTATATATATGAAGTTATCTTCATGGCAAGAAAAATATGATTTTGATCAAATTATCATATTTTGAACAATTAATTGTTCAAATATATATATATATATATCCAAACTAATACAATAGAGTCTCCATGAGTCTCTCTCTCTCTCTCTCTCTCTCTCTCTCAGTGCGGACTGTGCACTTTACATGTATTGACTAGATGTCAATAAAAATATGTCAATTGTCAATTGTCTCTCTCTCTCTATCTAGAGGACACTTCTCTACAAAAGAAAGTTTTCATCGCCAAAATGATCATTTTAACAGCTCTCCTGCAAGAAGACACTCTCGCTAAAGGACACTTTGGTTCTGCAACTAGGTGTTGTAGTGTTATTGTACCTAAATATGCTCAGAAACATGTGAATTGTCTATTACCTAACAATTGCTAATAATACCTAACTGTTAATTAGCCGCGCACACTTACTATAGGAGTGGGAGAAATGCTTAATTTGAAAAATGGAAGTTACACACTGCTAAAATGACTAATCAGAAATGTGAAGAACTGGTTCGATATAAGATTCTACCTCATTCTCCTTATAGTCCTGACACTACTCCCTCTGATTATGGGGCGTTTGTTTTGATTTGAAAGAGCACTTTCTAATTAGTTTTTATTTTCCTAAGTGACTAAAAATCGTTTCCTCTTATTATGTGCTAAAATAACTTAAAAGGGCTGTGGCACCTTTAAAAGTGCAAAGCAGAGCCATGTAATAAAGATATGTTCTAGACGAATGCTCTAAATCGAAGAAATATCTAGAATGACAGCCAGTCCTTATCTTTTAAAACATCGTGTTTATAGTATACCATCTCTCTCAGAATTATTTTACTACAATAGTATCTATTTACTTCCTCTCGCCACCTAGATTCTAACCTTGTTAAACCCTTCTTAAATATTTGAACCGCATCTCTCAATAGCAGATATTCAGTTTTTTTTTTGGGGGGGGGGACATCCACGAACTCCTTAATATATATATATAGATATTAATGCGCTGGTACACAATTTTGGAGAAAAAGCACAAAAAAATCAATATATAGATATGATAATATAAAGTAAAAAGAATACAAGAAAATTCAATATCTTCCCAAACTGGATAGAAACTTAGAACAATGGCATTCGTTGTCGTAGTGAATACACCATTGTTGTTATTGTTACCGATGTTTTGTCTAACCTTTGTAGGCAACGTTAAGCTTCCTTTCAACAGCAACAGAAAATGTTTATTCCTACATATTGAAAGGGATGGTATTAGGGCAAAAATGCACATGATACTCCATGCTCTGATTAGAATACATCAATTCTTAATCCTTCACAATGTATGCATCTTTAAACAAAGAACTTAAACACGTGAAATACGGGAGGTAAAACGTAGAAAGAACCGGGTCAGAGGTCTAAAATGTATTTTTTTTTAAATCATCTCGTGATCATCATCAACAACAGCAGAAACAATGGTCAGTTGGAAAAAAGGAACTTGTTATTTAAAATACAGAATTAGCCTAACCACTATACAAAGCTAAACACCTCTTTGACAACTTTCAAAGGCTTCATTTATTTATATATTTATTTGGCGCGCGCGCCATTATCAATTCACGCCGCTTCGAGCGATGGTGCAAGAAGAGACCACCTTTGGCAGAAGTCAATGTCTTGGAGGACAATAAACATATTAAAATGAGTTTTTTTATTATTATTATTTACTTCTTTGGCATTGAATTTAATGATGGCAACTCGCTGGGAAAATATACTTAACCTGAGTGATGAGACAAAATTGTACACTCAATTTGAGCCAATTCAACTTGAACAGTATTTATTACCCCGTGTGTGTATATATAACCGGGACTGGCAAAAATCTTAGTTTCGCGTGTGATTTTCAATGGCTTCAGTTTCTCTGTCCTTTAGCTGGTTCTGGACTCTAAGGGCGCAACATATACTCACTGTTACATATAGCGAGGAGAGATGCATGAGTTTAACTCAAATTTTCCACAAAAGGTTTTTTATCTACAAGAACTCAATATCAAAGGATGCTATGTCCTGTGGGAGGTTCAGTCTGGTTTAGCTTTTTGGTGAAAACTGGAACATTCTCGAAGGAATGCTTATTTTTTGGACTATAGAGGCCAGGATGTGGCTCAATATTTTAGCATGATCTCGTCATTTTTCCATTTGGGACAAAAAAAGGCAAGTGAGATGACTCTATATACGTCTTTAATAACAATCATAAATTGCAAAGCATATTTATAAAAGTTGAAAGGGTTTTTTTTTATCAAAGTATATTATGCATGTTGTAATTAGGCAAGATACAGAAAAGCCTCTCTTGGCTGGTGCCTTTTAAAAAACATAATATATTGATGACCACTCTCGGCAGCCATGAGTGTTTCTGCGACACATTCTCGCCATTTTCAAGTTCAAACGTGATTAAAAAAATACGGCCGATAATTTGTAAGTTTTACTTGAAAATGGCGACAGTGGGTTACTGAGACGTCAGTTAGTAGAATTGTACCACACATGGTGGACAAGCGGTTATCATATGTCAAGAACCAGCCTGAAAAACTAGGATTTTCTCTATAATAAAGATAATTATTGCAACAAAAAACGTATCTCTAAATACTTCTCTATCTCGAGCTCTTTATATCTTCGTTAGTCGAATTCTTCGTCTCTCCTTTCATCCAATTTATCCTCCAGAACTTTTTCCTCTTTATATAGGCCCTATCCTATTATGTTATTTTCCTGATAACCTTCAAAACAGGCCTCGTTTCTCTTCATATAATTATCTAAGTTCGCTAATAGACAAACGCCATGAGAAGGCACTCTCTCTAGAAAACACCTTTCTATAAAGAACATTTTTCATCACAAAAATAACCATTTTTTTACTATTTATCAACTCTCAGGTAAGAGGAAACCTCTCCCTAAAGGACACTTTGGCTTTTAAACTAGAAGTTGTCCTTTATAGAGAGGTAGTTCTTACTGTAATGTAAAAAATCCCTTCTATTTTCCTCGTTCCTGAGAAACAATGTAGAATCTGTAAATTTCATCTCGTGACTTCGAAACAACAATGTATTACATCCGTTTCAATATAAGCTCCAAAATGTCATCTTGGTTTAATGTAATTAAGAAAACTTCAATTAGTCGCGTGCGAGAAATTAATATTCTTAATCAAATTACATCTCTCTCGCAGAGATAAAATTATCATCATCACCTCGTCATTACGAACGGTGTTGGCAATTTGATTAGCATCGGGGGGTAATGCTTCTCTAATCGTCTGACTTGAAATCTCGTTACGATGAGCATGCGCAGTGATCGCCACTGGGGGAAAAATAATTTGATAGGTAGTGAGTGGTCAGATATGTGGAACACTAAATCTCTTTTTATCGTATATAAAAATACAATAATCTTAAAAGAATAAGAAATACATAGAAGAGACCAAATTTTTCAATTGATAAAAAAAAAAATGAACGAACTGGTACAATTATTGGATTGAATAGAGGGAAAAGAATAAGGAAGGCTTGGCTCATCAGTGGTGAACCTTCCCAGCAGTTTCGCCAATTCAATCCACCAGGTCTAAGCTTCAACTATTGTTTTGTTTATTCTGCTGTATAACTTGCACACAATGAAGATTTACTCTTGGTGTTGGGGTTTAACGAAACTATGGAAAGATGTTTTCTGTGATCGTAGAAATTTCACGCACATATCTCTATATCTTCAATTAAAAAAGGCATATATTGGTTCAAAATATCATTTATTTTACCAATATTTCAGTCTAGCTATTAATCTATTAATATGTTATAATACCTTGATAAAGGTTGGCGTTCAGCCATCTGAAATATAGATAAAATAAATGATATTTTGATCCAATATATGCCTTTTTTAATTGAAGATTGATTTATGGATTGTTCTATTTTCAAAACGAATATCTCTATATATAATTGCGTTAACAACTTTTCTGGGTCAATCATGTGTAATCCCTATATATATAAAAGTCAGTGTATGTATGTATGTGTATTTGTTCCTATGTCGGCTATACACGTCCACAATACGTAACTAATCTGACTGAAATTTTAACAGTATATAGAGTAGAATCTGGAAAAACTTATCGTGAAAATTTCAGGTCTTTATCCCGAATATTCTTCGAGTTATTTGCAAATTGCGTTGCAAATTTGGCCTTTCGCTCGCAAGCACCGCCTCTAGCGGTGAAGATGGGAGATAATATCAGTTGACCTAACGTACATGAAAAAAGGTGTTTTAACAGGACGTAGAGAAAAATCTGGAAGAGATATTTATCGGATTTTTAGCCAAGAAAAATTGAAATTGACAGGTTCTGGGCATAAATAGTTGTTTTTTAGTTTAAAAAATGACGATGACAATATTTCTGTATCATATTTGATTATCAGATACAAAATCATTTCGGGAAAAATTCCAAAAAGCAGAGACCACGGGTGAAGCCAGTTCATTTTTAGTATAAAGGGACAAAATTCTAACAGAAAAACATCCATTCGAGCAGAAGACATAAAGCCAGATCATCTCTCTATTAAAATATCGCTTATCAGACACAAAGTTTGGAGCGGGACGTTTCACAAGAGTGACACCCACGGCGCCAATTTATAATTGTTACGAATAGTATTTGAATAAAAACATTTAATCGGGTAAAACCCGGGCGTTGCCCGGGTCATTCGGCTAGTGATAAATAAAAATTGATGATAATTAATAGATCGATATTGGTTCTCTGTGGAAGAGATATATTTCTATCTCAGAGTAAATAAAATGCTACACCCAAAAGTTGGTTGTTGTTTGGGAGGCCAAACCTATCCCCTTTTACCAGATTATAATGATTGATTATAAATGAACTTACAACACAAAATGTACTCAGCCTCTTTATTCTATATACACTCGGGTAAATATCCGCTCTAGGAGAAATTGGGTCATTAGTCTAGTTTATAGAAATGTATTTATAGAATAGAGCAAACCTTAGATGGATAGAGATTGAAACCTCTTTATTACATCGTTCATATAAAGTTGTAAGGTTAAATATATATGAATATAATACACCTATCCCCCGATTTACACGGTACTTGTTTTACACGTTTTCGCTTTTACACGGTTTTCCAAATATATATATTTTTTTGTTTTTATCGCACTATACTAAAATGCGATATTCTACTCTATACTACCTATGTTGAAAAGAATATTGGGTGGCTCTGATTCTTGAGGGGGCGAACACCTATTCAGATTTGACAGTTTAATATACACCTATCCCTCGATTTACACGTTTTTCTCAGGAACGTATCTACCGTGTAAATCGGGGGATAGGTGTATATGAATAAATAAGATTAAATAAGGATATGGAGATAGAGATAAAAATATATATTTAAAAAAAACCTATATTTAAATATTTATCCATATATCGATTGAAAAACCCTGTACGATTTATAAATGAATAAAACAAAGCTTCAAGGGCTGCGTATCTTTTATTAATAATCTGAATAGGTGTTCGCCCCCTCATGAATCAGAGCCACCCAATATTCTTTTCAACATAGGTAGTATAGAGTAGAATATCGCATTTTAGTATAGTGCAATAAAAAAAACTTATTAAAAGATACGCAGCCCTTGAAGCTTTGTTTTATTCATTTGTTTATCAATATTTCAGACGGCTGAACACCAACATTATCAAGGTACAACAAGGTATTTTTTTTTACAGAGAATTGATAAATATGCTGTACCTTGACAAAGGTTGGCGTTCAGTCTGTTAATGAGGCTTTTTTTTCAATCAAATATATCTACCTTTATATAAATGTATGTAGGATAAAATATTCTGAATTCTTTAACGTTCAGCTTAGATGGCGGAATGTAGCGGAATAAATATTCGGTTCCAAAATCACTATATTAGGTACCGCTCAAAAAGAGCAACCTAGTTTATGATATTTGTAACAATGAATAATATATGAAGGTTATTCACATGTTAAACAAAATGTTAACGTGGGATTTAATCCCAGTTCATGACTGTCGGGAATCGAGGGTGTTACCCACTCGTCCACCGACTTCTTATTCTTATATGTAATAAATATAAACCAAACGTAAAATTGAGTGAAATAAAGCAAAGAAAAAAATGGTTCGTTGCTTGAAAAGTGGATTACAAGAAGGATTTATTCTTTCTCTTTAGTAGATGTCGTAGGTTGAAGGAACAAAGAGAGAAGCGCGAGTTGAAAGATCGATGGAGTAATGAGAATGGGTGGTATGGAGGCATCAAATATACAAAACTGATGAAAGAAGGTTATAAATTCAATTGTCACCTATCGTTTCAATTTGTAACAAAATGAAATTACTGTCAATGTGTTTATTTTCAACAATATCATCAAATATTATCTCTACAGACCCTACTGCAATGATATAAGTTATCAAATATAAGTAGTGAATCACTACTGATGAGCAAGGGTCATACTCCAGGGATACAGAGGAGTTGCGTCTGTACTCATGTTAGAGTCGGCAGCAAAGGCTTCCATGTTAGAAACGACTTCAAACTACAGGCAAAGTCAGACTTTCACCAAAGTGTGCCGGGATCATGGTGCCATGATCAATAAAAGCTGCACCCCTACACCCCATTCCATGCGATCAAAGCTCGAGGAGCATGAACTCATGGAATTCGTGTAATCTTTACACAAGGGGATAAGAAACAACAACAAAGCCCTCTTATTCAATAACTTATATCATTGCAGTAAGGTCTGTAGAGATAATATTTGATGATATTGTTGAAAAGAAACACATTACCAGTAATTTCATTCTGTTACAAATTAGAAATAAGGTTATAATGAAGGTAGGTTTTGCTAGTGGTAGATAGCTCAGGTTGCTGTGAGGAGGAGGAATTGGGAAACCAAATAAAGAAGAGAGTGTTTAGATAAACGGAAGTCCTAATGATAAAAGAGAGGGTAAACAGTACAGTTCAATCATTCACATCCGGGACTCTGAAATAGCACTTCCGTCGTTCTGCTACTTGTCATTCTACCCCTTCTGCAGGCCGTATGTCCTCGACACTAGAAGGTCCTCTTCTTTATTTCGACTCTTCCTGCGCCATTAGTAAAGCACACAAATATTTACAAGCAAAATTATGACGGTATAACGAATCTTTGTGATGTAAAAGTCTAAATATTTTCAATTAGATATAAGTGATTAATGAACTCAAGTAAGACAATAAACCTTTGGCCGAATGAAGTAAACTTTTACATGAATCTGATGTGCCGTCATGAGAAATCAATCTTCAAATATAGTTTTGAGTTTGGTTTATTATATTTTATTTAAGTTATAATATAGTTATCCTGTAGAAGAGAGGTTCTCCTTTACTATATCATAGATCTATAAAAGTAAGGACACACCTCTCCCGTCAAAAAAGAAAAAAACGCTAAAATTAAGCGTCATTTCTTTACCCTCTCAGCAAACTAGCTGACTCTGGGCAGTAACACACACAAAGCCATATATTACGATGCACTAGCGCGCCATCTGTTATCTAATTACGAAACTATTTTAGACGCGTAATATTATTTTTAAAATAAAATAATTTCTACTGCCCTTACTGCAATGAGCCAGACCCTCCCTTTAATTTTTCCATTGCAGTAAGGGCAGTAGAAATTATTTTATTTTAAAAAGAATATTACGCGTCTAAAATAGTTTCGTGATTTGATAAAGCCATATATATTACAATTTAATATATTATATGAATCTTTTAATAAAAAAATGTATTCTCTATTATGATTTAATTCTCGAATATATGTGAGAATATATATATATTTAAAATATTACGAAGGAGACAGATATAAAAAAGGGGGTAAAACAATACAATATTTCAGCCGCAAATTTATTCCTCACCCAACCACAAATAAATATAAGCAAAAAGAAAACCTTCAAAAATTTACATTGAGCAGACGAAACAAAAATTTAATATCATTTCTGAGAAAGAAAACTACTAGAATCCATATAACAAAACATACCCCCAGCAATAATAGTTTCCTAGCCAGTGTGCAGACGATTAATAATCCCTAATTTTGAAGAATCGTCTGTTTTATTTATGTAGAACGTTAGGCGCCATAATAGTTAACCATTATTGGCGAATCCCTCACGCGAGAAGTACATTAACTACTTTTCCTTCTGATAGGGGTTCCTTAATTTTTATTGAGTTTTTTTTTTTCGATTCACAGAGAGAGAGCACCATTTGCATTTTTGATATTTGACAACGTTACTGATATTAAAAAAAATCTGTATGCTTCCCTTTGTGTAAACAATTCGATAATTTTTATAGATAGCTATATTTAATTTGTATTGGGTTTCATTTGATATTATTCACACACACAAAGCATATATTTGCATATTTTGAGAATTGAAAGCACTGCCGATTTACATATATATAATGCTGACTTATGCAAACAATATATTCCCTGCAGCAACCTGGGTTAATCAAATATATTAATAATAGTTTTAAATAGATTATATATTCTTGTTTGTAATATAAATTATTCAATAAGATTTCAAGATAATATTTGTCGTCTGCTTCTAAGAAGAGAAATAGCAATTATTTTAATTTTTGAGAATCTTTTGTACTTTTGTAAAGAATAGAATTTTCTCTATATCCGTTTATTCTTTTATTATGTCCCATTTTTTATTATACGTTGAAGATTTATTTGCTGAGAGAAGAAGAACATTTTAAAGAGAGGTTTTTCTATTTATTTAAATATATTTGCGCGAGTGAGATATATCTCTTTTATTATACTAAATATTGTTTTATTTTCATCAATGTTTATAGAGAGAATTAAATGAAGTATTGCTGTAGAGATAATTGTGTACAGATAGATACCACCCGAATGTTGTATATGCATTGTGAAGAGATGGAGACTCGGTTTAATTAGGGATTTATCAAAGGGGAAAATCTGTTTTTTAATTTGAAGAAAAACACACAAAGAAATACACTAACGATATAAAGAGAAATATATAAGCTAAATTACCACGTGCTGTGTTCACCAGTATCACATATCCAAACTCTACAATTGGAGCAATGGAAACAAAGTTTGTGAAAAGTTTCCTTGTTTCTGAGGGAGTCAAACCTCCAGAAATCACCCTCCATACATTCCAGACCTTTCTCAAAGCGACGTCTTTGGATCTTTCAAGATAGCTCAGAAATGATGTCGATCGGACGCTGCCTTTTCTCAACCTAAGGAGTTTTATGAACAGGGGATTAATGGCGCGCAGAATGTATAGAACATAATGATGATTCATGATATTGGTATCACACATTGCTCGAAATAGAGAATTTAAACACCCCGTACTACACAACACTTGACTAATTTGTATTGTTATTATTTCTTTGACTATTCAAATCAAACAGAAATTATCGTTATATATAGGCAACCCTGATATTTCAGTAAAATATCCTAATATATACATCCATATTATTTTATATAACTATAATATCTGGGAAAATAGACACTTCGGCCACACACACACAACACAGTTAGAGTTTTTTTTAATTTTTCTCAACGTTTCGACAAAAATCTTTTGTCTTCGTCAGGAGAAGTAAATAAAAATAAAGCATTTGGCAAGGCGTTAAAAATTGTCTATTTTTCACAGAAATGTGAATGCCGGCCAGGCAACCTCTATCTTCAGAACAATTTCCTTGCCAAATGCTTTATTTACTTCTCTTACGAAGACAAAATTCCTTATGGTTTGTCCATGAGTGTAATTATAAAAATACGATATGAGATAGAGCATTTTAAAATCTTTTGAAACGACATATTTCAAAGTGCTTTGAGAGACTTCAGAAAATGAGAAGGAGTATCTATCCATGATTCACTGTAGGTCTCTTGTGAGGTCTTCAATAAACAATGTTGTTATCATTCGTAGGATAAATGTTGCTAGTAATTTATTTATGAAAATAACGTAATAGGTATTTTAAAAAAGTAAATAAATATATATATTTTTATACAATATAATGCGGCCTATGATTGTAGAACGACATTTGAAAATATCCCGCATGTGTTTCTTTTGAACGAAAAATCGAAAATTATTTTAAGGAGAAATAATCGTTATTTTTCCTTAAAATAAATTTCGATTTTTCCTTCAAAAGAAACACATGCGGGATATTTTCAAATGTCGTTCTACAATCATAGGCCGCATTATATTGTATAAAAATCACTATATATAATATTTACGAACGGAAAAATATGTCCAGGGTAGCCTAGTGGACATGGCATCTGCTCGGTAAGCGGAACACTGTGGGTTCGATTCCCATCCCTGGACACTTTTATTTTTCTGTTTATCATTACTCTTCACAATTCATCCTTTCATACTTCATCACTAAGGTTAGAAATAATCGTTATTTTTCCTTAAAATAAATTTCGATTTTTCGTTCAAAAGAAACACATGCGGGATATTTTCAAAAATGTCGTTCTACTAACTGTAAATATATAAGGATCACTGTCACATGACTAGTGTATGATTCTATTCTGAAAACCGGTCATATCTATTTAACTACTACGTTTGAAAGTATTCATGTTCTATCTCTGCGCTATATGGACTTATCATATACATATTTCTTATATAGACATTTAAAAACGGGAGAATAGACAAGATAGTTTTAATTGAGATCTAAGCGCATATTTCTCTCCCCCATAATATTTTCATATATGGATATAGAGCATACAATATTCTCACTTGTTTCCTACACAAAAGAAAATCATAGAAATATATTTTCAACTCAAAACAACCTTCTAGAACATTTATAATATCCCAAACCTCTGATACCTCATCAATGACAACAATGTTGCCACCTCGGTCGTTACTAAGAACTCTCACTTCTTCAGAAGGATTTATTTTATGAATGTATTAAATTTAAATGAATTTCTCTCTCTCAAAAAAAAAAAAATATTCTCACTAAAATAATTTTTCCAAGTTAACAAACAAGCGTTGAAACCAAATCGCTCTTCAGAAATTATCATCTCAAGGAAACAATGTCTGGAAAAATAGAAGGAAATCAAAAGAATAAATCAAAATAGGTGATGACAGACGAATGTTTGTTCTAGAAGATGTTGCCGAATGCTATAAATATACAACGTTTGGGGAGAGGTTATTGTTCTCACAGATTATTTTGGAAAAAAGGAGGGGGTGGAGTGCTGAATATCGGTTCTAGGAAGGCAAAAACCAGAGTAGCTCCTTCATCCCCCCCCCTTTTTTTTTAATTTAACTATGGCTTAACGTCCACGTCACGTCTGCTAATATTTCTTCTAAATGAGAATTTCCAAATATATATAAAACACATTTTAAAAACCCTACTCAAGATGGATATATACGATCACGTGTGTGTATATAAGCTAAAATAATTTTATAAAAAGGTATTTTCCTCTATTTAATAATAATAATCTTTATATTTCAGTACATAGCCTAACAAAAAGACCACGTTGAATATGTAAAGGATTTAAAGAGAGCAATGGATAACGTGGTATATACAGAGAACTCCTACCTCAAGTCGTGGAACTCTCCCAGTTAACAGAAACCATTCTAGATGAGGTCTATAAATAATAAACACTACGGTCAGTTAAAGTTTTTTTCTCTCTTTAATAAACTTGTAAAGAGCGCGTGGTTGCTATTGTAATGTTCCTTCGATTAAATAAATAAATATACTTTACCAAATTAAGAAACAAATTTTAATTATATATCTTTCTAATGTTATATATACACTTTTGATTCATCACAACAATAATTACAGTTCTGACAAATTCAAATATTCAAAAATGAATTAATTAAACAGAGTATATTATTATAAGGTATATTACACCTATATTTATCGATAAATATGTTCTCTGTACTTCTGTATTTGGACACTCTGACGTTGATTGTCTTGCTGTAAAGCTAGTTGATGGAAGTTAATTTTCCCCTCTATTAAAAGAGGAAAACTATTTCTTTGTATGTCTCCGATATTTTGATCTTTTATAAGAATAAAAAACCTCACTTACACGGTATATTTTACGATATTAAAAACCATTAATATTTGGAAGTTTTTGCGATTCTTTATTTTGAGACGTTATAGATCATAACTATAATATAAACGCTATTTATTATTATTATTATTATGTTACAAGCTTTCGGGAGATTCCTTTTATCAAGAGAGCAACGTTAAAAATAATCATATGGGATATTTAAGTTTTGATTCTATTTCCTATATGATTATCCGTGTTTATAACGTTGCTTGATATAAGAGATCCCCCGAAAAACAGGAAGGACGACCTCACTGCTGAACCGCTGACTTCTTCTTCCTGATTGGTCCGTCCGCACCACCCCCACCCCCCCTCGGTCCACAGGTGGTGTGGGATACGGAATAGGAAACGTTCAACATATTGTGTGGATAAGGTTTTTGTTTGCTACCACCTCCCATGAACAACCACTTCCCTAAGCTATCACTTTTGTAAAATATTTTTTAAAAACTTGCATATGCTCTCCAACCTAAATAAAAAAGAAAAACAGAAGCATCCATTTTTTTTTTTAACAGCGAGCGTTTGTTTCCGTTTTGGTTACTAGGGGGCCAATAAGTGTAAATACCTCTGTGAAACTTCCCCCAAGTATGCAAATAAGTACATCGCTTCTTTTGGCTAGCATTACAGAATATATAGTGATTTCTAACTAGTATATATAATACTGCTATATTTTTAACACATTTAAGTTTAAAAATTATTAAATTTGAAAACATTACTAGCTTATCAATAATAAATTACACCAAAAAAAAAAGGTATTTAAAAAAATAGTTTCTAGAAAAAAAAGGGTAATTTGATTAAAACGAAGAACAAGTAAAGGAATATAATTGTTTCAGACAATTACGCATCTACTCTTTTATACCTTTTTGAATAATATAACTGTCATCGTTTTTTAAAAGAAGAGTGGAAGATTAAGTAAAAAATAAATAAATAAAGACATGTAAACTGTGTAAACCTTTTCAATAAAATTAATTCCAGTTTCCAAAAGAATCTTACTATATTATTGAACAAATACGGACAAGTATCTAAGAATTAAAAATACACAACATCCAAAATAAATTAGTCTGAATGTGTAGAGAAAATTTTCCATGTCTAAATAGCTCATAAATGATAGAAGAAAAACTCTTACTCTAGGGGAACATAATAGAAAAATATAATTTATATAAGTTATATATATTTTTTAGCGATCTTATTCAATTACTATATTTATAGTCAAATCTCATATTTTAAATGATATATATTCTATAATGTATTTTTAATATATGAATTAGCAATGTTCAAAATAACAATTTTAGATACAGTATAACCTCGTTAATACGACATTTTACGATAATTCGACCATGTTTTGATGTCCTGATCTCTCCGGCCTATCAAATATCAAACGGTAATTCGACACTATCGATAATTTGACCATTTTGAAATTCAAATTCCGGCATTTGATTGTTGTTTACATACAACTTTACCGCTAAAAGGGTATTACAGAGGAGAGCGGCGGCCGCCGAAAAGCGAACTTTAGTATCGCGCCTGCGCACTTTTGGTTTCTGATTGGTTTAAATTTCACTGCCCGTTGCCGTGAAAACGGTGTAACTGTGCCGTTGTTAATGTAGCGTGTGTTATTGTTTTTTACGCGAGAATTTAGGCATCGTGTGTGCTTTAAGATTAATAATGATATTTCATTTTTTAATTTCCTATAATTTCCTTTAAGACCTATAAATCAATGAGAAATAAATATTTAAATAAAAGTAAAAAGGCAAAAAGAGCGAGTTGGAGAATTTTTATAGAAAAAAGTCATTCAAATAACTCATTTGGTAATGCTTACAGGATATTCAAGTCATTGAGATCGAAAAATAGAAATTTAGGATTACCACTAATAGATAATTTACCAGATCATTTAAAGACCGACAAAATAAAAAGTTTAATGAACGATCTATTTCAGGATGATATTAGAGGTTTGGATAAAGATGATCATATTTTGATTAGAAATTATACGCCTAAATATAAAAATAAAAGTAGTGTTTATATCGAATCTAAGGAAATAGAGGAAACAATTTTAAAAACAAATATTAAAAAAGCACCGGGCCCTGATTACATTAGTAACAATATGATTAGACAGGCTAAAATAAAAATAATCCCAATTCTGCATAAATTATTCAATAAATGTATAGAAATGGGATATTATCCGGATGAATGGAAAAAAATCATTCTTAAAAATAATTCCAAAACCAGGCAAAACGAATTATGAAATAAATAAAAGTTATAGACCTATATCATTGACATCTAATCTATCTAAAACATTTGAGAATATAATAAAAAATAAATTAAGTAACTATTATTTAGAGAATAATTTAATGAGCTCAAGACAGCATGGTTTTATGAAATCTAGATCAACAATTATAGGAATGGATAAAATTATAGAAACTATATTGAAACATAAACAAAAAGAATTGACTTCCTTGATAGCTATAGATATTGCGGGTGCATTCGACAATGCATGGTGGCCTGCTATTATAAAAAGAATGGATAATGATGATGTTCCTTCAGATTTAATACGGATCATAAAATCTTATTTGAATAATGAAAGGGAGGCGAAATTTACATACGAATCAGAAACTTTTTATAAGAAACTAACTAAAGGATGTCCACAGGGTGGACCTTTATCTCCACTTCTATAGAATATTTTGCTAAATGATTTGTTGATAAATTTTGATTCAATGAATGCAGATATTATATGTTATGCAGACGACGTTACAATAATTTGCTGGAATAAGACTATTGAAGGACTAAAAACCGCAAGTGAATACACCTTAAATTATGTGATCCAATGGTGTAATAGAAATAAATTAACGATCAGTACAGAGAAGACTAATATGCTATACCTACATAACAGACAAAAAATACCTATTAAGGTTAATAACAATATAATAATGCCGGTCAAGCAAGTAAAAATTCTGGGAATGAAATTTTCTAATCACAAATGGAAAAACAAAGTTAACTTTACACCGCATGTTAATGATATTCTGTGTAAGGCAGGACGTATGAAAAATTTATTATGTTCACTAAGTGGCAATATGTGGGGTTTAGACACTGAAAAGAGTTTAACTTTATACAAAACAATCATTAGGCCTGTACTTACATACGGTTCTGAAATTTGGTTCAAATATTTAAACAATCGTTGTAAACAAAAACTGAACTCCATGCAGTACCAGATCATTTTATGGGCAGTTAGAGCATACAAAACCACTTCATCAAACTGTGTGCATAGCTTGGCAAAAATTCCACTCCTAACAGACTATATAGAATCCAGAATAATCAAATTTGATCTAGCTCAAATGTCCATTGAAGATCTAATTACTTACGAACCCCATGCTCCAAGTATAGTCAAATCATTCTTACACGCAAAAATGAATGAAATTTTTGAGAACACTAATGAAATTTTCAGAAGCTTTTTCGTATTAGGAATTCCAAGATTTTTCCGTCCAAATTTTTATAATATCCAATTCATTACAGATCATGGCAATTTTGGGAAATTTTTGGCAACTATCGGCGCCGTGAAGGAACCAGGATGCTTCTGCGGAGGTGAAATTCAAGACGCGAGACATCTACTTCTGGAGTGCCCAATTTTCCGGGATTTTAGGGAAAATAGATTTGGTCGTATTGGACAGCTTGATGAATTTGTAGACAAAAAAGAAAAGTATAAACATTTTGATCAATTTTGTAAATACATATACAACTTTCTCTTGAATTGGAAAAGAGAGAAGGAATCTTAGAAAAAAAAAAAAGAACTGCGATGCTTGCTCTGTGTGTTTTGCTTTGTTGTTTGTTTTTCTCTTTGGACAATTTTCTTTAGTTAATTTATGTAAAATAATGAATTGAACAGGATTGTATATAGCCGAATTGCTGTAATGCAGTGAAATGTATTGACGCAAATATCCCTGAGTTTGGGATATCGCGTTTCATGATGTTAATAAAGTTAATTACAAATAACATACATATATTTTAGATATTTTAAAATTTATAAATATTTACCTTTTAAATAAAAAATCATTGTAATGAAGTCACAATATTTTATTTCAGCATTCCGTTCCCGTGTAAGTTAAAATAAATGAGCGTAGCAAGTATGTCAGTTTCTGCCAAAAAAGATAGGTCAGTATGGCCAGTTTACTTATGTGGGAAAAACAAAAATTGTAGAAAAAATAGAACGAGGAAAATCACATAGTCAAGTTTTCCGAGAGAGAAATATTTCACGATACACCATTATCACGCTTTCTAAAAACAAATTCGCCATGAAATCTGCTTTTTTTTTAAATATAATTTTAGCTCTACCTTGAAACGTCATTGTGACGGGGTGTCTCCAGAGATTGAAGAAGCCCTGTTTAGGTGGATAAGGCAGGCCATGAAACTTATTATCAATATCTTGAAAGAAAAGGCTATACTCTTTGCAACATCTTAGTACACTTTTATTTTGTAGCAAATCTTTATTGTCTTAGTAAAGTCTGATACAGCATTTTTGTTGTTTTGCGAAACGCCAAAAAAGTGACAACAACAAATCAATGATGATGATAACCTGCGTCTTGCAGATTAACATTTTCATAGAAACATATATATATATACATATTTATTGCTAGCTATATATCACCATCTTCTCTCTTCAAATCTCACAGGAGGTCTCCTCACTCGAGGTGGGTTCCGCCTTAGGACAGGACCCTCCTCTTTCAAAGCCTCGGGGTCCAGCGAGGGAAGAGGCTCCAATGACTTTCCATCGTCTGTATCACTCTGAACCTCTGAATCTTGATCTGACCGTTGGCTAGTTAGTCCTGGCGACATCGACTCCATATAACCTCTGTCTCGTACAACCTCCGAGATTATGGCACTGGGACCTGCTCCTCTTGAGTGCTCGGGTTGACGCTCTCCATCTCCACTCTCATCTTCCTCACCATTCCTCCACCTTTTTCTAATTTGATCCCTGTGATAGGCCTTTACCTGTCCGTGGATCAAAATGGTGTAGACTCTAGTTCCCTTCTTGCCCACAATTTTTCCTGGGATCCATTTATCACCACCTCTAAAGTTTTTACACCACACTAAATCATCTATCTGGAATTCTTCCAAATGGGGTCGCCGATCATACTTCATTTGCCTGGCTTGCTGGTCCCTAACTCTAGATGCCAAGCTGGGATGTATCAACGAAACTCTGGTTCGAAGCGCACGCCCAATAAAGAGCTCTGATGGAGTCTTTCCCGTTGTCACATGCGGGGTGCTTCGATATGCCAGAAGAACTTTTGACAAGGTGTCTTGAATGGTGTCCCCAATTTTCCTTTTATTTTTATCCAGGGCAGTCTTAATTGTTCTAACCGCTCTTTCAGCCAAGCCATTACTTTGCGGGTGGTACGCCGGGATCAATGTTTGTTTAATTCCATTTCCTTCCAGAAAACCTTTCATTTCACTCCCAGTAAACTGAGGTCCATTATCAGATACAAGTTCCTCCGGTAACCCATAGGAAGAAAAAAGTCGCCGTAGTTGCTCAATGGTTTTGCGTGTGGTGGTCTCTCTCATTGGGATGGCTTCGATCCACTTTGAATGACTATCTACTACTATTAATAAATTAATGTTTTCCTTATTAGCAAAATCAATGTGAATTCTTTGCCAAGGTCTGGTTGACCATTTCCAGGGTTGCCATTTTCCTTTATTTGGCCCATCCTGGGATTGCTGACAGCTTCTGCACTTATTTACCAAAAACTCGATTTGGGTATCTAGATTAGGCCACCAAAAATGTGATCTTGCTACAGCCTTCATTTTGTTCATACCGGAATGAGTCTCATGAAGACAGTTCAACATTTTTATTCTGAGAGATGGTGGAATGACAACTCTCATTCCCCAAACCAAACACTCCCCATCTACAGTTAGCTCAAGTTTCCTTTGAAAATAAGGTCTGAGGTGATCAGCCACCTTTTCAGGCCAGCCTTGCTGAGTATAAAATTTGGCCAATGAGAGCACTTCGTCTTTTTCAGTTTCCGTGGCAATTTCCTCTGCTGTGATCGGCAATTCTTCCACAAAGGATAAAGCATAGACATTATTTAATCTTGGAATTTCTTCACAGCCCACAGGAAAACGTGACAGAAGATCTGCATTCCCATGGTCTTGAGTTCTTCGAAATTTAATATCGTAAGTATAAGCTGACAAAATAAGCGCCCAACGCTGCAATCTTGAAGTAGATAAGGTGGGGATTCCTGATCTTGAGCCCAAAATGGTCACCAATGGCTTATGGTCTGTAATAAGAATAAATTTTCTTCCATAAATAAATTGATGAAACTTGGTAACTCCATATATAATGGCTAGAGCCTCCTTCTCAATCTGAGAATAATTTTGTTCTGCTTCCGATAAAGTCCGTGAGGCAAACATAATCGGTCTCTCCTGGCCTTCTATAATATGTGACAACACAGCGCCCACTCCAATCTGCGATGCATCAGTGGCCAAACACAATGGCAAAGTCGTATCATATGGGACTAGCACCCTCTCAGAGGTAATGCAGTTCTTGCACTTGTCAATGGCCTCTCCACATTCCTTTGTCCAAACCCAAGGACGTTTTTTGTGAAGAAGCTCATGAAGAGGCTTCAAAAGCTCTGGCAAATTGGGTATGAACTTCCCATAAAAGTTAACTAAACCCAGAAATGACCTTAATTCAGAGATATTCGTAGGCATTTTGGCCTTCTGTATTGCTTGTACCTTATGATCTAAAGGTCTGATGCCCTCTCCCGTGACAAGATGTCCTAAATATTCAATTTCTTTTTGCAAAAATAGGCATTTTTCTTTCTTTAGTTTGATATTATACTTCGCCAAGCGAGCAAATATAGTCTTCAACAACGCCAGATGTTCTTCAATTGATGCTGTGGCTATAAGGACATCATCAATATAACAAATTACGCCTCCTATACCCGACAAAACCCTATCCATTACAGATTGAAAATAACTGGGCGCATTTGCCAATCCAAATGGCATTCTCTTAAACCTGAACAGCCCTTTATGAGTATTTATCGTTAGTAACGGTCGGGTGCCTGGGTCCACCTCTAATTGCAGATAAGCGTTCCTCAAGTCCAATTTAGAAAAGTATTTTCCCTTGGCCAATGTGGAGAATAAATCTTGCTGTGTGGGAAGGGGATAGGCCGCAGTGTCCAAATATTTATTTAGAGTTACCTTGAAGTCGCAGCAAATTCTGATCTCTTTATTTTTCTTCGGCACTACAACCACTGGAGTGGCCCATTTACTGCTCGCCACCTCACATAGATAACCCTTAGCCACCATTTTGTCTAATGCTTCAGTAACTGCTGGCCTAATGGCGAAAGGCACCGGACGAGCCTTATGGAAAATTGGATTCACATCACACATGTTTACTGAAAATGTGAAACCTTTTATTGGTTCAGTTGTCTCCACAAATAAGGCTTGATTTTCCTTCAAAATTTCCTCAATGGTAATTTCCACAGGCATATGTTTTACCGCGAAACAGCCCAATTTCAATCTATTTATCCATTCTCTTCCCATCAACGCCCTCTTTTCTCCTTTCACCACCAACGCTCTAAGTTTGTAAGTAATATCTTGACACTCCACTTTGACATTGATTTTACCCAGAATGGGTACCACGGTACCATCATAAGTTCTTACAATAATACTCGCTTTTTCCAATTTCAAGTGTTGAAGACTATTTTTAAAATCCTTTTCTGATATCAGTGTTAGACCACTACCCGTATCCATTTCAAATTTAATAAAGTTTCCTTCTACTTTTAACTCCATCAGATAGGGAGGGTCACTTGAGGCAAAATTAATTTTATACTCAGGTATCGTCACGCTTATAATTTTCTGGACATACTCTTCCTCCTCTTCTTGGTCTCCTATCTGATGTATATTTCCCGGCTGATTTTGATGTTGCCTTAGATTTCTTCTACTGCTCCAACATATTGAGGCAATGTGTCCTTTTTTATTACACTTAAAGCATATCGCCTCCTTAAATCTACATGGTTCTTTGTGTGGTTTACCACAATGTTTACATTTGCCATTCTGGAAATTTGATTCAACCTTGCGTTCAATCCTCAACTTATCTACACAATCTTCACCCTGCTCCAAATGGAATAATTTTGTATTTTTCTCAGCCGCTTCCATAGATAATGCTATCTCAATTACTTTAGCTAAAGAAATGTCACCCTCCGACAAAATTCTATTTTGTATTTTGGCATTATATAACCCACAAACCATTTTATCACGTAAAGAATCCTCCAGAAAATTACCAAAGTTGCATGAGGAAGCCAAACGCTTAATTTCCACCAAGTAGTCCGAGATGCTTTCTTCCTTTAATTGCATTCTTTTAAAAAAAATGAACCTCTCTACTACAATTGAGCACTTTGGAGAGAAGTGCCTTTTCAAGATATCTATTAGGTCATCAAAAGTTTTATTTTTAGGTAGAATAGGACTGCACAAATTCTTCAAAACACCATAGGTTTTACTTCCCATGAGGGTTAGGAGATAAGCCTTTTTCTTCTCATCCCCTGCCTCCTCCAATATGAGAAACTGTTCCAATCGTTCATAAAACGTTTCAAAAGTTTCAGTTTCTTCATTATATTCCTTAAATTGGTAACTAGCCATTTTATTTCACTTTTTATTTTAAATTTGCATCCTAAAACTTTGCAATTTTAGTCTTTTAAAAATAACTTTCAATTATATGCAAAATCAAAGATAATTTCTAAAAATATTTACTTCAAAATTCGAGGGTACTTACTCTTATATCCTCGTCGCCAAATGCAACATCTTAGTACACTTTTATTTTGTAGCAAATCTTTATTGTCTTAGTAAAGTCTGATACAGCATTTTTGTTGTTTTGCGAAACGCCAAAAAAGTGACAACAACAAATCAATGATGATGATAACCTGCGTCTTGCAGATTAACATTTTCATAGAAACATATATATATATACATATTTATTGCTAGCTATATATCACTCTTGAACTTGAAAATAGGTCAAGATGATTTTGGAGTCAGCAATGGCTGGCTAAAAAAGTGTAAGAGGCCAGAAGGAATATCGCTTTTAAACGACTTCATGGAGAAGCTGGAAGTATAGATTCCAATAGTGTTGCCACTAGGAGAGGTGAGATTATTCCATCACAATCTAACCCACAGGACTATTTCACGATACAGATGAAACATTTTATAAACTTTGGCCCAATCAAACAATGACCATCAGAGGTGAGAAATGTGAAGGGTAAAAATTCTAAAGAGATAATTACAGTGTTGGCATGCTGTAATATGGATGGAAGTGAAAAACTGCCTCTATTTTATATTGGGAATTATAGAAGAACACCATGGCATGCCCTCAAATTATCATTTTTATAAAATAATCCCGGATGACTGGGGCAGTTTTTACAGAGTGGCTGGGAAATTAGACTAAATACTTAAAAGAAGAGAAAGAAAAACAATTGTATCATTATAGATACATAATTGCCCAGCCCACAGGTATGTCACCGACCCGAGTCCGTTAGTTTGCAAAGACGGTCAATAGATGGCGCTTAGTTTTAACGACTATTCTGACGGGAGAGGCGACCTTTATTTTTAAAGATCAATATCCTTCCAGAAAGCTATTCACCTGACAGAGATAAACCTGAATACACCAAAATCCTGGCCGTTAATCAGCATGGAGCCGTCAACACGAGTGTCTATCCAGTGCTACCACCAAGTGAGAGACGTAGAATGTTGTCATATGCAGGTGATGACAGTCCTCCACAGCTCTAAATAGCAGGGCGGGCGGGGGGAACTGTCCCCCTTTTTATTCTTGTATTCTGAGTCACACCGTTCCCTATAGAATCATGTAAATATATATATAAATTAGCAAGGCTAGTCTGTAACAATGAAACCCCAACCAAGAAAATCAGCATGTTAGCTTTAACAAAGAACTGTAACAGCGTTAAACAATCAAGCCCAAATAAAAAACAATTAGCAAGGCTATTAAATACCTTTAACAGAGACACACTAATGAAGTTAAATAAAGAGCCAACATATAAGCCCAACAAAGCTAATTAGCAAGGATAACAAAGGACTGAAACAGAGCCAAGAATTAGAGCCCACCAAAACAAAGGGGTGCTACAGAGCCAACAATGAAGCCGAACAACTAACAAGGCTAGTACAGGGCTATAACAATGGTATAAATCTCTCTGCCCAACAACAACAATTAGAAAAACTAGTAAAGGTTGTAACCGCGCCAACAAAAAACAATCGCAAGGTTACAAAGGCTATAACCGTGCCAAAAAGACAACACCCACACAATCTCTCGAATACTTCAGAAACTCAACTATACCAATAAGAGAATGTACTTCAACCCAGGTTCCATGAAGCCAGTGGTTATCGCCAGAGGTCCTGGACACACGCCAGGTCTTTTTATAGCTAAATATGTCAGGAGATTTGGAAGTAGTGTCGCTGGATGACGCTAGGGGGAGCCAACCCACCTTCCTAATTCGAGATAATCTTGACGCATTATGACTCTCATACCTGGGAACGGTTTATTCGATAGCCTGCCCGTCTCTCCTTTTCCTCAAGATTCCATTCAAGTACTTTGTATGAAAATAGATTTTTGTTGATAGGAGAATCGTAATGTCACCCAGGAAAACAATGACACGGCAATTTTTTTAAATGCGCAAAACAAATTAAAACTTATAAAATACCAGAGAAGCAACATGGAGAAGTACCTCAGCGTGCGCGTTAACAAATAAATAAACAGATTAATCATCTGTTCGTAAAAAAATTTAATATTTTTCTACAATAGTGAACTTTTTCAAGAAGAAATATAAAGGTTATATACCTTTGATATTTTCTAACGTTTGCTATAATATATATTTAAATTGAAATTTGTTGAGATGTTCGTTGGGTATTGCCCTATGTGAACCTATTCATGCCACTTTAGTTTAATTGACAATTTAAACAGTTTTATTGATTCTTCTAATCAATTTTTACAAAGGTGGAAAAATATATAATAAAATAGTAAATAAAGGGTAGATAAAATGTAGGGGAATATATATATAGTTGTGTACAAATGTCTTCAGCAAGGAAGGTTTCCCCACCTTGAGAGAGTTCCCTCCAGACAAGGTCTTCACTCCTCAGTTCCACACCGAGGAAGTACTTATAGATGTGTGTCTTGGTAGACGTCAGGATGGCCAGGGCGTCATCGTCTAGGCCAAGCCCAAAGACCCAGCCCTGCAGGTCAAACTTTAAGTTTAACCAACTAATCCTATAGATAATAGCTTATAGTTCAAGAAAAAACTTTTTTTTAAAACAACTATATGGGAGAACCACATCTTCCTCCTTTACTTTATTGATTTGTCGCTTCCATGTTCCCGAGCTCCTGACCGATTGATTTTGCTTTTAATAAACAAGCCTACCTCACCCTTTCTCATTGCCATCGACCGAATACTATCGTTGAAATAAAGGTTGTTTATAGCTTGAACCATCTATCGGAATAAGCATATAATCAGTCAAAACTCCTTCTTTAAATACCAAGAAAAACCAATTAAGTACGCGGTTCGGGTTGTTGGCCTTCGATTGACCATGAGTGTATATTGCAAATGACGCTATATATAGCTAAACATATTATAAAGAGAAATCTAAAATATAAAATTTAATAAATCCCTAAAAAAAAAACACACGTACTTTGTAGAATTCAACTAATCCTAAAAGTATAAGTAAAACAGGTTTAATATATATAGATGTGTATATTTTAATATGTAACAAAGAAATATTAAATTGTCTTGAAGAATAAAATAACAGGAGCTTTTTTTCTTGAAACTTATAGGTTTTAAGAAGTTTTTTAACGTATCAAAATAATGCATTCACAAAATAATTGGATATCTTTTAAATAACGCATTTTAAATAAATAAAAAATGATAAAAAGAGAGAAAGGTAAAAAATTAAACGTTGATAAAGAAAATAATAATAATAAAACGCATTTAAATTCCAAACGAAACCATTTAAAACGTTATAGATGGCACTTTATTTAAATATCAGACGAGAAATAAATTAAGCGTAGAGTTCTCTTCGTGTTAGTTTAGAAATAAAAATAAAACTTTGGGGTGCGAAAAATTCTCAGTAAATTTTAATTCAAATGAAAAGATTTTTCTGGGTTTTTGTTTAAAGTAGATAAAAATTCTTTTGTTTAATTTTGACTAAAGACACGCGCCACGTATTGTTTGGGTTTAAAAAATAAAGAGGATTATATATATTTAAAAAAAAAAACTTTTTTTCTATTATGTTACTATATAAATAATTGAATTAGGTATTATATATATTAAATGAAAACTTTATTTTATCGGCTGCTTTATCTATCTTTGTTGAAATACACATTGTAAAATTCTTGGGAGGCTAAAAAATATAACAACAACTTTATTAAGACCTTTTAGTCTTATACAGATTCTCCAAGCAGAAATATAGGATACATACAGGAAAAACAGTAATAGTACCTTAATGGTAATATGATATTTATATAGAGGAAAATGTATATAAAGACAATCAAGCTAATAAATAGATTAGTCTGGGTAAATTGGAGGAAAAGTAATTTATTATACACGGATTTACCACGGAGTCTCTGCAAATGAAGATTAAAAAAGCTATTCATAATTAATATTGCTAATGAAATTTATACACACGAAAATCTAATTTAGACAATTTTGAGCTCATAAACAGATATAAAATCTAACATATATATATTATATAATCTAAAAACTCAAATATTTCTATATTTTAAAAAATATATATTTATTTCTATTCATTGATATTTCTCTACTTTTTGTTATCATCGTTTTTAGAAAGACTTTCAGTTTTGTTGTAAATATGCGTAGTTAACATATCTATCTTTTTGAATCACTAATATAGGATTAACTTTATAAATTCTATATAATGTCAAGGTGGGGAAGCCCTCCTTGCTGAAGATATTTGTATATATATTCCCCTACACTTTATATGCCCATTTACTCTTTTATATTTTCTCCTTTGTAAAATTTGATTGAAAGAATCAATAAAAATTGTTTAATTTGTCTATATAATGTCAAAATAACTAATGTGTAATATTTCCTCAAGTAATTGAAAAAAAAGCTACTTGATGGTAAATAATATTTTTTTTTTATCACGACTGCACATTCAACCCTTTATCTTATCGATCCTTTGTCTTATCAACCCTTTATCTAACAACAAACAAATTATTCATAACATATATATACTAAAAACATATTTTAGCGCATATGGTAGGAGTGAATATTTAAATTTGATCAAATCGTACCACTATTGTTTACTGTACCTGTTATTAAATACCTGTTGAAAAAAAAAACTGCTTGCTGTCTTTTTTTAGTACCTCTTTATTTATCGATAAATATTTGTTAGTATCAAATATTACCATTGTTGTACCAAAAAAAGGCACCTATCCCTTTAAATATGCATTAAAATAATGTATTTAGGTTTGTCACCCCACTAAAGAATGTGTCATAACACCAGTTTTGGTAAATTCAGACAAAAGCCAACAACATATATACCATGGTTTCAGGCTATGACCCTCATCAGTACAGGGACGGCTTCGATTTCATAACATCCTATTAGAAGATTAATGAATTCGGTTGAATTTGACCAAAAGGTGTTAACGTTGGTGAAGTTGCAGGGGCCGATTTTAAGGAAAGAATACACTATGACATTCGTGTGCCAAAAGAAACATCTCTCCTTGAAATATGCATTAAAACAATGATGAAATTTCTTTATTACCTCACTAAAAAAACTTAAATATACTGATAAAGAATAAGCCACAAATATTTGTTTATTTTCTAACCAAACGACTCTTCGCTACCGTGAAACATATGAATCATACACAACTTATATAAAATGAAGATTTTAAAAATTTAAATCATATTTGTTTTATATCTACCATATATTTAAGTTGTTCTTGATTAATAAAAAGAAAGTGACCTATATTTTAAATAACACAACATTTATGTTTTTAACTTCAAATAAAGTACAATTGAGATTCAACTTTCGTTAATAGTCGTCTGTTTATCTTATACGGGTGAAATTGAAGATATATTTTAAGGTGACATTATTTTCATATTTTTTAGAATTGTATTATGACAATAATATATCAGTGGTTTAACTTAATTTTACGCTTTAAAATATTTATAATTTTTTGTGTAGTTTATTTAGTTCATAATTTTTTAAATTACAAATAAATCCATCATAAAATAATTATAGATATTATAATATTTTCTTTTTAAATTATTTTCATATTAATATATTACATACATTCTATATAACTTCCTATTACACATTATATATATTAAAACTTCAAAAAACCTATTGCTCAAGTTTTTTTTTTTATATTTTATAAAAGTAAATCGGAATTTTCGTATGTTTGAATATTAAAACATACAGAAATATAATCTATCCTGTACAATATTAAAAATGAATTGCGTAAACATAATTTATTTTATGAATTAAAATATATTTTAATATATATAGAAGCATTAAAAAGTTTATTATGAGATATAAAAAATATATAGACTTTTAAAATTATTTCAAAATCTTTGAAATTTTGAATTAATCATATATCTTTTATTATCTATATTCTCTCTTTCTTATCATATTTTATTGAACGTACATACAACACATTAAGTGTTTTTTGTATGTAAAAAAATATTTATTCAAAGTATATATCGCTACATAAAGCAAGTATCTAAATTATTTGCATTCGATTACTGTTGTTAATTTGAATAAATATGAATATATAAAGGGAAGAAATAAATAATAAATAAATGAAATAAAAACAACCCATTTCTTTTGATCAAATTTAAAAGCCTAAAACGAAATGTGTATATTTTAATTAAATGTATGTTTATTTGTACGTTGAGTTTAATTAAAAGAGAGGACTTACTATGGAAGATATTTGAGAATAATTTCTATTCCATCTTGTAAATAATGAGAAATATCAAATCAACGGATTAAATTTATTGTAATTAACAATTAAAATGCGTATCAAAAGACCCAGCATTAGCGATTCTATAAATATATTAATGATGATAATATATATTAATTTCGAATTTCAACTCATTGATATAGTTTAGAATTTTAGTAATTTATTCTTATATTTATATACATTTTATTTTATTTTTTTATTTATTTATTGTTACAAAAGCACGAAGTCCAAAGGACTATTGTGCTGTGCTAGTATTATTTACATATATATGATTAATTATTTACACGATGGATTAGTATTGTTTTGTAAATTATTGTACAAATAGTTCTAAACTTAACAAAGTTCTCAAAAGATAGAGTATATACACAAAGAGAATTTGGTAATGTTTCAAAGTATCTACATACAATTTGATTAGTCAGAGGGCAAGTTAAAAGAAGATGCTCTGGTGATTCAACATCTAAGCGGCATTCGCATGTTGGATCATTGATAGCATTCAGTTTGAATAGGAAACTTAAGAAGGGTCCTTTGCCAGTTAAGAATAAAGTAGTGAATTTATCAGAAGAAATGAAATTTGGGACAGCAATTGGAAAGAATTTCTTGAACAGTTCATTAGATTGAGAAAGATAAAACTTAAATTTTAGATCCAGATATAGTTTGTTTAATTCTTTTTGAAGGGGTTTTTTGAGTGTTCGATCTGTGAGAGAATTTGTCATATTATACTTTGTTTGTAATAATTCAAGATAATCGGACAGTAAAGGAGTTTTCGCTAGTATATGTGTGATATAAGAAGATGAAGTCCTATAAGCATGAATTTGATAAAGATAGAAAAATCAAAGATAAGGAGGATAAGTTTCTTTTATGAACAAACAATCAAGCTTTCGGGCACAAAGTCGCCCTTCTACAGGAATAAAAATATACAAAATCAAGATCCGTCTATATATATACAAATAATTAGCATAAGTAATAAATAAATATTAGAAATTAGAGAGATAACATTTAAGTTTTATGTCTGATGTACGAATCAGGTAAATCAAGTGAGACTCTCGTGTCTCGAGTGTAAGGCCTTAACAAATTATTTTTAAGAGATAAAATTTTATTTTATGTGTGATTTACGAAATAAATAATAGGAGAAATGTGAATATGCTAATATTTGGTATAATCTGCTAATTAAAAATCAATAAGTTGTTGTATTAACAGCTTATGAAAATATTTCGTTATAAAGATCCGGAATATCAATGTGCCTATTGATGCTATTATATTTCAGAGATAGTAGCGCCTCTACAACCAATCTCTTATATTTATGTTGAATGTTAGAAAAATGTGAACGGGGTTCTATTGTATTAAAAGTATGTCCTGTATTTGAAATATGTTGGGCTATGAGGGATCTAGGGTCGTTATTTCTGATATTTCGGATATGTTCATCAATTCTATCTTTTATATGTCTACCAGTTGATGAACATATCCGAAATATCAGAAATAACGACCCTAGATCCCTCATAGCCCAACATATTTCAAATACAGGACATACTTTTAATACAATAGAACCCCGTTCACATTTTTCTAACATTCAACATAAATATAAGAGATTGGTTGTAGAGGCGCTACTATCTCTGAAATATAATAGCATCAATAGGCACATTGATATTCCGGATCTTTATAACGAAATATTTTCATAAGCTGTTAATACAACAACTTATTGATTTTTAATTAGCAGATTATACCAAGTATTAGCATATTCACATTTCTCCTATTATTTATTTCGTATATCACACATAAAATAAAATTTTATCTCTTAAAAATAATTTGTTAAGGCCTTACACTCGAGACACGAGAGTCTCACTTGATTTACCTGATTCGTACATCAGATATAAAACTTAAATGTTATCTCTCTAATTTCTAATATTTATTTATTACTTATGCTAATTATTTGTATATATATAGACGGATCTTGATTTTGTATATTTTTATTCCTGTAGAAGGGCGACTTTGTGCCCGAAAGCTTGATTGTTTGTTCATAAAAGAAACTTATCCTCCTTATCTTTGATTTTTCTATCTTTATCAAGTTACTTCAGAGGATTTTAATTTATTTAATTATAAGCATGAATGCATCTAATAAGAATTTGATATTGTATAGAATTTAACTTGGATCTTTTTGCTGCAGTGATAAAAGGAAACCAAATATTTGATGCATAGCTTATTGTAGAGCGTATCATAGCTTTATATAAGATCAATCTACGCCGAGTATCAATGCCCCAAGTACGTGCACATAATGAGAATAATATATTCTTAAGTTTAGTAGCTTTCATAATTATATTGTCAACATGTGTTCCAAAATTAATCTTATTCCTTTGTCTATGATTTTTAAAAATAACTCCCAAAATTTTAACAGTTTCTGATGGTTGAATTATTTTTCCATCAAAATTAATGGGCAATTTTTCATAGTTATGTAGATAGAGTATACGTGTTTTGTTTGGACTTAGTGAAAGTTTCACCTTTTCACACCAGGCTTTGATTTTTATTAAACATATATATACAAACATTTATATATATGTGAATATAGGTATATACAGATATTTTAAAAATATATAACTAAAGGTGTAAAGTTTTAAGATTCAGAAAAATCAAAAATGTACTTATTAAAATAAAAATGTCATTAATTAAATAAAAATGTCCTCATTGAATTAAAAAATGTCCTTAATAAAATAAAAACGTTATGCATATTCACTTTGAATGTTTGATTTTTAAATATTTAGTAGCTAATTTTAATGGTATTAGTGATAAAAAAATATTCCGAGAATTTTGAACACATATAAGATGCATTTAAATATATATGCATATTTCTATTATTCTATTCTATATTTCTATAAATGAATACACCGAACACTGTTATTTTATAAACAAATAATAAATAAGCTTTTCTATTAAAATAAATTAATGAGCCTACCAATGGTAATTAGACAAATTCTTTGTTATTTTCAGACCATTTAAACTTTTTATTTATAAGGTATAGCCCTATGTGACGCCGCAGATGGATACATCCAATACCAGGTGCATCAATTCTAAGACTGGTGTGGATATCTTATCAATCAGGTTCCACCATCGTTTCATAGCCATAGGTTTCAATTGGTGGTAAGAAGCTGTTCTGATTTCTCTCTTTAGTTGGTCTACAAATGTAGAACGTCCTCTTGATGTGGTGACTTCAAAGCGTACTTCAATATTGTGACATCTATCTCCTCTCTTCACAAGAACCAAGACGACATGGGTGGTAGTCAAGGAAGTACTACTGGCCCAGGGGGACGGCGGGATCAAAGAAGGGGTCAGCTGACGAAAAGACAGTCTGGTGACATCGGCGATTTGAGAAGAAGCGGCAAGTTGTCGCCGAAAGCGTGGCCGTGTGGATGATCCTGGAAGAGGGTGCCAGAGAAACTTGCCAGACCTGGACGGCTGTTGACGAGGAAGCTCCTTCTGGTGGCGGACATTGGAGACATCTAATATTTAATTCTACTATCAGCAGCTACTGGTGATAAAGTACGTTACTGTATTTACATAGAACCCCTCCTTGTTATTTAGAAGCCTTGTACGCATACAACAACGAGTGAAAAGCGTCGTAACAATATATTTTACGTAGACTTCCATCACATTGCTGCATTCAATCCAATATCAGTTTAATCAGCATTTTATTGAGGCATCAATTCTCTCCCTCAAGTGAAACCATCTCGTCACTTAGAACATATACAGTCTAACGTATTGTTAACTGTTAAAATGTGAACACAATTCTAAAATATATTCTCTCCTAATATTTAACTTGTAATTTATTTAGTTTTGACCATTTTGTTATATGTGTTATTGGTTTGTATCACTCTCTTTCTAAATATGAAGTAACTTTTTGAGGTCAGTATGATGTGAGATATACGTGGTTATGTGAAAAAGATAATAGAAAAAATATAATAAAAAGGTCAGGTGTTGATAACAAAAATAAAAAAGGTATATCCTGACCAAGAGCACATGTGTTTTTCAGAAGGCAGAGAGCCATCTGGTGGAACAGGCTAAATCAATGTTTATTTGATTTCTGTTCCACCAGATGGCGCTCTGCCTTCTGAAAAGCACATGTGCTCCTGGTCAGGATATGCCTTTTTTTTTCAATATGTGGTTATGTGAAGATATATTTAATAATTTATTGTTTTTAGCATATATAGATGCTATGTATCAATGCTTCCTTTCTTTATTATATGCAAATTAAAACGGTTTATCCGAGCTTTTTTAAAATTTTTATAGAGAAAATACATATAAAAATATCCCCGTTTTTATTAATAGAAATTTTATAAAAGATTAACGCTATTTTTTTACATGAATATTTACAATTAAAAGTAAATGTATCTATAAACATATATACATTGATGTGCAAAGGTTATAACTGATATGTTTCTATTATAGGTTGTGAATATTAATAGTGAAAGTTATTTTATAAGAAATTGCACTTTATATATTTAGATATCTTTAAAGATAAATGAACACCATATATTTATGCTACACAATAATTATTTTATTTTTTTTTACAATTCTTGCACACGTGCACATTATATCACCAACATTTTGTTATCTACAAGATGATGATAAAAATGTTCGATTCGTTTCAAATCAAAACAGAGTAAAGTAATACTATATCACTGATATACAGTAGAACTTGGATAATTCGAACTTCTTTAATTCGAAAACCTCTTTAATTCGAATATTTATCTTGGTCCCTAGAATTTCCTATATATATAATTTCCGTTTTTAATTCGAATTTTTGGATAATTCGAATTTTTTTATGGTCCCTTGGGGTTCGAATTATCCAAGTTCGACTGTATTATCTTTAAACAAAGCAGATCAATAACAAAATGGTTTATTGAATAAAAATAAACTTAATAGATCAAAATCATATCCTCTCTAAAAGGTGTTTGCCTTATTTGTACAAGACTATATACAAACATGATCATTAAACATAAAATTTAGCATAGCATTTTTTTTGTTTGCATATTACTAGCTCAATAAGTAATAATTATTGGGTGGTAAAGAAAGTTCGTTCGGTTTAATTCGACAATTTTATTTAGACAAAAACACATTAATTATAACAATTAATTAATCAATTATCCGTTATTATTTACGACCTCCTCACAACGTCTAACTAGTTTGTTGATGCCAAAAATCGCCCGGTCTGGTGTCAAAGAAGTTGTTGAACCAGGTTTTGAGGTCTTCTTCATCATCGAAGGTAGCGCCTCTCATATGGTTTGACATGGAACGGAATCTTAAATTTATGTGATAAATATTAATGTATTCGAATTTTCTTTTAAAAATATTTCTGTAATATTTAAAATATCAAATTTTATTGTTTTTCCTTAACTTATATTTGCACAGACTAGAATATATGTGTACCAAAAGAACCACCTCTCCTTTTAATTGTACATACGAACAATGTACTGTCCATCACCCTATTAAAAACTTTCACTAGTGATAATAAAGATTGAACCACAACACCAATTTAGGTAAATTCAGACAATAAGCCAACAACCTGTATACCCATGGTTTAGAACTATGGCCCTCATCAGTACAGGAGGGTCTTCCATTTCATAACATCCTACGAGTGGAATTATCTATCGGTCAAATTTGAGAAAAATGTGTTTAAGATGGTAAAGTGTCAAGGACGAATATCAGTCTAAAATACAACATGAAGTTGCGGGAGGTTGATATTGTCGCGGAGATAAATAAAGCAAGGGCAAGTTTGGGGATAATTGATTTATTATAAGGGGTATTGATAGGGAGAGAGAGTCAATACAACTTACCCCAAGACAGAGTTAATCCTAATGAGGGACCTCAGCTCCCCCCGCCGGCCAGATTCCCCAGAACCCCTCACACCCGGTGTCCAGCGATGATTGACAGACGTCCCATAGGGCCTCTCATGATTGGAGCCGCTTAGCTTCTTGACAATATTTATGTACCAAAGTTTGGCACCCCGCTCTTTAAAACCTCTCCATTTTCTCTGAATTTATCAAAACTGGTGTTTTTGCTCATTATTTTTATTATCACTATTACGTTTTGATATAGAGTGATAAAACAAATGATTTTAATGCATTTTTTTAAAGGAGAGACACCTCTAATTGGTATAAGAATTACCATCCTTCCGCAACTTTATATACAAGGTTTTCCAAAAAGTTTGTAAACACTTGCAAAAAAATACCAATATTATTCGCCGTTATGTTTAATGTCTTTGTTAGATAATAAAAAGGCATATATTGGATTTAATAAAAGATTTATTTTGCCTTTATTAAATCCAATATATGCCTTTTTATTATCTAATGAATTAAATATGGATTGCTCTATGTTCAATACGATTTTAACCAGTTTTGGTTATGACGCGCTTCGCCTAGCAAGAACAATGGAAAGGCTTAGACTTTCTATCAACAGTTGAAAAGTACACTTACATTTTAGGCAAAATAAATCTTTTATTAAATCCAATATATGCCTTTTTATTATCTAATGAATTAAATATGGATTGCTCTTTTTTCAAAATAATGTCTTTGTATTATGTATAAAGTAATTGTATTATTATGTATTCGCCGTAATAATATTATTTGCCGTTATGTATAATGTCTTTGTATTATGTATAAAGTAATTGTATTATTATGTATTAGCCGTAATAATACTATTCGCCGTTATGCATAATGTATTTGTATTATGTATAAAGTAATTGTATTATTATGTATTAGCCGTAATAATACTATTCGCCGTTATGTATAATGCCTTTGTATTATGTATAAAGTAATTGTATTATTATGTATTCGCCGTAATAATGCTATTCACCGTTATGTACCAATTACCAATTAAACAGATTTTATTGACCGCACAGTCAATTAGTACACTCCGGAGAGATAAGCTCAAATATTTACAATTATTTTACAATTAATTCAACAGGAGGTCGGACGGCAAGGCGGCCCTAAGCTCAGAAAGGTCCCTGAGAGTAAGGGAGTGCAAGTCCTGAGTGTGTTCGGAAAGCTTGTCCAGGAATTGGGCGATAACTTTCTTGTCCCCCGGCGAAAGTCTCCCGAGAAAGCCCTTCCTATCCTCAGGGTATAGTACCGCTTCCACGAGGTCAAGGTATAAAGAGTTCAATTGGGGCCTTAGGTTGAGTTCCTTCATCAAACGAATGGCCAAAAGTTGCAATTCATCGCAACGTATATCGATTAGGTCAGCCTCCATTTGGGCAGACGGGGGAGGCGGAGGTATGGCCATGGCCGGCGTCGACTCCCTCTCTTGGGGAGCGGGTGGTGCTGGCTCGGCAGGCCAAGGCGCAGGCAGTGGGATTCACCGTTATGTATAATGTCTTTGTATTATGTATATAGTAATTGTATTATTATGTATTCGCCGTAATAATATTATTCACCGTTATGTATAATGTCTTTGTATTATATATAAAGTAATTGTATTATGTATTCGCCGTAATAATATTATTCGCCAATTAATAAGAAAAACATGAACTTTTGAGACAACCATATATATCTAAATATATTAGCGTTATTCCTAAACGTAATATTCTACACCTGTGGGACAGCAAGACACAGTGAGCTACTCCACAACACGGCACCCAACCTAATACACAGAGTGCAGATCCATCCGCCAGGTTTGCCAAGTAATTTTTGGATTTCTCCCGGTCACAAATTAACGGGAGTAGTTTTATCGAACTCATTAAAACTTCTTTTTTCATCTTCATCTTGCGTGCGGGAGTTTAATGGGGCTTCTTCTGGGGGGACGTTGTGTGGCTTGGTGTGGTTGGATTGTGGTTCGGTGTGGTTGGGTTATGGTTTAGTAGGGTTGTATCGTGGTTCAGTTTGATTGCGTTGTGATTGGTTTGTGGTTTGGTTTGTATTTTGGTGTGGTTGCGCTGTGGTTCGGTGTGGTTGGGTTTTGGTTTAGTAGGGTTGTATCGTGGTTCAGTTTGATTGCGTTGTGATTGGTTTGTGGTTTGGTTTGTATTTTGGTGTGGTTGCGCAGTGGTTTGGTTATGTTGCAGTTTGGTATGGTTGTGTGTTATGGTCCAGTTGGGTTATGTCTTGATTGGGTGTTTTTGTTTTGCGGTTGGGTGGGGTCGTATTGTAGTTTGGTGTAAAAGAGGGGGTTGTGTTGTGGTTGGTTTTGGCAGTGTTGTGGTTTCGGTGTGGTTGTATTGTAGTTTAGAGTGGTTGTGTTGGGTTTTAATCTGGTAGTATGGCTGTGATGTAAATAGAGGTGTTATCGTTTAGTGTAGGTGTGTTGTAGCTGTGGTATTTCAATTTTTTTTAGGGTTACAATCGTGGTTATGGGTGCTACGGCTTGATGTTGGTTGCGATCTATAGCAGTTTAGATGATATTTATAGAAATAATCGCTTAAATTATTGGTCATCTCTATGGCGAACAAGAATAGCTTGAATGGACGATTCTATCAATTCGAATCTCTTGGATTTTAAAACGGGAGATCTTACACAATGGAATAGTCTCCTATATTTTGACAATTAAAAATAATGTATTGACCTCTAGTCTGCCCATGTAACTGTATTATAGCACTAATGTCCAATTTATACTTTCATAACCTTTCTTTAACTATCTGCTCACTACAGTATCCCTGTACATATCCGGGACTCACCTCTTGATTTTCTCTCCTAACCAGACCCACCACTGAACCTACTTAAGATGAGTCCGGAAAAGTTCCAAGATGGACTTGAGCGGGCGATGTAAGTGTAACCCGTTCACATTTTGGGCGGATGTTGTTATTGACATCTAGTCAACAGCAAAATGAGAGTTTACAATTAGGGTTAAAAATAAAGAGAAATATTTACACCAGACGAAGCCTTCTCTGAAGGGATGTCTGGATCCTATCAGGAGCTACAAGCCGTCTTGAGTTTGGACAGGCTCTTGTCAATTACGGAGTTCTTGTCTCCAACATGCTTAACGACAATGTTGAAGAATTTGGCGAGAATAATCTTGTTTTCAGGCGAGAGTTTCTCGAGGATATATTTCCTATCATTGCGGTATAGAACCGCACTCCTACATATTGTATTCTTATTTTCTTATCTCCACTCAACAAACATATCAGGGTATCAAGGTAGTAAAGATTATTGATGGTGTCTGCTAATGATGAGTAGAACTCACCAATGGATGAGTCAATACAATCAATGATGTGGTTTGGGGTTGTAGGTTGAGAATTGCATTTAGTACATAGTGGGAAAACCTTATAACCATTCTCTGGAAAGTATTTGTTCATAGATGAGCAGAAATAACTTGGAATATTTGTAAATGCAAAGTCTAACTGCTTTTCACATGTGTAGACATGTGGTGTACTTACAGTAAAAATAGTCGTCTATTTCTACCCACCATGATTATCATGGCCTGTACCACGTGTACAAGGGATAAGCAAAAAAAAAAAAAGATATTACACTGACCTTTATTGAAGACACACGAGATAACCAAATGTGAACAAAATTGCCTCTGTCTCCTTAAAAAAAAAAAAATAATAATAGACAACCGGCGACATAACATTAAGTAACTTCCTTAAGTTTTGTCCATGAAGGTATTTCGATTGGTCCTCATATCTCCGGAAGAGAGAAGCCGGATTAATCAATACAATATATGACAAAGAGATATATTTCTGCCCAAATTATTTCCCCAAAGTAAGATGGAAGATTATTCGACCCAAGTTTAGTGACCACTCCATTTTCAACTTTGCCACGTTAGCCTACATCAACTATGGAAGCGTTTATATAAAAATAAGTAAAAAATATGGAAGCTTTTTAGAAGAAAAATAAAATGGGCATTTTAAGGCAGTTGGGGAATTTGTCCTAACGATCCTATTTTAAGTCGGCTTTGAACTGAATAGCATTCGGGAGTTAACAACCACTGAAATATCTGTGCAGGTTGGATTTATTTTCTGATGATTGCGATACATTCTGAGATGGTTATAATTCTTCGAGTTTGTTTCTCTAATTGCCATTTCATTTGGCAATATACAAAAATAAATTTTTAACTATTTTAAAATATAATTTTTTAAGTAAAAAAAAGTGTGTGCGCAGATGGGTATACAATTTTTAATTCGTGAATACGGAACAATTCCTAATAATTATATTATGATATATTTTATTATATTTTTTTAATTAAAAAGCGTTGTTCATTATCAAGAGACCCTAACACTAAAGACAATTTTAAAATAAAGAATTATTTATGTATAAAAAGAAAATTTTATATATAACAATATTAGAAAATTACTCGCATGTGTTTCTTTTAAACGAAAAATCGAAATTAATTTTTATTTCGTTCAAAAGAAACACATGCGGGATAATTTTCAAATGTCGTTCTACAATCATAAGCCACAATATATTGTATTATATAATAATAAATTAGATAATAAAAAGGCATATATTGAATTGAATAAAAGATTTTTTGCCAATATTTCGGTTGACTGAACGCCAACCTTAAATATTTTATTCAATCCAATATAAGCCTTTTTATTATCTAATGATTTAAGTATGGATTGCTCTATTTTCAGAATAACAATATATATGGAGAACAAGGTTCAACAAATTTAGTGTATTGATTTGATGGAGTTTCCTGTAACAGAGATGGGCAGCTTAAAGCCGAGACGTTAGGCTTACCTAAGCCTAATTTATTTAAATACATTCAGAAACTGATCCCAAAGACCCGCTAACTTTTATACTTATGGGGAAATCACCTTCTGGAAATGTAGTTTCTAATATAGTGTTCTTATATCTGTTTGTACTTCTGTGGTGTACTCATAGGTATAATTTCTTATTGATTCTATATACTATTGGAAATGTAAAGTGTTACAGATAGGTGAGATTGGAGAGAAAACACAGACTTCAGTTCAAATTAACTTCTTCTAAGTGTAATAAACGCTTATATTTTAAATGTGAATGTTTCATGATATCCCACCTGTTCCTTCTGGATGTAACACTTTCTATTTCCACCAGTGTAGTTGTCGTATGTAATAGTCTGTACAATACATGCCAAGTTTCATGGTATTCCACCAGTTCCTTCTGGGTGTAACACTTTCTATTTCCACCAGTGTAGTTGTCGTATGTAATAGTCTGTACAATACATGCCAAGTTTCATGGTATTCCACCAGTTCCTTCTGGGTGTAACACTTTCTATTTCCACCAGTGTAGTTGTCGTATGTAATAGTCTGTACAATACATGCCAAGTTTCATGGTATCCCACCAGTTCCTTCTGGGTGTAACACTTTCTATTTCCACCAGTGTAGTTGTCGTATGTAATAGTCTGTACAATACATGTCAAGTTTCATGGTATTCCACCAGTTCCTTCTGGGTGTAACACTTTCTATTTCCACCAGTGAAGTTGTCGTATGTAATAGTCTGTACAATACATGTCAAGTTTCATGGTATTCCACCAGTTCCTTCTGGGTGTAACACTTTCTATTTCCACCAGTGTAGTTGTCGTATGTAATAGTCTGTACAATACATGTCAAGTTTCATGGTATTCCACCAGTTCCTTCAGGGTGTGACACTTTCTAATTCCACCAGTGTAGTTGTCGTATGTAATAGTCTGTACAATACGTGCCAAGTTTCATGGTATTCCACCAGTTCCTTCAGGGTGTAACACTTTCTATTTCCACCAGTGTAGTTGTCGTATGTAATAGTCTGTACAATACATGCCAGGTCTCATGGTATTCCACCAGTTCCTTCTGGGTGTAACACTTTCTACTTCCACCAGTGTAGTTGTCGTATGTAATAGTCTGTACAATACATGCCAAGTGTCATGGTATTCCACCAGTTCCTTCTGGGTATAACACTTTCTATTTCCACCAGTGTAGTTGTCGTATGTAATAGTCTGTACAATACATGCCAAGTTTCATGGTATTCCACCAGTTCCTTCTGGGTGTAACACTTTCTATTTCCACCAGTGTAGTTGTCGTATGTAATACTCTGTACAATAAATGCCAAGTTTCATGGTATTCCACCAGTTCCTTCTGGGTGTAACACTTTCTATTTCCACCAGTGTAGTTGTCGTATGTAATAGTCTGTACAATAAATGCCAAGTTTCATGGTATTCCTCAGTTCCTTCTGGGTGTAACACTTTCTATTTCCACCAGTGTAGTTGTCGTATGTAATAGTATGTACAATACGTGCCAAGTTTCATGGTATTCCACCAGTTCCTTCTGGGTGTAACACTTTCTATTTCCACCAGTGTAGTTGTCGTATGTAATAGTCTGTACAATAAATGCCAAGTTTCATGGTATTCCTCAGTTCCTTCTGGGTGTAACACTTTCTATTTCCACCAGTGTAGTTGTCGTATGTAATAGTCGGTACAATACATGCCAGGTTTCATGTTATTCCACCAGTTCCTTCTGGGTGTAACACTTTCTATTTCCACCAGTGTAGTTGTCGTATGTAATAGTCTGTACAATACGTGCCAAGTTTCATGGTATTCCACCAGTTCCTTCTGGGTGTAACACTTTCTATTTCCACCAGTGTAGTTGTCGTATGTAATAGTCTGTACAATACATGCCAAGTGTCATGGTATTCCACCAGTTACTTCTGGGTGTAACACTTTCTATTTCCACCAGTGTAGTTGTCGTATGTAATAGTCGGTACAATACATGCCAGGTTTCATGGTATTCCACCAGTTCCTTCTGGGTGTAACACTTTCTATTTCCACCAGTGTAGTTGTCGTATGTAATAGTCTGTACAATACATGCCAGGTCTCATGGTATTCCACCAGTTCCTTCTGGGTGTAACACTTTCTACTTCCACCAGTGTAGTTGTCGTATGTAATAGTCTGTACAATACATGCCAAGTGTCATGGTATTCCACCAGTTCCTTCTGGGTGTAACACTTTCTATTTCCACCAGTGTAGTTGTCGTATGTATTATTCTGTACAATACATGCCAAGTTTCATGGTATTCCACCAGTTCCTTCTGGGTGTAACACTTTCTATTTCCACCAGTGTAGTTGTCGTATGTAATAGTCTGTACAATACATGTCAAGTTTCATGGTATTCCACCAGTTCCTTCTGGGTGTAACACTTTCTATTTCCACCAGTGTAGTTGTCGTATGTAATAGTCTGTACAATACATGCCAAGTGTCATGGTATTCCACCAGTTCCTTCTGGGTGTAACACTTTCTATTTCCACCAGTGTAGTTGTCGTATGTAATAGTCTGTACAATACATGCCAAGTTTCATGGTATTCCACCAGTTCCTTCTGGGTGTAACACTTTCTATTTCCACCAGTGTAGTTGTCGTATGTAATAGTCTGTACAATACATGCCAAGTTTCATGGTATTCCACCAGTTCCTTCTGGGTGTAACACTTTCTATTTCCACCAGTGTAGTTGTCGTATGTAATAGTCTGTACAATACATGCCAGGTCTCATGGTATTCCACCAGTTCCTTCTGGGTGTAACACTTTCTACTTCCACCAGTGTAGTTGTCGTATGTAATAGTCTGTACAATACATGCCAAGTGTCATGGTATTCCACCAGTTCCTTCTGGGTGTAACACTTTCTATTTCCACCAGTGTAGTTGTCGTATGTAATATTCTGTACAATACATGCCAAGTTTCATGGTATTCCACCAGTTCCTTCTGGGTGTAACACTTTCTATTTCCACCAGTGTAGTTGTCGTATGTAATAGTCTGTACAATACATGTCAAGTTTCATGGTATTCCACCAGTTCCTTCTGGGTGTAACACTTTCTATTTCCACCAGTGTAGTTGTCGTATGTAATAGTCTGTACAATACATGCCAAGTTTCATGGTATTCCACCAGTTCCTTCTGGGTGTAACACTTTCTATTTCCACCAGTGTAGTTGTCGTATGTAATAGTCTGTACAATACGTGCCAAGTTTCATGGTATTCCACCAGTTCCTTCTGGGTGTAACACTTTCTATTTCCACCAGTGTAGTTGTCGTATGTAATAGTCTGTACAATACATGCCAAGTTTCATGGTATTCCACCAGTTCCTTCTGGGTGTAACACTTTCTATTTCCACCAGTGTAGTTGTCGTATGTAATAGTCTGTACAATACATGCCAAGTTTCATGGTATTCCACCAGTTCCTTCTGGGTGTAACACTTTCTATTTCCACCAGTGTAGTTGTCGTATGTAATAGTCTGTACAATACATGCCAAGTTTCATGGTATTCCACCAGTTCCTTCTGGGTGTAACACTTTCTATTTCCACCAGTGTAGTTGTCGTATGTAATAGTCTGTACAATACATGCCAAGTTTCATGGTATTCCACCAGTTCCTTCTGGGTGTAACACTTTCTATTTCCACCAGTGTAGTTGTCGTATGTAATAGTCTGTACAATACATGCCAAGTTTCATGGTATTCCACCAGTTCCTTCTGGGTGTAACACTTTCTATTTCCACCAGTGTAGTTGTCGTATGTAATAGTCTGTACAATACATGCCAAGTGTCATGGTATTCCACCAGTTCCTTCTGGGTGTAACACTTTCTATTTCCACCAGTGTAGTTGTCGTATGTAATAGTCTGTACAATACATGCCAAGTTTCATGGTATTCCACCAGTTCCTTCTGGGTGTAACACTTTCTATTTCCACCAGTGTAGTTGTCGTATGTAATAGTCTGTACAATACATGCCAAGTTTCATGGTATTCCACCAGTTCCTTCTGGGTGTAACACTTTCTATTTCCACCAGTGTAGTTGTCGTATGTAATAGTCTGTACAATACATGCCAAGTTTCATGGTATTCCACCAGTTCCTTCTGGGTGTAACACTTTCTATTTCCACCAGTGTAGTTGTCGTATGTAATAGTCTGTACAATACATGCCAAGTTTCATGGTATTCCACCAGTTCCTTCTGGGTGTAACACTTTCTATTTCCACCAGTGTAGTTGTCGTATGTAATAGTCTGTACAATACATGCCAAGTGTCATGGTATTCCACCAGTTCCTTCTGGGTGTAACACTTTCTATTTCCACCAGTGTAGTTGTCGTATGTAATATTCTGTACAATACATGCCAAGTTTCATGGTATTCCACCAGTTCCTTCTGGGTGTAACACTTTCTATTTCCACCAGTGTAGTTGTCGTATGTAATAGTCTGTACAATACATGTCAAGTTTCATGGTATTCCACCAGTTCCTTCTGGGTGTAACACTTTCTATTTCCACCAGTGTAGTTGTCGTATGTAATAGTCTGTACAATACATGCCAAGTTTCATGGTATTCCACCAGTTCCTTCTGGGTGTAACACTTTCTATTTCCACCAGTGTAGTTGTCGTATGTAATAGTCTGTACAATACATGCCAAGTTTCATGGTATTCCACCAGTTCCTTCTGGGTGTAACACTTTCTATTTCCACCAGTGTAGTTGTCGTATGTAATAGTCTGTACAATACATGCCAAGTTTCATGGTATTCCACCAGTTCCTTCTGGGTGTAACACTTTCTATTTCCACCAGTGTAGTTGTCGTATGTAATAGTCTGTACAATACATGCCAAGTTTCATGGTATTCCACCAGTTCCTTCTGGGTGTAACACTTTCTATTTCCACCAGTGTAGTTGTCGTATGTAATAGTCTGTACAATACGTGCCAAGTGTCATGGTATTCCACCAGTTCCTTCTGGGTGTAACACTTTCTATTTCCACCAGTGTAGTTGTCGTATGTAATAGTCTGTACAATACATGCCAAGTTTCATGGTATTCCACCAGTTCCTTCTGGGTGTAACACTTTCTATTTCCACCAGTGTAGTTGTCGTATGTAATAGTCTGTACAATACATGCCAAGTTTCATGGTATTCCACCAGTTCCTTCTGGGTGTAACACTTTCTATTTCCACCAGTGTAGTTGTCGTATGTAATAGTCTGTACAATACATGCCAAGTGTCATGGTATTCCACCAGTTCCTTCTGGGTGTAACACTTTCTATTTCCACCAGTGTAGTTGTCGTATGTAATAGTCTGTACAATACATGCCAAGTTTCATGGTATTCCACCAGTTCCTTCTGGGTGTAACACTTTCTATTTCCACCAGTGTAGTTGTCGTATGTAATAGTCTGTACAATACATGCCAAGTTTCATGGTATTCCACCAGTTCCTTCTGGGTGTAACACTTTCTATTTCCACCAGTGTAGTTGTCGTATGTAATAGTCTGTACAATACGTGCCAAGTTTCATGGTATTCCACCAGTTCCTTCTGGGTGTAACACTTTCTATTTCCACCAGTGTAGTTGTCGTATGTAATAGTCTGTACAATAAATGCCAAGTTTCATGGTATTCCTCAGTTCCTTCTGGGTGTAACACTTTCTATTTCCACCAGTGTAGTTGTCGTATGTAATAGTCTGTACAATACGTGCCAAGTTTCATGGTATTCCACCAGTTCCTTCTGGGTGTAACACTTTCTATTTCCACCAGTGTAGTTGTCGTATGTAATAGTCTGTACAATAAATGCCAAGTTTCATGGTATTCCTCAGTTCCTTCTGGGTGTAACACTTTCTATTTCCACCAGTGTAGTTGTCGTATGTAATAGTCGGTACAATACATGCCAGGTTTCATGTTATTCCACCAGTTCCTTCTGGGTGTAACACTTTCTATTTCCACCAGTGTAGTTGTCGTATGTAATAGTCTGTACAATACATGCCAAGTTTCATGGTATTCCACCAGTTACTTCTGGGTGTAACACTTTCTATTTCCACCAGTGTAGTTGTCGTATGTAATAGTCGGTACAATACATGCCAGGTTTCATGGTATTCCACCAGTTCCTTCTGGGTGTAACACTTTCTATTTCCACCAGTGTAGTTGTCGTATGTAATAGTCTGTACAATACATGCCAGGTCTCATGGTATTCCACCAGTTCCTTCTGGGTGTAACACTTTCTACTTCCACCAGTGTAGTTGTCGTATGTAATAGTCTGTACAATACATGCCAAGTGTCATGGTATTCCACAAGTTCCTTCTGGGTGTAACACTTTCTATTTCCACCAGTGTAGTTGTCGTATGTAATATTCTGTACAATACATGCCAAGTTTCATGGTATTCCACCAGTTCCTTCTGGGTGTAACACTTTCTATTTCCACCAGTGTAGTTGTCGTATGTAATAGTCTGTACAATACATGTCAAGTTTCATGGTATTCCACCAGTTCCTTCTGGGTGTAACACTTTCTATTTCCACCAGTGTAGTTGTCGTATGTAATAGTCTGTACAATACATGCCAAGTGTCATGGTATTCCACCAGTTCCTTCTGGGTGTAACACTTTCTATTTCCACCAGTGTAGTTGTCGTATGTAATAGTCTGTACAATACATGCCAAGTGTCATGGTATTCCACCAGTTCCTTCTGGGTGTAACACTTTCTATTTCCACCAGTGTAGTTGTCGTATGTAATAGTCTGTACAATACATGCCAAGTTTCATGGTATTCCACCAGTTCCTTCTGGGTGTAACACTTTCTATTTCCACCAGTGTAGTTGTCGTATGTAATAGTCTGTACAATACATGCCAAGTTTCATGGTATTCCACCAGTTCCTTCTGGGTGTAACACTTTCTATTTCCACCAGTGTAGTTGTCGTATGTAATAGTCTGTACAATACATGCCAAGTTTCATGGTATTCCACCAGTTCCTTCTGGGTGTAACACTTTCTATTTCCACCAGTGTAGTTGTCGTATGTAATAGTCTGTACAATACATGCCAAGTGTCATGGTATTCCACCAGTTCCTTCTGGGTGTAACACTTTCTATTTCCACCAGTGTAGTTGTCGTATGTAATAGTCTGTACAATACATGCCAAGTGTCATGGTATTCCACCAGTTCCTTCTGGGTGTAACACTTTCTATTTCCACCAGTGTAGTTGTCGTATGTAATAGTCTGTACAATACATGCCAAGTTTCATGGTATTCCACCAGTTCCTTCTGGGTGTAACACTTTCTATTTCCACCAGTGTAGTTGTCGTATGTAATAGTCTGTACAATAAATGCCAAGTTTCATGGTATTCCACCAGTTCCTTCTGGGTGTAACACTTTCTATTTCCACCAGTGTAGTTGTCGTATGTAATAGTCTGTACAATAAATGCCAAGTTTCATGGTATTCCTCAGTTCCTTCTGGGTGTAACACTTTCTATTTCCACCAGTGTAGTTGTCGTATGTAATAGTCTGTACAATACGTGCCAAGTTTCATGGTATTCCACCAGTTCCTTCTGGGTGTAACACTTTCTATTTCCACCAGTGTAGTTGTCGTATGTAATAGTCTGTACAATAAATGCCAAGTTTCATGGTATTCCTCAGTTCCTTCTGGGTGTAACACTTTCTATTTCCACCAGTGTAGTTGTCGTATGTAATAGTCTGTACAATACATGCCAAGTGTCATGGTATTCCACCAGTTACTTCTGGGTGTAACACTTTCTATTTCCACCAGTGTAGTTGTCGTATGTAATAGTCGGTACAATACATGCCAGGTTTCATGGTATTCCACCAGTTCCTTCTGGGTGTAACACTTTCTATTTCCACCAGTGTAGTTGTCGTATGTAATAGTCTGTATAATACATGCCAAGTTTCATGGTATTCCACCAGTTCCTTCTGGGTGTAACACTTTCTATTTCCACCAGTGTATTTGTCGTATGTAATAGTCTGTACAATACATGCCAAGTTTCATGGTATTCCACCAGTTCCTTCTGGGTGTAACACTTTCTATTTCCACCAGTGTAGTTGTCGTATGTAATAGTCTGTACAATACATGCCAAGTTTCATGGTATTCCACCAGTTCCTTCTGGGTGTAACTGGGTGTAACTTCGTGATACCCGAAAGCTTGAGATGAATATAAAATAAAACAAGAAACAGTTCCTCTCTCAAGCTGTAATATTCATTATATATATAAATTGCAGACGATTTTACTTTCCAAATAGAATAATTTCACACATAGATGGTATTGCTGAGTGTGTTTCACCTTACTTATTAAGCCATTTAGGAATTACGTATATAAAGATCTGTGAAAAGAAAAATGTCCTATTTCAACCTATCTTATGCAAATTTAAAGGGAATAAAAATATGAACAAAAGAAAGTGTTTGAGAAGTTTTGAAGGAACTGAGAAGAACAACGTTTCTCAATTAGAGAGTATTGATCCGTTTGTGTGTGTGTATGTGGGGTAGAATTCTATATCGATAGAATAGATTTGGTCACCCTGCATTTTTAAAATTCACAGAGTAGCAATATATGAATTACAACAGAAAGAATATAAACATAATATTCAACTTAAATATATATATGTATATGTTTTGAAAATTCTATTTAAAAATATATAAATATTATTTTTAAAATAGAAATCTATCGACAGGGTACGTTTGGTCACCCTGCCTTTTGTATATTCACAGAGTAGCAATCTATGAATATAACAGAATGAAAAACAAACGTAATATTACTCTTTTATTAAAATATATGTTTGGAAAATTCTATTAAAATATGAATATTCCATTTTAAACTATATTTGTAAATTTAATTTTCGAAGATAAGAAAAACCAATATATATATTCCTTAATATAATGAGACTGCATATATTGAATTTGCACAATAAAGCGAGCTTTACAAATATAAGAATAATATATATTTTATAATTTTCTATTTTTAAAAACTGCCCAAGAGCAGGAGAATAAATGCGATATTTTGGCCGTATTTTTTGTTTACGTTAATTCTGTAAACCCACATTTGAAAATTATCCCACATATGTTTCTTTTTGAATGAAAAATCGAAAACTATTATTTCTAACCTTAGGGATGAAGTATGCAAGGATGAATTGTGTAATGATAAACGGAAAAATAAAAGTGTCCAGGGATGGGAACCGTACCCACAGTGTTCCGCTTACCGGGCAGATGCCATGACCACTAGGCTACCCTGTACATATTTTTCCGTTCGTAAGGTTTTTCCGTTTATCATTTACTCTTCACAATTCATCCTATCATACCTCATTCCTAAGGTTAGAAATAATCGTTATTTCTCCTTAAAATAATTTTCGATTTTTCATTCAAAAAGAAACACATGCGGTATAATTTTCAAATGTCGTTTTACAATCATAAGCCGCATTAAATGGTATTATAAATAACGTTAATTCTGCTAACCTTTGTGAAACATAGTATAATAGACACAAAGCAATAACGCGCCATCTATACATATAAAATGAAAGGATTTAAAAGCACGAATGTTTCTTTTATACAATAATACAAAATGTAAATGTAATTCTACTGTCCTATAAGCTTATGTCCATAGTTTTCTTGAAAACCATTTCTGAGATTCCATCCTTCAGTTCTGCGTATATAAGCAGAATCGTCCAATACAGTATTAGAGCTCTAAGGAAGCGGTCTGGTGGATTAAATTGGCAAAACCGCTGGGAGGGTTCACCACTGATGAGCCAAGCCCTCCCAATATATTTTTCATCGCAGTAAGGACAGTAGAAGTTTGTATTATGTATAAAAGAATCATTCGTGCTTTTAAATCCTTTCATTTTATAGTATAATAGAGTGAAACTGTACTCAGATCAGGTGAATAAATAGGAGAAATGGATGAATCTAGAAAACTTGAAGAAATTCTTATAAATGAAAGATCAACATAATCTAATTAATTATTTCATATCGGTATATATTTATTATATAGAAATACATTCAGAGAGTGTTAGCAAAATATTTATCTAATAAATATACTAATTTCTCTTTGAATAAATAGAATCCTCTAATAATGTTTATTTTAATAAAATATTGGATGTGTAAGATAGAATAAAACGTTTTAAAAACTAATTTTATGCTATCTCAATTTTGAATATTAATATATATAGATATTTATTTACATTGACAAACAAACATATATTGAATTCATTTTTCAAATTCACTATATTTTCAAATATGGGAATATTTATATGAACGTATAGGAAATATATGGAGGACTAAGTATTATAGCAGGATGTTTTAACTTTTCTAAATATTATCAGAAGGTTGATTGATGAAATGTATAAAAGAATAAAAAAACGATATTTTAAAATATAAGTAAAAATATAAAAAAAGTAAGTTATTCGGTCCCAAAATCATTTTATTAGGTACCGCTCAACAAGAACACCCTAGTTTATGATATTTACAACAATGAATGTGAAGGTTATTCACATATTAAACAAAAGGTTAACGAGGGATACAATCCCGGGTCATGACTGTATGGAATCGAGGGTGTTACCTACTTGTCCATCTTTGAAGAAGCAAATTGTAATATTTGATATATGCGCGTTTTTAATATATATATTACTCTAATAATAATAGAAATTTCTATATATTTCATTCTTTTACAAAACCTTACATCACGACAACAAACAATATTCCTTATATTGTAATAATAACATTATTCTCTGCGCACTATTGTTGTTGTCATGTCCAATGAAGAGCCTCAGATGTCTCCATACATCTCTATCACAGCAGTCGTAATGTTCTCTATCTTGGGTGTGTATACTGTATTGTTGTTGTTGTCGTGTCCAATGAAGAGCCTCAGATGTCTCCATACATCTCTATCACAGTAGCAGCAATGTCCACTATCTTGAGTGTGTATACTGTATTATTGTTGTTGTCGTGTCCAATGAAGAGTCTCAGATGTCCCCATACATCTCTATCACAGTAGCAGCAATGTCCACTATCTTGGGTGTGTATAATGTATTATTGTTGTTGTCGTGTCCAATGAAGATTCTCAGATGTCTCCATACATCTCTATCACAGCAGCAGCAATGTCCACTATCTTGGGTGTGTATACTGTATTGTTGTTGTCGTGTCCAATGAAGAGCCTCAGATGTCTCCATACATCTCTATCACAGCAGTCGTTCTCTATCTTGGGTGTGTATACTGTATTGTTGTTGTCGTGTCCAATGAAGAGCCTCAGATGTCTCCATACATCTCTATCACAGCAATGTTCTCTATCTTGGGTGTGTATACTGTATTGTTGATGTTGTCGTGTCCAATGAAGAGCCTCAGATGTCTCCATACATCTCTATCACAGCAATGTTCTCTATCTTGGGTGTGTATACTGTATTGTTGTTGTCGTGTCCAATGAAGAGCCTCAGATGTCTCCATACATCTCTATCACAGCAATGTTCTCTATCTTGGGTGTGTATACTGTATTGTTGTTGTCGTGTCCAATGAAGAGCCTCAGATGTCTCCATACATCTCTATCACAGCAATGTTCTCTATCTTGGGTGTGTATACTGTATTGTTGTTGTCGTGTCCAATGAAGAGCCTCAGATGTCTCCATACATCTCTATCACAGTAATGTTCTCTATCTTGGGTGTGTATACTGTATTGTTGTTGTTGTCGTGTTCAATGAAGAGCCTCAGATGTCTCCATACATCTCTATCACAGTAGCAGCAATGTCCACTATCTTGGGTGTGTATACTGTATTGTTGTTGTTATCGTGTCTAATGAAGAGCCTCAGATGTCCCCATACAACTCTATCACAGCAGCAGCAATGTCCACTATCTTGAGTGTGTATACTGTATTGTTGTTGTTGCCGTGTCCAATGAAGAGCCTCAGATGTCCCCATACATCTCTATCACAGCAGCAGCAATGTCCACTCTCTTGGGTGTGTATACTGTATTGTTGTTGTTGTCGTGTCCAATGAAGAGCCTCAGATGTCCCCATACATCTCTATCACAGCAGCAGCAATGTCTACTATATTGGGTGTGTAAAGCTGCTGCTCTGGATCTATTTCAATTTTCTGCGAGGCTGAGGCCAAATGCCAACAATTCATACTTCAATAATAACATATTATATTTTCACTTTAGCAATTTTATCATTTTTATTTGAAGTTTTTCGATTTTATTTCAAATTTTAACTATATACTTATTTTAATTTTAATGGAGAAAACTTATATTAGAATCGAAACGTACCTATTTCGTGCTGTTTAATAATCATTTCAATCCAAAGAAATACGCTTGAAATATTCCTATCAATTGAGTATAGTACTGCTTGTTTTCTGCGTTGATATTTTGCCGTTTTCCCGTTACAAATTGATTCCCAGTTTAAATATCACCCACGTTTTCTCATATCATTATTTATTTAAAAAATATATCAATGTTAAAACATCACATAAGTTAGCATTTCAGTTCAAAGTTTTGGAGAACATTTCGGATGAGGAAAGGAAAAGAAAAAAAAACGTAGAATTTTTATAAAGACGAAGTTATTCTTTAAAAGAAATTACCTAAACAAGGAAGAAAGGTGAAACTATAAACAGTAGATTTTGTTGTATATATATATATTAATTAATTGTTCTCACAGAGTATTTGTGTAAGGTCACAAGTAAATAGGCGCTAACCGTAAGAAAATATAATAATATTGATACGTGCTGTAAACATCTCAAAATTATTATTCTCATATTTATTTTTTCATAGAACTTTATTCCAATGATCATCATCACTTAGCATTGTTTACATGACGACCTTATGCAAAAACATGCGACGTTGGTAAAAATAAAAACTAACGAGACATACATTCTTGATTATTTATTTCCTTTACATTATAAATAGCTATAAAAGAAAAACTTACATACATCCGCTACATACTATATAGAATAAACATTCTATTTTTAATAATCTGAGATATTAGCTCTTCTCACGTGTGACAGTGGAATTCGAGAGGTTGCCAGATATTTTCAAAAGGCAAAAACTGAAAATATCTCTTTAAAAAGTTACGAAAAAATCCCTAAAGTTCAAATTAGGAAGGGCTTTTAGTGGGTTATTGGACAAAGTCAACGCCATAATAAACAATTATTAACTTTACTCGAAGGAAATATGAACTATATTATTTAAATTGCTGATTGAAATTGATATAAAATGATATAATAGAATTATTCTTGGTAAACCGAAAGGAAAGTATTCAATTTAATTATTAAAAATTCAAATAAAATCGAAAAATATTTATTCAAAATGAATATATTGTTATTAATTGAGAAAATCGTTATTAAAATGTAAAATAGTATTTTAAATATCAAAAACATATATTTAAAAATGTGATATTAAAAAAAAGGTAAAATATCAAAAGAAAAATTTAAATACGATTTTTAAATATAAGGGCTTTACAACAAATTGGTATTTGAGGTAAAATATCCCATCAAAAAAGCTATATATCAAAAACCACCTGATTCAGAGAATATTTGAAAAATTATTTGAAAAATAACATCTTGACACCTTATCTACTTTTGACAAAAAGTGGCTTGGCATAATTTATCACACTGCGAAATTTAAGGAGAAAAATATCTAAATCTTAAAAAAAAAAAAAAAAAAAACTCAAAGAAAAAATTTGAATGGAACAAAAAAATATATACAAATCAATAAAATGAAAACGACCAAGTTATAAATGTAATATTAAAGTTCTAAAAAATGTCAAAAGACACATGAAAAAAAAAGGTAAAACAAAGATAAAAAAAAAATCATGACATATATTGCGAGATATTTTCATAACATGACATTTGTCAATAAATTATAACACCTAAAAGAAAAATCTCTTTTTGTTTAAAATTTCAGAGAAAGGGGGCAAATATTTAAATATTTTATTTTTTTGAGGAACAAATATAAAATATTAAAGAACAAGGAGGGTCAAAGAATATTTATTTTCCCAAGGTAAAATAAAAAATAAAAATAATAAAATATTAAACAACAACAAAAAAAATACAATCATCTTTTGTTTTAAATTATTTATGTGATTAAGCTTTAACAAACGACTGAATACATAAATTTTTAAAATATTGTTTGCTATTATTTTGAACGAAAAAAATAATAATTTCTTGCCGGTATTAAATTACAAAATAAAATATATCGATTGATAGATCATTTATTTATAAAAGTACATATTAATTAATTAATAAATGGACATAATAAATATCCCACCCCCCCTTTAACTAAAATATTAATAAAGTTTGTGATTTGATATTAAAATTTTGAGCTAATATTAAATTTTTTATAAGCAAAATATTTATTTAGCGTCCATTTCTTATCGGTGTCTGCATAATTTCTTCATCTTTAAAAAATATTTATTTTATAAACTCTCTCTCCCTTATATTAAATATTTCAGGTTAATACATTATTCAATAGATATTTAGAAGCATGTTTTATTTTTTAAATATTTAAAATCATATAAATTTCTTTTTTATATCTTCAATAATAGGATAGATCTTTATATAATATTTTAGCCTTCGGCAGTAGAGACAAAATATTGGCTTAAAAGTTTTTCTCTTTTCTTGTTCGTTAATTTTAACAACTATATATAAATAGTTTTATGTATTTGATCATATTTACATATTATAATATATTTACATCGACTATTTATATATATACTCGATATATATTATAATATCAATATGTTCAGCGTATTTAAGCAAATTCGGTCTTAAATAACCATTTCCTGATTTCTCAGGAAGTCTGTTGATCATTGAAGTACAGTCTGCACCACGCTGACAAGGGCCAACAGCCCGAAACGCGTCGTAGTTGTTTTTTATTGATTTATCAAGGAAATCGGTTGGCCAAATATTATGGAACAATCTTAAATCAACGTTTAGTTGATATTTGTTACACTAGATGGCGCTCAGCCATCTAAACAGCTAATGTGAGCGGTCAGTATATACCTCTTTTGTTTTAAATATATAGGTTTAACACAATGACTGAGAAAGATTTTATCTATATGATTATTATTGACTAAAAACAGATTATTCTTCAAGAATATTCATAGAGGAAGCAGAACAACGCCATTTAACATATCACAATTTTAACTCTATTAAGGTGAAAAGTGCTTCTTTAACGGTCATTCTAATTTATTGTCCACTTTTCAACTTTCCCAACTCTTCTTTTTATAAAATAATGTCCTCAATACCGACCACCACGGAGTCAATTCCGACTAATAACCAATAAAACTAGCTGATAAAGATATATTTTATTTTAAAAATCTTTTTTTTTTTCGCGACAGGTCATCTCTATATTATTATTACAACAAATAATCGTTGTTAATCTTTTAAATAATTTCAATCTAATTTATTAGCGCGCAATCTATGTGCAAAAATTGAATCCATTTTCAGCGTGATTTATCTTCGTTCATTTAATAAACAACTTCCTACTATCCTAACTGCGATAGGGAGGCTTGGCTCATCAGTGGTGAACCCTCTCAGTGGTTTCGCCAGTTCAATCTATCAGAGCGCTATAATAACACAGATCACCCATACCGCATCATTCACCCGGTAATACCGCATCAATTACACGTCCCAAATATATTTCATGAATATGCTAATTTTAAGTGGAATTCGAGTTTTGTGTCTACCTTGGGTAAAAGTGATAGTTAAAGAAAATACAATGTTTTTTTTTTATAAGATACCTAACAGATATATCTGATAAAATCAATACATATCAATCACTTTAATATGTATATCTATATATACGATTTTAAAATATGTAAATTAAATTTAGATATTTTTAATTTCGGAGTGTATAATAGTTAGTGTTAAGAATTAGATGTATATATCTGTGAATATTTATTTTATTATTAATTTGTTATTCTGAGTCAATTGTTAATACTGCCTATTTTTGCATAGTTTTGTTTTTAAAATAAGTAATTCTGTTTTAATTCTTTTGACCATTGGTCAAGGTGTATAAATATATTTTGGTTTTAAATAAAATCAGTGTGTGTCTTATAGTGTTGGTGTTGGCTTGATGGAAACATGGGTTAGGCAACAGCAAAGTGGAACCTTATAAAGGAACAAATACAGTCCACAAGAAATATAAGGATCTATCAGTTATTTGCTCCTGTTGAAGGGCAAGTTAGCCAGATAGATAGAGAAATGGTACAAGAAACTTAACACTGGATTGTGTTTGTTGACAACATTAAATTATAAGTCAGAACGTGTGTGTTATATAACTGACTGTTGTGTGAAGATAATATGTATGACAATCATTGTTTAACAGAACAAAGAACAGAAGTTTACTGTTTTCTCCGCCTTTGCCGGTCCCAAGCCCGAATAAAAAAAAAGAGGAGGGGGAGCAGTAACAAGCTCAATAAAAAACCTGTGCTCAGCTGACCCGGCTGATAGTACCCTGTAAGGACTCCTAATACAGGGATACAGGATGAGCAGCGTTTGTACTCCATGTTAGGAGCGGCTGCACATGGCGTCTGTTCCTCTTGTCAGAGATGGCCATTTCTTTTGGAGCTAAGTCGGCCTGCCACTGAGTAGTGCTCCCAGTCTTAATGACAAAGGCAGACGCATTCTACTTCACCAAGTGTGGAGATAAGAAAGAAGAAGAAGACTGTTTGAATTGAACTCAGAGCTGTTAAAAACTAGTGATTTGATTATTGGTCAAATTCAAATAAATCAATTTTACTCTGTCTTTTACTTAGTTTTATCGCTTCAGCAAAGTAGTCTACTGTTTTTTTGGGTTATTCCCCTTATATACGAGGTACCAGCTATAAAAAGATTGGTTAGAAGCGTTCAACAAGGGTATATATGTAAATAAATTTTGAGAGGGAGCAATATACATGTTATATTAAAATATTATTTTATTTAAAAAATTATATATCATAGATTCAAATACTCTGTTAAATCGCGACCGTCAGAGGTCACGCTTCCCCTATAAAAACTCATTGTTGTTGTTTCCCGATGGCCGGCTCAAATATTTTTGTAAACTATGTAAATAAGTTTTTCATTTTTTTATTCTTACGCCTTAAGTTAGGCATACCTTTCTCAAATGATGTTTTCTATATTCCATAAGCTCAATTAAAGCAATTATTGATCAAAACTTTTTATTATACTTTCAAGATTTCAACCACGACTGCATTACCATAGCATAATACTCAAGATATTCAAAAATCAACAGAAATCATTTTATTTATGCAATATACATATATACCTGCATAGAGTATTGCTATTCCGCAAATAATTCACAAAAGTCCATTTAGACGTAATTCAACATAAAGAGCGCCATCTATGTTCAAAATATAGAACCATTTAGAGCGCGATTTCTTTTATTAACTTTTATGAATGAAACAGATTCTTGCAATATCCTTATTGCGATGAAAATATTTCGTGAAGCTCTGGCTCATCAGAGGAGAACCCTTCCAAGAGTCATGTCATAATGATGAGCAGCGTTTGTACTCCATGTTAGGAGCGGCTGCACATGGCATCTGTTCCTCATGTCAGAGGTGGCTATTTATTTTGGAGCTAAGTCGGCCTGCCACTGAGTAGTGCTCCCAGTCTTAATGACAAAGGCAGACGCATTCTACTTCACCCAGTGTGGAGATAAGAAAGAAGAAGAAGATGTCATAATGATAGCTGTGTTCCTAGATGTAAAGGGTTTGTATTTGATATATTAATGGATACAATACACATCAAAACAATATATGTATCGAGATTACTACTGACAGATATTTCGGCGAATCCACTGTCACCTTCAATGTATATATAAAATAAAAGGATTTAAAAGCGCGAATGTTTCTTTTATACATAAAACGAACTTCTACTGTCCTTACTGCGATGAAAAAATATATTGGGAGGGCTTGGCTCATCAGTGGTGAACCCTCCCAGCGGTTTCGCCAATTTAATCCACCAGACCGCTTCTCAGAGCTCTAATACTGTATTGGATCATTCTGCTTTTATATGCTACACTGAAGGATGTAATCTTAGAAATTCGTTTTATGTATAAAAGAAACATTCGCGCTTTTAAATCCTTTTATTTTATATGTATAGATGGCGCGTTATTGCTTTATGTTAACCTTCAATATACGTTCATTGTGAATTAATGATGATATAATTGTATAAATGACTATTCAATAAAATAATTCCTTGTATTAATATTAAGTTTTTTTTTTTGCTTATCCCTAGTACACGTGGTACAGGCCATGATAATCATGGTGGGTAGTTAGCGACTGCTTTTTACTGTAAGCGCACCACATGTCTACACATGTGAAAGCAGTTCGACTTTGCACTTACAAATGTGCCAGAGCCCCGTTTGGTTACTTGCACTCGCTGGTGGGGTTGGACTTTGCAAGAATCGGGGGGCCATTGGAGCATTTTTTTTTTAAACAGAAAAAAGTGTCCAATGCGGGGATCGAACCCGGGTCGTAGTGGTCGTAAACCAAACGGTTTAACCAGCCTTCCACCGACCCCCCAGGGATATTTTTCAAAACATTTTTATTGTCTAAGAGAATTCTCCTGTAAAAGACGTTCGTCGAAAGCTAGAGAATAAAAATGTTTTGAAAATACACTTTTCCCTGGAGTCCTGAACAAATTTACTCAATAAATGACTATGTTTCATTAAATACCATTTTTCATCTTTCAGTTGCAGTCTTTAAATATAGTTCTTCTGTTTGTCTGATATATAGTATATATATATTATGAAAAATGATGAGATTTAATGCTTGATTTTTGATTATCGTGAGGATTAGATATGGAATTATTTGCTGGTTCTTTTTTAGGACTAAATGGTATTGATAATGCAGTCGTGGTTAAAATCTTTAAAGTATAATAATAAAAATGGTTTTGATCAGTAATTGCCTTAATTGAGATAAAGGAATATATAAAAAAAAACAATTTGATAAAAGTACTGCCTGGCTTAAGGCGAGTGAATCTACAAAATGAAAAACTTATTTACATAATGTACAGAAGGTTTGAGCCGGCCATTGGGATAAAACAACAACGAGTTTTTATAGGGGAAGAGTGACCTCTGGCGGTCGATCTAGCAGTATTTGTATCTATGATATATATTTTTAAATAAAATAATATTTTTATATAACATATATATATATTAAGAAAAAGGCATTTCCTTATCGTGCAACTGAAAGTTGCTGATGGCTTGCGCCATCTATCGGAATAAATATAAACTATTCTCGTTGATTTTTAATTATTCCAGAATTGGCCAAATACCCATTCTTGATTAATCAAGAAAAGCTAACCACGAACGCGTTTCGGGCTGTTGGCCCTCATCAGCGTGGTGCAAGCTTTCAGTTGCACGATAAGGAGATCCCTTTTTCTTAATTTATCCACCTTATCCCAGTACAATAACACATTTGTACTATTTTTTCACATATAAATATATTAAAAATAAAGAAGGCATCTCCTGACCACGAGCACATGTGCTTTTTAGATGGCAGAGCGCCATCTAGTGGAGCAAAAATAAACTGAACGTTTATTTAGCTTGCTCCGTGATATTTTGCCAACCCAATTTCTTGATAAATCAAGAAAAGTCATCCACGAACGCGTTTCGCGCTGTTGGCGCTCGTCAGCGTGGAGTAGACTGTGACCACTGCGACCAAAAAGATTTTTGGTCCCAATGGCTTCCTGAGAATGAGGGCCTGTTGGCGAAACGCGTTCGTGGATGACTTTTCTTGATTTATCAAGAAATTGGGTTGGCCAAATATCACGGAGCAAGCTAAATAAACGTTTAGTTAATTCTTGCTCCACTAGATGGCGCTCTGCCATCTAAAAAGCACATGTGCTTGTGGTCAGGAGATGCCTTCTTTATTTTTAATATCAACACCTGACCCACTTATCTTTTATTTTTTTCTATTGTTTTTTCATATATATATATATGTGATAGTTTTTATATATGCAATATATATATGTTACATAATAATCATCTATACAATATATATATGATCTGTATTCAAGAAAAAGGAAGTATATATATATGGAGATAGGAGGTATAAACAAAGGCAATAATTTCTCAGCAGAAGATATCAGCAGCAGATGGATGTTATAAATCTTCTGCTTCTAACTAATTGTCTGCTGCCCAAATATTGGAGAAGCCTCTCTTCTACTCCTTATAAGGTAGAATTCACGTGATTGGTTATAAATTAGAGCACAGAGTGCTGAATACTTTTATTTTAATATATTTAAACTATTTAGCTTATATTGTTATAAATTTCAGTTTTTTAATAAAATTATTTGAAAAATAAATTAGAATAGTATACGTAGAATATGCAAATGTTTATTAAAAAGTTCTATTTTGGGTTTAAATCTAATATGTGTTTTTTTCAAAATATATAGTTCAATGTTAGAGACATTTTTAACGTGACCTATTACCCTCACTGCAATGAAAAATTAATGGAAGGGGCTGGCTCATCAGTGGTGAATCCTCCCAGCGGTTTCGCCAGGTTAATCTTCCATACCGCTGTTATATTAAACATTGGGCTGTATTATTTTTATATTGATACTGAAGCGGTATGGTAGATTAAACTGGCGAAACCGCTAAGAGGGTTCACCACTGATAAACCAGGCCCTTCCTATAAATTTTCATTTCAGTAAGGGCGGTATATATAAAGAAAATAGTGTTCTGTTTTTTAAAAAATAATCCTATACGCGTCTGATATATTTTCAATTTCTTTTAAGAGATGGTGCGCTATGTAATGCATCATGTTTTAATTGATGCAAGATTTTTATCTCCCTAGTACACGTGGTACAAGCCATGATAACCATGGTGGGAAGAAGTAGGCGACTGCTCTTACTGTAAGTACACCACATATCTACAATTGAGGAAATCAGTTCGACTTTTACAATTACAAATGTGTCAGAGGCCCGTTTGGTTACTTTCACTCACTGGTGAGGTTGGATTTTTGCAATAATCGGGGACCATTGGATCATTTTCTTTTTAATTAGAAAAAAAAATCAATTGCGGGAATTGAACCCGGGTCGTAGCGGTTGAAAACCAACGGTTTAGACTATCTTTCAACTGACTCCCTTATATACAAGGAGATTATATTGTTCCGTCCGTGTGTTGATTGAGATTGGCTGTACAGGAGTCATGCTGGAACGGGGTGAGGAACACCTGGAGGGTCCGTTCATGCTGGCAGTGGAACGCTGGAATTCTGCTGGACTCCTAGCGCCAGAGTCCATATTGGTCCCTAAAGTGGCTAGACTCAGTGGATCTGATAGCTATAACAGCTATGCTGTAGGTAGGTCCGTATTTTATAAAACCAATATTCGAAAAAGACTAACGTCACCTCTCCCGTCAAAATAGACGTCAAATCCAGATGCCATCTATTGACCGTTGACGCAAACTAGCGGCCTCGGGTCGGTGACAAAGCCAAAAACACAAGTTTGCACGTCTATTTTGACGGGAGAGGTGACCTTTGTCTTTTTAAATCAATATTCTCCCGGCAAAATATCCATCTATACCAATATTCTAGTTCAAAATCTTCTATATCCTCTCTAACCAAACATTTGTATGAACCTCTAATTTTGTCCATGAGTGTATTTCCAACTTGGAGTGTTTGCTGGTGTACAACCGTATATTGTACAGCCTGAATTTGAAAAACTCTCAAAACATTTCAAAATAAGATAACAATTTATATGTCTCAGCCTGTTGAATCGAAGAGGGATATATTCGCTTGAAAGCTCTAACATTTCAAATTAAAACAACAACAACAAATCATAATCATTGTGAAAAAACAAAATCTTCATTTTTCAAAAATACCTTTTACAATTTTACCGTAAATTATGAATAATGTAATTAAAAGCTCATAAGAATCATTGATGCAGTTTCTATAAGTTAATAAAAAGGCATCTCCTGTGTTGTATATAGTATAATCTGTGTAAATATAAAGATCCGGCAATACTGTTGGCATAAGCAATGGAGCCATAATAAATATATAATTCATCTAGAACGGTTCTGTACTGAATGGCTATATATATTGAGGTTGTAACTATATTGAATATACAAGGTGCGTTCATTAATTTCCAGGACTGGTTAAAAAATAAAATAAATAAAAAAGCTAGAGAAAATATTTTTTACAGAGTTGAATATTGGACATTCGACCACACCTGACTGAAAGCACGAGTCTCGTGGCGCACGCGCCGATCTAAAAATAGAACAAAACAACTTCCTTGTAAGGTTCGCATTTCTAATTTTAAAATGGCCATTTTCGAAGAGCAGAGAATCTGCATTAAGTTTTGTTTTAAATTGAAAAAAAAAAAGTGATACTGAGACGTATGAATTGATTAAAGAAGCTTTTGGCGATGCAGCTTTATCCCGTTCAAGAACTTTTGAATGATTTTCACGCTTCCAAAAAGGTCGGGAAAAGGTAAACGATGATCAGCATACTGGGCGTCCAAGATCATTTCGTTGCGAGGAAAACAAGCTCAAAATAAAGGAGTTAATTAAATCTAACAGAAGAATTATCTTCAGTGACTGGACTATCTGTTTATTTGGGGATAATGAGGTGCTTAAGGGAGGCAGTGCGCCTTAAAAGACCTGAAAGATGGCAAAACAATGACTGGATACTTCACGTCGGTAACACAGCCCATGTTGTTTTGCAGTTTTTGGCCAAGCATTCAACCATACAGATCCCTCATCCACCCTATTCCCCCGACTTAGCCCCCAATGACTTTTTCCTCTATCCTAAATTGAAAATTAACTTGAAAGGACGGAAATTTGACAACGTTGATATGATACAAGCTGAATCGAAGGCAACCTTGAGGAACCTCTCAAAAAGTGATTTTATCTCCTGCTTCGACAATTGGAAAAAAGATGGAACGGGTGTATTGATGCAGGAGGGGCATATTTTGAAAAATATTTAATTAGTTTTTTTATTTGTTTTATTTTTTCAAAGATACAGAGCAGTCCTGGAAATTAATGAACGCACCTTGTATATATATATCGTAATTTAAACAATGTGATATGTAAGTAATAAAGTTTGACGTCTTTTCTAGTCGTCTCAAAGTGACACCAGCTTGCCACCAGACACCCGGGGGATCCAGAGAGGGACAAAGAAGGGGCGTTGGTCCGGATGTTGACAGTTAGTTAGGTTACAGTGGATATTTTCGGACAGAGCCCGCTCAGGGCTAGTTCTCACGGCGGCCCTCGTGGCCGCCGTTTTAGCTCCTCTCTGCCTCCGCGGCTTCAGGCTGGACGCCGAGCTTTCCTCAGTTAATCCTCAACTTTCCCCTGGTCCTGGTGCCACGTGAGACGTACTATGAGAGTGTCTTTTGATCCCAAACTTTGTCCTTACTGTCCCGTGCGGACTTCCCACTCTGCACGCCTTGCCACTCAACCCCGACTGCTCAAACTCACTTGTCGTCTTACCCGGGTTTACGACATATACACAGTCTAGCCATAAATTCTGTTACAAACAATTTTATAAATTAAATGATTAAGAACGAAAATTAATGGAATATAAATACATATTTTATTAGCCAATAGGACATAGATTTTAAATATATACAATCATTCAAAATGTCCTCCCTTATTTTTGACACAGGATCTCAAACGTTAGAGCTACTGATCTATGGCGGCACGCACCTTTTCTAAGGATATTTCTTTCATTGCTCTCACCAATGCTGATTTCAATTGATCCAAATTATGATATCTTTTAGAGCACACCTTCTCCTATAAATATGCCCACAAACTGTAACCAAGGGGGTTTATATCAGGGCTTCCAGAGGGCCATTCATTGGCCTTTATGAACTCCGGAATATTCGTCTCCAACCATTGTTGAGTTGACTTAGCTTTGTGAGCAGGATCTGAATCTTGTTGAAATATCCAATGTTCTTCAGTAAAGATTTTTGTATTCAGAGGCTTTAATATTTGTTCCAAAATATCTTCTTGGTAGTTTTTAGCTGTAGTTTTTATCCCTTTGGCACAGAAGTGGATATCTGTTACACCTTGGTAGCTAACTCCCCACCAAACCATGACAGAAGAAGAATGGTGACTTTTTCAAGTCTTCTGACTTTCAAAGAAGCTTCTAGAGAGCTACGAGCATATATCCTATCATTCTGACGATTAATCTTTTCCTCGACAGTGAAATTTTCTCGTTTGTAAAAAGGATTCTCTCATGCCGCCGACCATCATGCCGCGCCAACAACATTTTTGATCTAACCCTTCTAATATCTCTAAGAACAGGGGTTATCAAATGACATGTGCGTCGTTTGAAAGCTCTCAATCCAAGGTCTTCGTTGATTATACTGGAAACGGTTCTTGGAGCTAAATTCATCTGCTTTGCTAAGATATTTTGTTTGCGGCGTAGATTTCGACGAATTCTTTCGCGAATGGCTTTTATAGCTGCTTGCGTTCGTTGCACGCGCTGTCGGCCAGATCTTTCAAGGTCATTAATAGTGCCAGCCTTGTTGAACCTTTCAATGGTTCGATAAACAAAGTGACGCGTAATATTCAAATTTTGTGAAAGTTTAAAAATGGATGAAGGACTTTGGCCTACCTTGTGTAAGGCTATTACAGCTATACGGTTTTCTTTAACACCCCAATTTATTATCAAAAAACAAATATATTCGGATTTTTTTTTCTGAACACGTGTGCACGAGATATTCAAATAACAACTACTGTATTTTGAATACTTCATGCGGTCAAATTAAAATTTTTATCACTGATTTGGTTTTGTAACAAAATTTATGGCTAGACTAAGTATATAAATAAAGCTAAAGGTAATATAGACACAGTATAAAAACATAACATTCTGATCGTGAAACTAAAAAATTGATAATAGTTTACGCCATCTATCGGAATAAATATAAAATGCTCGTTGATCCATAATTATTCCAGATTAATTAATATTTATTCCGACAGATGGCGCAAGTCATCAGCAAATTTTAGTTGTACAATCAGGAGATGTCTTTTTTTTTTTAAGGTATCCACCAGATCCCTACACAGTTTACTTTTTTCCTTTTTTTTTTCACACAGATTCTATAAGGTTTGAAATTATCTGAAGAATTGACCGTTTCAAAATCATTTTCTTCTCTCTCTCTCTCTGTGTGTTTTCCTAATATATAATAATAAAAAGAGATATTCATGATAAAATTGTGAAAAACATTTTAAAAAATACAAAATATTTTCCCCACAATGAATTTATTTTTAATATAAAATGCTAACTTTCAAGTGATAATCGCTCTTCAACGCACTTAATAAAAAACATAGAGCACTTACATAGTAACTTTCTTAAGCTTTTTTCCCCAAGAAATCCCTAAATACTTTCGTCCAAATTTTTATAATACTCAATTTGTTACAAACCACGGAAATTTCAAAAGTTTTTAAAATAGAATAAAGGCAGTGGAGGATTCAAGTTGTTTTTGTGGTATTGAGGAACAAACCTCAAGACATCTACTGATCGATTGCCCAGCATTTCAAGATTATAGAATGAAGAATGAACTAGTTGTTTGTAAACTTAACGATTTGATTTCCGATAAAAAAAATCATATTTAAAGTTCAATTCATTTTGCAAATACATTCAAAACTTTCTACAAAATCTGGATCTCTAATGTTTTCATGCGTTGAATAATGTAAATAACTTATGTAAATAAACTTTTCTCCTTGTTTGGCGCAAGTATCCCTTGCGGGATATAGCGCTTTGGAAATAAAATAATTGTAATTGATAGAGTATTAAGCTCGTTGAAGAGTGATTATCGCTTGAATGCTAGCATTTTAAAATAATAAAAAACTTATTGTGAGGAAATATCTTGTAATTTTAAAAAAGAGATATGTCAATAAAATATGCTACCCAATGTAAGCAGTGAGGAGCGTGTAGAACGTAAGCTAGATATAATACACCCACACAAAGTGAAACAGGAACACGGGGTTCTGTTTATAGAATTTGAGGGATTCAGGGTTGCAATTGTGTTTATACTGAGAAAGACCGTGAAAATTCCTGGCTCTCTGCCCAACACGTGCTCACGTGCCTTGGGACTTACTTCTCTCGGATGGATTGCGTGGAATTTCCTTTCTCTTTGTTCTGTGTCTTCCTCTCCTCTTTGCTTCCACAAGCTTCTTTGATTTCTTCTTGTGGACTCCATATACCCTCATGGACAAAACTTAAGGAATTTAAAAGTCTTTGAGGTCGTCGGTCGTTTTTTTTTTTTTGTTTGTTTGAAGGAAACATAGACATAAACATAGAAACATAAACATTACTCTTGGTTATCTCGTGTGTTTTCAAAAAGGGTCACTGTTATATCTTTCGGAGTTATTGTCTGAATCCTGATATACATGCTGAAAGGTACAACTTCCTTAAGTTTTGTCCATGAGTGTATACACACTTGGTTATCTCGTGTGTCTTCAATAAAGGTCACTGTAATATCTTTCAGAGTTATTGTCCCGATATACATGCTACTAGGTACAACTTCCTTAAGTTTTGTCCATGAGTGTATACACACTTGGTTATCTCGTGTGTCTTCAATAAAGGTCACTGTAATATCTTTCAGAGTTATTGTCCCGATATACATGCTACTAGGTACAACTTCCTTAAGTTTTGTCCATGAGTGTATACACACTTGGTTATCTCGTGTGTCTTCAATAAAGGTCACTATAATATCTTACAGAGTTATTGTCCCGATATACACGCTAAAAGGTACAACTTCCTTAAGTTTTGTCTATGAGTGTATACATGGCATAATAAAAATATGATTTTTATTATTCATAAAATAATTAAAATTTATAATCACAGAGTTAAATTTTAAAATGAAAAGGAATCCTTAACAAAAGGAATATAACCTAATTTTATTTTTATTGTAAATATATAATAATTGTTAGTTGTATGTATGTAAAAAAACTGTTTGCTTTAAAAAATAATCAAAAAATAATAAATATTTTTTGGGACAAAAGTTATCATCCATTTTTACCATCCACGACTGCATGAATTGGTAACGTAACTAGAATACGTCTTTTTTATGACATACACACTTGGTTATCTCGTGTGTCTTCAATAAAAGTCACTGTAATATCTTTCAGAGTTATTGTCCCGATATACATGGTAAGAGATACAACTTCCTTAAGTTTTGTCCATGTGTGTATACACACTTGGTTATCTCGTGTGTCTTCAATAAAGGTCACTGTAATATCTTTCAGAGTTATTGTCCCGATATACATGCTAAAAGGTACAACTTCCTTAAGTTTTGTCCATGTGTGTATACACACTTGGTTATCTCGTGTGTCTTCAATAAAGGTCACTGTAATATCTTTCAGAGTTATTGTCCCGATATACATGCTAAAAGGTACAACTTCCTTAAGTTTTGTCCATGAGTGTATACACACTTGGTTATCTCGTGTGTCTTCAAAAAGGGTCACTGTAATATCTTTCAGAGTTATTGTCCCGATATACATGCTAAAAGGTACAACTTCCTTAAGTTTTGTCCATGAGTGTATACACACTTGGTTATCTCATGTGTCTTCAATAAAGGTCACTGTAATATCTTTCTGAGTTATTGTCCCGATATACATGCTAAAAGGTACAACTTCCTTAAGTTTTGTTCATGAGTACAGGTTGTTTTTATTGTCATTTTACTTGGTAGTGAAATGATGCCTCTAACAACCAGATTTTCACAAAATCTTTATTTTTGCAATACGTTTCGGAGAATTTCCTTTAACGTCATCAGAACTGAAAAGGGGTTCGGTGGGCGAGTGATATAAACCGTTGGCATTCACGACCCGGGTTCGATTCCCACATTGGAAACTTTTTTCAAGAAATGAAATTCCTCAATGGCTCTCAATTCTTGGAAAGGCCCAATCATACCTGTGAGTAAAAGTTACCAAACGGGACCCTGGTACACTTGTAAGTTAGGATCAGACATGACGTAGCCACGCAATAATATTTGAAACAAAGGCGATAAAAACGTGGTGATTTTCTTTTAATGGTAAAAACACAAGCTTTCAGGCAAGACTGCCCTTCCTCAGGTTACAACTCACAAACTTGTGTTTCACCATTAAAAGAAAATCACCACGTTTTTATCGCCTTTGTTTCACACTTGTAAGTGTGAAAGTCGAATTGCTTATTACATGTGTAAACATGTGATGTGCTTTGAGTAAAAACCGTCGATAACTACCTACCATGATTATCATGGCCCGTACCACGTGTGTACTAGAATTAATAATAAAAGAAAGGACTTAAAAGCGCGAATGTTTCTTTTATACATAAAACGAACTTCTACTGTCCTTACTGCGATGAAAAAATATATTGGGAGGGCTTGGCTCATCAGTGGTGAACCCTCCCAGCGGTTTCGCCAATTTAATCCACCAGACCGCTTCTCAGAGCTCTAATATTGTATTGGATCATTCTGCTTTTATATGCTACACTGAAGGATGGAATCTTAGAAATGGTTTTCAAGTAAACTATGGACATAAGCTTATAGGACAGTAGAATTTGAAAAAATATATTAGGCCAAGCCCTCCCAATATATTTTTTCATCGCAGTAAGGACAGTAGAAGTTCGTTTTATGTATAAAAGAAACATTCGCGCTTTTAAGTCCTTTTATTTTATAGGTATAGATGGCGCGTTATTGCTTTGTAATAAAAGAAAGGATTGAAAATAATTCAAACTTCTAGAAGAAATAACATATTTCAAGAACGAGTATCAAAATACCCTCATTTCTCTAGTTAAATCTTATATAAACTAAAATTAAATAGAAATATAATAACATACAGGATTCTTATATTTTGCATTTAAGATATATGATCGGTAAATACACTCATGGACTTAAGGAAGTTATAGCATATATATCGGGACAATAACTCTGAAAGATATTACAGTGACCTTTATTGAAGACACACGAGATAACCAAGTGTGTATACACTTAAGGAAGTTTTACCTTTTAGCATGTATATCGGGACAATAACTCTGAAAGATATTACAGTGACCTTTATTGAAGACACACGAGATAACCAAGCGTGTATACACTCATGGGCAAAACTTAAGGAAGTTGTACCTTTTAGCATGTATATCGGGATTCAGACAATAACTCTGAAATATATTACAGTGACCTTTATTGAAGACACACGAGATAACCAAGTGTGTATACACTCATGGACAAAACTTAAAGAATTTGTACCTTTTAGCATAAATATATGGACAATAACTCTGAAAGATATTACAGTGACCTTTATTGAAGACACACGAGATAACCAAGTGTGTATACACTCATGGACAAAACTTAAGGAAGTTGTACCTTTTAACAAGTATATCGGGACAATAACTCGGAAAGATATTGCAGTGACCTTTATTCAAGACACACGAGATAACTAAATGTGAAAAAAAATGGCCCCTTTCTCCTTAAAATAAAAAATATATTACTGGTGATATCAAAGAATTTCCACTTCTTTAAGTTTTATCCATGAGTGTGAATAATATATATATAAAAACATAACAAAAATATGCGGAAAAATGGTATTAACATGTACCAAAAGTATAGCACGTCTTCCCCTTTAAAAATAATTTCCAAAAAATGTAAAAAAATAAAGAGTGAAAAAGAGATATTCTGAATAAATAAATTAAATTAAATTTTAGTTCATATTTTATATAGATATTTCAAACGCATAAAGAATTCGTATATAGAATTAAAAGTAATTAAAGCCTTTTAAAATATTATACGAAAATATATAAATTATATTTCTTTCCAAATATATTAAAAATACAACCATAACATATTTAAAAATTATTTAAATATTATTTAAAATGTCCTTTAGAGATTATACAAGTCATTTTACAAAATGTACACTTTCACAAAAGGAGAAGAAAATTGAAATGTTAACAATAGAGCAAAATGGAGACATTTTCGAGAGTGTTGAGCTCTTTAACTAAAAGATTAAAATCAACTTAAAATGGCGCCTTTCATTTGTTTCGCAGACGACAACCGTAGGTACGCCATTTTGTTAGATAATAGATTCTCTCACGTCAACTTTCCTCCATGTTCTACTTATATGATTTGGTGTTTGGAATGATTAACTTCAGAGAAAAACATTTATTTTTGAATCCCTTGCGTCCAAATTGATTTAATGCTACGACTCGTCTGCTTTTTTTTCTTTTCTTCCAATATATTAATAATACATTTGACGTTTTCTTTCTACTTTCTACTCTTTATTTTGTAAAAATATATATTTTTTATTTATTATTTATGATTTAAAAATAAATAAAAACATTGTAAATAAATGATTTATAAATATATATTTTTAGTTGTTTATATAAAAATTACATATCTTATTTACATATATGTGTGATGAAAAAAAAAATTGGGTCAAATTTATTTTCAAAATTTAATTTTTTCAAAATATAATACAGAAAACTCACAATTAAATTTTTGAGTAAATAAAGAATTTGTTGGTTATGTAGATATGTGCAAAATAGAGCTGCTTTTCACATGTCTAGACATGTGGTGCACTTACATTAAAAGCAATCGTCTACTTCTACCGACCATGATTATCATGGCCTGTACCATATATACTAGGGATAAGCAAAATAAAAATAGAATTGGAGAGGTAAATTGTATTTGAATAAGAGCTAATACATCTCAAATATCATCTTGACTTTAAAATGACAATCTTCCATTTAATATCGAAGATAAAAATCTCGATATATTCACGTGAGAATAAATATTTAAAATCAACAATAATAATCTTTGAAGAGAAATTTCATATTGTTCTAAACAATTTTTGACACTTCGTTTCAAATATATCTTTTGATAAGGCTTGATGGTATATATTAAATACTAGTGAATTTACATGGCTTCGCCCAATTTTTACCCAAGGGAAAGTTTTCCTAACGAGCATTTGATAAAACAATTATTTCTGGGCAAACATCCACTCCCAAAGAATTCATTCCTTTCAGTATAAATTGTGATGTTTGTTACCTTTCTCTACCAAAACTACTGGATATACCATTGGAACATCTATATATATATATATATAAATCAATGTTTGTATGTTTGTTTGTTTGTATGTCCGGTATACAAATTCGCAGTAGTTCACTAATTCAAATCAAAATTTCCATACATAGGTAAGGAAATACGGGGAAGACGATAGGCTATTTAAAAAAAAATATATAAATCAATTATTAAAACTATATATTCAAATTATTCTACTTAGCTCACGAACAGCGCCCTCTATCAAAGATTAGATTAAATTATGCTGATGCAAACAAATAGATAATGCTAATAACAAATAATTATTAAAAAAATCTTATCTAAATATATATCACTCGGGTAGATATGCACACGGGTCAATCCCGGGGCGAAGCCCGGGTCACCCGTCTAGTTTTACATATTGATTAGCTGATTATATATATTAACATATGGGCTAATTAGAGATTTATATTGAACACAAAGCAAAATACTTTGCATATATCTAGGAATTATAAAATTATAATAATATTATATGTTGATTATCTGAATGACTTAGCTTCGCCCGGCTTCTCCCTTAGAGAATGTTTGACAGGTGAATATTGTTTAACAAATGTTATTTATTATAATTATATTATTATCACTCTAATTAGTAATTAGATGATTACAATTAAATTCATATTTAAACTATTATCATCATTTTATATTATGATGCATATTAGCGCATATGATGAGCCAGGCCCTCCCATTAATTTTCCCATTGCAGTAAGGGCAGTAGAAATTGTTTAATTTTCAAAAGAATTATACGCGTCTATAATAGTGTCGAATTATCATTTTATATGTTTTATTTTTTTTTTCAAATTATTATTTTATATTCCACTTCAGAGAGAGATACAAATATAATTAAATAATATTTGTTAAAGCATTCTTTGTTGGCCAAATACTCCCTGGGTGAGAACAAAGCAGGTCATTATATATAATTGTAATCATTTTATTTGATTTATAAACTATGTTTTATTTTATACACATACACACTCGGGTAGAAATTCACACGAGTAAATACGGGGCATTGTCTGGGCCATTTCCTGCTAATAAATATACATATTACATTATATTTACATACAGTTTTTATATATATATATATGTGGTATAAAAGATGGGGAAATAAACACACCACAAGTTGGAGAAGGAACCCAGACAACCAGAGAGAGAGAGAGAGAGAGACGGGACCGGCACAGCCGGGCGGCCGTTCGTGTCGCACAAAATCCCCAACTGTCTTAAAGTCCAAAGGTGTTAACTGACGGAGCCCAGTGGTCGCCCCTTGGAATGTCGCTGATGTCTCAAGTGACCGGACTATACATTCACGTCTCTCTCTGGGTTGTCTGTAGGCTGTCTTTATTATTCCTTGAAGAGTATTTATTATATATATGCAATTAACCCAGATTCCTTGAGCGTTCATAATTACCCGGGTTGTGTCAGCCAGACTTGTGTATTTTTGGTTTTATTTACAATGACTGCGGAAGTCCAATAGATTAGTTAGTGAAAAAGTTTTAAAATTACAAAATATTTTCTCACAATGAGTTTCTTTTTATTTTAAAATGCTAGCTTATCGCTTAAAAGCTCAATAAACTCATTGTGAGAAAATATTTTGTAATTTTAAAATATTAGGTAAGTGTCGAGCAGATTTATTTCTTGGAAGATCTTTATTGATGACAGGTTGAGATTTATAATTCTCTCATAGCTGAGTTGCCATCTGAAATATTTGATATTGGAAATGAGAAAAGATGAAGAGGAGATGAACCACTGTTTGGTCTTCATTCTAGCAGTAAGGGTAAATCTGATCCTCTTTCAAAATTTAGTGGAATATGTTTTTGCGTGGCCATGATGAGATAGGATGGTTGTTGAAGTACACTCACGTTAGATTCTTGGTAATATTCGGTTCCAAAATCACTTTATTAGGTACCGCTCAACAAGAGTAACATAGTTTATGATAATTGCAACAATGAATAATATATGAAGGTTATTCAAATATTAAACAAAATGTTAACGTGGGATTCAATCCCGGTTCATGACTGTCGGGAATCGAGAGTGTTACCCACTTGTCCATCGACTAGTGGAAGCATGGATATCAAAATTCTTGGCGTGGATTTAAATCTTGTGAGATTTCTGGTTGTGTAATCCATAATGTATAGTTGTGTCTGTAGATACTGTGTGATCTGATTTATTTTATTGTGAGCAAAGCTTTATGGAAAGATTTTGAAAGAAAGTGTAGAAGTTACAGCAGGCTTAGCTCTTTGGTCTGCTAGTTTATTTGCCGGAATACCTCTGTGACCTTTGACACAGCAGAGTTGTACATTGGGTGTACAATGGGGTGGACTACATATGGCAGAAAGTTGGCAGTCTGAGGCAATTCGAAAATTTACAAGTAGCAAAATCTTGATAGCTTTATTTAAGTCACGTGAAAGAGAATGCGTTGAATAAAAATAAATAAAATAAGTAAAATACACCTATCCCCCGATTTGCACGGTAGATACGTTACTGAGAAAAACGTGTAAATCGGGGGATAGGTGTACACAGAAATAAAAATAAAATGCATTGACAGGTTAAAATATGTAGTCAGCACATAAGCTCGGGATTCCTCGTGAGATGTATGCACAGCGCATGTGTTCAATCACAGTAGCATTTAGTATAGTGCGATAAAAACAACAAAAAAAAAACTTATTTGGAAAACCGTGTAAAAACGAAAACGTGTAAAACAAGTACCGTGTAAATCGGGGGATAGATGTATATAATATATATATGGAGTTACTTTTTTTTCTTATACTACTATATTCTAACTAATTATTTATTACAAAAAATAAAAAAAAACCTCACATGTTTAAACTCTAAATAACAAATTTTATAAATCTTGAAATTATCATAACGATGCTATAAAAGAGAAAGTATATACAAGTTTTATATATAAGTAAAATATATAAAAATAAATATAATAGGTTAAACCAGGGGGCGGCAAACTTTGGAGTCGAAAGAGTCAAAAATTACAATTTCAAAGTTTTTAAAGAGACACAACATTTTTTTCTTGCCAACAATAAATAGTACTCGTATAAATAATATTTACGTATGGAACTATAATTAAAAAGGCATATATTGGATCAAAATATCATTATTTTACTAATATTTCAGTTGGCTGAACGCCAACCTTTATCAAGGTATTATAACATTTTAATGTGTGTCAATATTAAGAAAACTAGCCGAGTGACCCGGGCAACGCCCCGGGTTTACTCGAAGGGCCCGCAGGTGAGAAACTATAGGCATTGGTTCCTATGCCTAAAAAATTATTTAAAATGAAAAAAGAAGAAAAATACTAACAAATCAGAAAATAAAAGTGCAAACAACACATCTACACTACTTCAAGAACATGAGAGCACATGCACTGTGTCACCATACGTGTACCATTCGTAAAGACCCTGTTTAGGATTAAAATATCTCCGAAGCATAACAATACAACCAACTCATGTTTGGTAAGCAATTTCAGGAAAGAAACTATAGGCATTAGTTGAAGAGTTTAAATAAATATATTTAGAGTGAAAAATGACACAAATCAGCAAATAAAATTGCAAAAAATGCTACTATATCGCAGATAAGACAACATATAAAAGGAATGAAAATATTTAAAGGACCTCATTAAAACTACATTTCTAGTTTTATATATACAATATAACCTCGATAATTCGACCATGTTTTGTTGTCCTGACCTACAGCCTATCATATAACAAACTGTTATTCAACACTATCGATAATTCGACCATTATAAATTTCAACAATTGTTTGTTGCTCAAATATAACCTCACTGCTAAAAAGGTATTACAGAGAAAACGGCTGACATTGTAAATGTACAAAATGTATGTATAGAGCAGGGGAATAATGAATAAAGACCAAAATCAAATTAATTGATAATAAATAGATTATTGCCAAAAAAAAATACAAAAAATATTTTTTTCTCCTTTCTTATCTTCACTCAATCATATTAGAGTGTCAAGCTTGTAAAGCTTGAAATTAACAACCATCATGATTGGGTGAAGTAGAATGCGTCTGCCTTTGTCATCAAGACTGGGAGCACTACTCAGTGGCAGGCCACTGACTTAGCTCCAAAAGAATGTATCCCTGGATTAGGAGTCCTTACAGGGTACTATCAGCCGGGCCAGCTGAGCCCAGGTTTTTTTAGTGAGCTTGTTACTGTTCCCCCTCCTCCTTTTTCATCCTGGCTTGGGACCGGCAAAGGCGGAGTTTTTTTTCTTTCAGGTGAGAAACTTTAGGCATTGGTGAAAAGTGTAAATATATATTTTGGAAATGAAAAAAAAAGGATAAAATAAATCAGAACATAAATTTACAAACTATATTTCAGAGGAGACGATTTATAATAGGAATTCATTTAAATGACCTCATTAAAAACTACATTTTATATATTTTTGGGTTAAACTTTACATGTATGCTATCCAAAGTTCGCACACTTGAAAAAGTCACATAAAGTCGTCTGTGCGTAAACACAGGCTCTTGTAGCAAAGGTTTGGCCTTGAGCCCTCTTTATAGTCATATATGTCAGACATTATACAGTGTGTTCAACTTTGGGTACTGTCAGTATATGTGCTTCAAGGACATGAGAGCACATGCGCTAGAACACCATACCTGTTCCATAGCAAAGATCCTATAGGCATTGGTGAAAGTGTAAATAAATATTTTGGAAATGAAAAAAAATTGCAGATATGACAACATATTAAAGGAATAAATTCATTTAAAAGACCTCATTAAAAACAACAATTCTATAATTTTATATATACAATATAATCTAATTAATTCAACACACGATAATTCGACCATTTTTGATGTCTCGACCTACGGCCTATCATATGACAAACTAATTCGACACTTTCGATAATTCAACTATTTTGGAAATTCAAATTTCAACAGTTGATATTTGTCTAAAACCCCTATTATTAACAACATATTAGACTGCAGAGTGCAAAAATATAGAAAATTGTATGTATATAATTGAATGCATATATTTGTATGTATATAATTGTATGCAAATAATTGTATGTATAGATCAATGAGTAAAATAATTTTTTTTTTTTTGCTTATCGCTAGTACACGTGGTACAGGCCTTGATAACCATGGTGGGTAGAGTAGGCGACTGCTTTTACTGTAAGTACACAACATGTCTAAACATGTGGAAAGCAGTTCGACTTTGCATTTACAAATGTGCCAGAGCCCCGTTTGATTACTTGCGCTTGCTGGGGGGTTGGACTTTTGCAAGAATCGGAAGCCATTGGAGCATTTATTTTTTATTTTTTCAGAAAAAAGTGCCCAATGCGGGAATCGAACCCGGGTCGTAGCGGTCGAAAACCAACGGCTTAGACCATCCTTCCACCAACCCCCAGTAAAATAAGTAAATAAAAAGAAGACCAAAAATAAGTGATAATAGTTTATTGAATAACAAATAAAATAAAAAATCTTTCAGGTGAAAAATTATAGGCATTGGTAAAAAAGTAAACAAGAGAAATAGCAATTGGGGTTTTGTGTCTGCGGCGAGTCATATTAGCACGCCTAGCGGTTAGGGGAGTGAGTCTTCCACGGCCTTTTCGAGGCATGACAGAAGACGCTGAAAAAAAAAAGGTAAAATAAGAACCAAGCAGAGGAAAACTATAAAACTGAAAGCCAGGACAGGCATAAAAAGAAAATTCCAAGCATGTGAGGAAACAATTGATGAAAAAAAATAAAGGATTCCAAAAAAATACTGCAAAAAAGAAACCAGACACAAAAAGCAACAATTGAGTACACAAATACAGCATCAGCCTATTTATGAGAAGAAAAAAAAAACGACAGACACAAAAATGGAGCTAAATTCAAATGAAAAACTATAACAGATCAAGTAATCAAATCAGGCATTATGAAAGATACTGCAAAAAAGAAAATAAGACACAAAAATGGAGCTAAATATGTAAAAAACATGTATACTAAAAAGCAAAGCCCAATTCCAAACCCAAATATTTTTTTTATGAGAAGAACATCAACATAATGCATCATTACGGCAGTCCATAGCTTCCCTGACAAAAATTCACCAAAAAAGTTAAATATTCCAAAATATTTCTGTGTATATATTGCTAAATGTGTAAATAACATGTATATAAAAAAGCAAAGCTTAATTTTAAATTTCATTATCCTTTTCACAGGAAAATCATCAAAATACTGCATAAGTACGGCACTTTTGCAGCCCCCCTGACAAAAATTCACTAAAAGAGTTAAGTATTCAAAAAAATATTTTGGTATATATATTGCTAAATGTGTAACAAACATGTATATAAAAAAGCAAAGCTTAATTCTAAGTTTTAATATTTTTTTTATAAGAAAAGCTACAAAAGCAAATAGGGAGAAGTGGGGCCATTTAGCCATTTTCAAAATTTGATTGTGAAAGAGTAAATAAATGAATAAATAAGGACAAATATAAAGAGAAAGTATTGCTAAATGTGTAACAAACATGTATATAAAAAAGCAATGCCTAATTCTAAGTTTTAATTTTTTTTTATAAGAAAAGCTACAAAAGCAAATAGGGAGAAGTGGTGCCATTTAGCCATTTTCAAAATTTGATTGTGAAAGAGTAAAAAAATGAGTAAATAAGAGCAAATATAAAGAAAAAGTATTGCTAAATGTGTAATAAACATGTATATAAAAAAGCAAAGCTTAATTCTAAGTTTTAATTTTTTTTTTTATAAGAAAAGCTGCAAAAGCAAATAGGGAGAAGTGGTGCCATTTAGCCATTTTCAAAATTTGATTGTGAAAGAGTAAAAAAAAAAGAATAAATAAGAACAAATATAAAGAAGAAATAATTAAGCAAAAGAAAGACATAAATAAATATTTCAATCTACAATTCGAAAAATAATATAACCTCAGCCTATTTATGAGAAAAAAAAACGTTGCCAAAGACATTAGGAAAGATAATGCAAATAAGAAACATACACAAAAATTGAGCTCTATTTAAATGAAAAACTATAACAAAGTACTTACAAATTATAATCATAATCAAATGAATCAGAAATTAGTAAAAATTAGTAAATAAGAATTAGTAAAAGGCAAACAAAAGAACGCATTTAAAAACAAAGGAATTGATGATGATAAATGCAAAAATCTACGATTGTAAAATAGATTAAATTAAAAAATAAAAATAACTGTTAACATTAGGAAAATAAAAACAGACCTATCATACGAAGAAAAAAATAAGGAAAATTTTGGTATATTGATCGTTATGTGTAGTTCAGAATCTTCGGAGGAGATAGCTCAGGACTTTACAATGGAAAACTCTGTTACGGTATTATCTATATAGAAAAGGATTTCCTGATCATGCAACTATGATTTTGGCATTCAGCCAACTGAAATATTGGTAAAATAAATGATATTTTGATCCAATATATGTCTTTTTAATTAAAGATTTATCTATGGATAGCTCTATATTCAAAATATGGAACTATATAAAGAGCTTCGCATCCAAAGAGTCCTATGTGTCTCACGAGCCGCATTTTGCCGACCTCTATGATAAACAAACCATTATAAAAAAAAACAATATAAACAAATTCTAAACATATAAACACATGGTTACAATATATTGAACGTTAAAGGTTTTACGAGTGGTTCATTAGAGAGGCAAATATTTCCCTGAATCATCCAGGGACACAAAATGGTGTCATAAATTGCTCTTTTTGCTCCTATAAATTCCGGCTAATGAGGTAACTCTATTTTTCATCCACTTTATGGTAATTATGGGTAATTAATGTCAATTATAGGATGATTATTACCTCATAAATTAGTCTATGTTTACCATGGGAGAGCTTTATCTGATTTTTTTAAATATAAAATTAATATTTGGTGTTAGAGAAATGGTAAAAAGGAATATATATTAATTATTTGTAGTTATAACACAATATATCTTATCATATATACCTTTTGATCGGTTTATTATATCGGTTTATATCGGAATATAGTAATGACAGTAGAAGTTTGTATTATGTATAAAAGAAACATTCGTGTTTTTAAATCCTTTCATTTTATATGTATAGATGGCGCGTTATTGCTTTGTGTTAATTTATGCCTAACTGGCTTTGTCTTTATTGTGTGCGGAAGAGCATTGCTCGATGCAAATATTTGAATGTAATTCTACTGTCCTATAAGCTTATGTCCATAGTTTTCTTGAAAACCATTTCTGAGATTCCATCCTTCAGTGCTGCATATATAAGCAGAATCGTCCAATACAGTATTAGAGCTCTTAGAAGCGGTCTGGTGGATTAAATTGGCGAAACCGCTGGGAGGGTTCACCACTGATGAGCCAAGCCCTCTCAATATATTTTTCATCGCAGTAAAGATAGTAGAAGTTTGTATTATGTATAAAAGAAACACTCGTGCTTTTAAATCCTTTCATTTTATTATATATGTACCAAAAAAAGGCACCTCTCCCTTTTAAAATGTATCAAAATGATGAAATAATACATTTTGTGGGAAATTGTACAAAAGTGAATTTGTACTTGGATCAGGTGGATAAATTAAGAAAGAAAATCAACGATTAGTTGATATTTATTCCGATAGATGGCGCAAGCCATCAGCAATTCTTAGTTGCACGATAGGGAAATGTCTTTTTTCTTAATACATTTTGTGTTATAAGCCCAGTAGAGAACGTAGAGTTGGTGATAAGGAATGAACCACAATACCAGTTTTAGCAAATTCAGACCAAAAAACCAAATTGCATACTACATTAGTGTCCAAATTCAAGGTAACAAACACTAAATCTTTGATAAAAATAATAATATATACGAAAAATAATTAAAATCACATTATATGATATACCAATTACATGTAGTATATTTTTCTCTCAATATATAACAAGTATTTAAAATATCTATATAATAATATGTTTTGAAAATAGAGCAATCCATAAATAAATCTTTAATTAAAAAGGCATATATTGGATCAAAATATCATTTATTTTACCAATATTTCAGTTGGCTGAACGCCAACCTTTATCAAGGTGTTATAACATATTTAATGTGTGTCAACAACAAACTCCTTTTTTGTTGTTGACACACATTAAAATGTTATAATACCTTGATAAAGGTTGGCGTTCAGCCAACTGAAATATTGGTAAAATAAATGATATTTTGATCCAATATATGCCTTTTAAATTAAATAATAATATGTATATAAAAATAGAGTATTTATGATTAAGTTGTTAACATGATAATCCTGTTAAAGGACTGACATATCCTAAAGATTGAAAATAAAAAGTTGCACAAGAAACTTAACCCTGGAAGCTTCATTTATTTAATAAAATTACACGGTTTATCTAGCCAATAAAAATAATTTTAATATGCAAATTTAAGTTATTCTTTAAAGCATTCGCTTGCCTTTTTTTATCCAGTTTTACAATTGTATTTAAACAACATTTCTTCCGTTTTATCTATCTATAAAACGTCATAGATGTTTAGAAGACTTATTGAGATGGAAGGCCATTGATAGAATAGAGGCAGGCCAGTCCCAAGCAGAAATTTCAAGATGGCTTGAAACGTCAAGAAAAGTGGTTTCAAATCTATGGAAACACTTTCAAGAAACAGGAGACATCTCTAGAAGAGAAGGACAAGATCGCCCGAGAATCACAACCTCATCAGAAGAACGTTATCTGAAGTTAACGACCAAACTTAACAGAACCATAACAGCCAGACAGCTAACAATTGAGCTCTCTTCGGCCACAGTAACCATGATATCAAGGCAAACAGTTTACAGAAGACTCAATAAGAGAGGGATGTATGCAAGGTGGCCGAAAGTTTGTATCCCTCTTACTGCCATCCAGAAAAGAGCTAGTCTGAATTAGTGCAGATAACATCAGTCTTTGACCCAAAATCAGTGAGCTCCTGTTCTTTTTAGTTATGAGTCAAGGTTTAGTTTAAACACGGATTCTAGACGTGATCTGGAAAGAAACCGGGACTCGAAACCATCCCTCAAACATTAGAGAAAGGGACAGCTACGGTGGTCATGGTCTGGGGTGGTATCATGTTTGACGCACGTACGCCACTACATGTGTTTGATGGCGACACCCTGACTTCTCAGCGGTACAGAGACGAGATACTGGAACCCTATGTAAGGTTTTAAGGGTTGAAGTTGGACCCTGGTTCATCTTTATGGATGATAATACTCGTACTCTAATAGAGCCCTGATATAAGACGAATATCTTGAAAGTGAGTGTATTCATAGAATGGAGTGGCCTGCCAGATCACCAGACCTCAATCCTATAGAACATGTTTGGGATGTCTTGGGGAGACGAATTGGATCTCGTTCACCCCCACCCAGGACCACTCAAGAACTGAAAACTGCTTTGATTGAAGAGTGGGATTTGTTGCCTCAAGAGCTCTTTAATTACCTAATAAACAGCATGAAATGTCGTTGTGACAGCTGTTTAGCTGTTAGAGACAATCTATAGTCATCTATAAGCTTCCTTTAGAAATAAAAAATGTGTATTTAAGGCCAAGGTGAAAAATAATTTAAAAAAAAAGGTCATGTGAGCGGCTAAGCTAAGCCTCTTTTTATTTTTAATATCAACAACTGACCTTTTTTATATTCTTTTAAATTTTTTGTTTCACATATACCCTTGTACCGTAAAAAAAGGTTATATTTATGTATATTAAAAATAATAAAGGCATATCCTGACTAGGAACACATATGCTTTTCAGAAGGTAGAGCGCCATCTTATTTTTTTTATTATTTTCTATTGTTTTTTTTTCATTTATGTATATATAGTTTTTATATTGAGACGTGGCGTGTAGAATTAGTATAGAGGTAAAATGAAGCACACAGGGGAAATAAATAATTATTACTGATAAAGAAACGAAGGTTCACAAATTTATGAAATCAGATAAATTGTGTAAAATCTCAATAAATATTTATGAAAATAATCGATAAAATATCTCCACAGACTATATTGTATCAAGGGGGAAGGAAAAGGATTTTCTAAAAAAAAAAAAAGGGCCAAAAGATCGATATAATATTTCTAAATATTCTTTAAAAAACGGTTCGGACTAATCTAATTCCTTAATGGTTCGTTAGGCCTAATTCTAATGAAGGTTTGCCGACTTCTAATACGGTTAAAAATAGCTCTGGACCAAATTTGCATCTTCCACCACCTTCGATTTTCTACATGGTGAAACAGGAGCTTTCCTAGCTTTTTGCTTTGTCTTGTTTTTGGTGTTTCTGTTAAAACTCAGTAGTTGTTTCAGTGAAGCTTCGAATATAATTGGGATTTGCTATGAATAATCCTGATTTTATTCCTTATCACAGAATTTCAACAAAAAAAAAAACCATAAGACAAGCCGCAACTCTTTATTTACTTGGTTAAAGAAGCTTTCGGACAAGCCCTTCTTCAGTTAGTTAACTGGAGAAAGGTTTGTCCGAAAGCTTCCTATAATCAAGTGAATAAAAATAGTTGAGGCTTGTCTTATGTTTTTTTTTGTATAATACTGACTTAATCGAAAAACTTTTAAATGTCTTCTGATATCTTTTGATGTCTTCTGTTATCTTTTTATGTCTTCTCATATCTTCTGATGTAGAGAAGGGGAAAAGCTAAATAATCTAATTGATGTTAATAATTATATGTAAATAATCTTTGTCAGGATTAGAATGACGAATCCTGTATGGGACTTTGATCCCAGTAAAAGGCTTGTTGCTGCTGTTGTATATTGTCACAGTGTAGAAAATACTATACTATACCTACTACATATATCTCTGTATTCTTAGTTCTCTTCTCTTCAATTACTCTGTAAACTGGCGAATCCTTTATAGGACGAGAGGTCCTCAATAATGGCTTTTGTTGTTGTTTGTTGTTGTATAACTTCTGATGTCTTCTGATAGGAGGAAGAAATTAAGGTGCAGGAGCCCTCCAAACTTGGTTTAAAATACATATCAATTTATAGAAAGGCTCCTGCCCCTTAATCATAAGACATCATGCAGCTCGCGTATTGCTTTAAAAAATATCAGCAAATAAATCTAAGGCAATAGCTTACTATAAATTTTTTAGATCATCATTATGTAAGAACCAGTCAATAAGTGAATGACTTTGAGAGGAAGAGTAAAGCCAGTTCAATTTCTATGTAAATAACACAAGATGATTATTACCTTACCCAATTGGGAGAATCTGTATGGGGCAAGTCCCTAATAAAGGATTTTGTGTGTGTGTGTGTGTGTGTGTATTTACTTGAATAAAAAGAACTTACGGACATGCCTTTCCTGATACGTTTTTTAAAACAAGAGAAAGTTTAGAGATCTCCTACACCTTAATATCTTCCTTCTTTGTGTAAATCTTTCTCCCGAGCGGGTTTTCATAATGAACACAAATAGTAAAAAGGTAAACAATGTATAAATTTTGATGCATCATTATATATTTATATAATTATAATTGTGAAAAATAGTAGAAATGTGATATGGTACTGGGATAAGGTGCATAAATTAAGAAAAAGGCATCTCCTTATCGTGCAACTGAAAGTTGCTGATGGCTTGCGCCATCTGGTATTTGGCCAATTCTGGAATAATTAAAAATCAACGAGAATAGTTGATATTTATTCCGATAGATGGCGCAAGCCATCAGCAACTTTCAGTTGCACGATAAGGAGATACCTTTTTTTCATATTTATAATTATATGTAATTCTACTGTCCTCAAAACTTATGTCCATAATTCATCTAAAATACCCATTCCAAGAGTCCAGCATCAGTATCTCTATAAAAATAAGTTCCAAAAATGCAATATAACAGCGGCATGGTAGATTAAACTGGCGAAACCGCTGGGAGGGTTCACTACTGATGAGTCAGGCCCTCTCTTTAATTTTTCCATTGCAGTAAGGGCAGTAGAAATTGTTTAATTTTAAAAAGAATCATACGCGTCTATAATAGTTTCAAATGTGTAAATTACCTTTCAAAATTGTTAGGTGTAGTTATTTGTTATCTTCCTCGTAGGTGGGAAACTCAGGTCTTCTCGTCCGTGACTCAATAGATCCGTAACTACGCCAACATTCAAACTGGTGTTGTCAGTGTAACGTAGAAAATTAGGAAAGACAAACCTCAGAATTACACACGGCAATTTATTTAATGTAATAACCAAATTAAAACTAATAAAATGGCAGAGAGACAATGGAAATATTTTTTACAATATATCAAAATACAAATATCAAAAATTAATAAAATCTTTTCATAGAATAATAAATAATATGCTAGAATATAAATACACTCATGGACAAAACTTAATAAAGTTGTACCATTCAGCATGTATATCGGGATTCAGACAATACACTCATGGACAAAACTTAATAAAGTTGTACCATTCAGTATGTATATCGGGATTGAGACAATACACTCATGGACAAAACTTAATAAAGTTGTACCATTCAGTATGTATATCGGGATTCACACAATACACTCATGGACAAAACTTAATAAAGTTGTACCATTCAGTATGTATATCGGGATTGAGACAATACACTCATGGACAAAACTTAATAAAGTTGTACCATTTAGTATGTATATCGGGATTCAGACAATACACTCATGGACAAAACTTAATAAAGTTGTACCATTCAGTATGTATATCGGGATTCACACAATACACTCATGGACAAAACTTAATAAAGTTGTACCATTCAGTATGTATATCGAGATTCACACAATACACTCATGGACAAAACTTAATAAAGCTGTACCATTCAGTATGTATATCGGGATTCACACAATACACTCATGGACAAAACTTAATAAAGTTGTACCATTCAGTATGTATATCGGGATTCAGACAATTTATTTATTAAAGGCAGGACCAGATAATATTAGGCTGTAGACTGTAACATCAAATAATGACTTGAACTGGCACAGCCCAACCTTCAATAAGAGACCACCTTCAGGAGAGACCAGGAATTTCCATGTTTTAGTGGAGCCAAACATTATCAAGCTATTATAAAGTAAATAAAGCTTCCAGGGTTAAGTTTCTTGTTCAAATTTTTCATTTTAAAGCTTTTGGACTTGTCAGTCCTTCTACTATTGTTGACCTTTACTAAAAACTGGAAGTTTGACTTTTTGTAAAATCAGATTGTTTTTATTAAACTAATCCAACCTCTAATAAGGGACCACTTTCAGGAGAGACCGGGAGTTTCCATGTCTAGATAGGAACAGCCATTATAAGGCTGTATTGTGTATTTCTATACAATAAAACCGTAATATTGAAGTAGAGTTTAACACCAGATAGTGTCTTTAACTGGCATCGCCCAACCTCCAATAAGCGACCACCTTCAGGAGAAACCAGGAGTATCCTCGGTCTCTCTAATGGACAGATTCCATGTTAATGACATTTAAAATACACAGTTATGTAGTAATTAAAACACAAGCAATTATAAAATAGCTAAATTATTTGTGTTTCATGAAAAAAACCTATGTCTTAATTATATAGGAAGAGGGAAGTGCTAAATGATACTTCCTCCCAATATAACCTGAAGACTTCACTAGGATTGGCAACAAAGAAACAACGAGAAATGAGGAGAAAAAATGAAAACTGAAATCAAACTTAGAACAGATGACCACAGTAATTGATTGATTCCAAAACCGATCAAATCTACTGAAGCGTCTAGTTGCTCCATCCAATCAATCAAGTACTATTGATGTATTGATTTTTGCTTTCATTTATCTTAGCGGGAAGTGAATTCATATATTAATGGTGAGACGGCTATATATATAACCTTCATTGATATATATGAATTAAATATGCAAACTAGGACCTAATTATAAGTGTTACACCCAAAGGTAACTGGTGGAATACCATGAAACATGGCAAATGTCAAGTAATTGAAATTACCTGGTATATCTTAATTCATTCTAGAATACCTACCTACATAATAGACAAAAGGAAGTTGTACCTTTTAGTATGTATATCGGGATTCAGACAATAACTTTGAAAGTTATTACAGTGACCTTTATTGAGGACACACGAGATAACCAAGTGTGTATACACTCATGGACAAAACTTAAGGAAGTTGTACCTTTTAGTATGTATATCGGGATTCAGACAATAACTTTGAAAGTTATTACAGTGACCTTTATTGAGGACACACGAGATAACCAAGTGTGTATACACTCATGGACAAAACTTAAGGAAGTTGTACCTTTTAGTATGTATATCGGGATTCAGACAATAACTTTGAAAGTTATTACAGTGACCTTTATTGAGGACACACGAGATAACCAAGTGTGTATACACTCATGGACAAAACTTAAGGAAGTTGTACCTTTTAGTATGTATATCGGGATTCAGACAATAACTTTGAAAGTTATTACAGTGACCTTTATTGAGGACACACGAGATAACCAAGTGTGTATACACTCATGGACAAAACTTAAGGAAGTTGTACCTTTTAGTATGTATATCGGGATTCAGACAATAACTTTGAAAGTTATTACAGTGACCTTTATTGAGGACACACGAGATAACCAAGTGTGTATACACTCATGGACAAAACTTAAGGAAGTTGTACCTTTTAGTATGTATATCGGGATTCAGACAATAACTTTGAAAGTTATTACAGTGACCTTTATTGAGGACACACGAGATAACCAAGTGTGTATACACTCATGGACAAAACTTAAGGAAGTTGTACCTTTTAGTATGTATATCGGGACAATAACTCTGAAAGATATTACAGTGACCTTTATTGAGGACACACGAGATAACCAAGTGTGTATACACTCATGGACAAAACTTAAGGAAGTTGTACCTTTTAGCATGTATATCGGGATTTAGACAATAACTCTGAAAGATATTACAGTGACCTTTATTGAAGACACACGAGATAACCAAGTGTGTATACACTCATGGACAAAACTTAAGGAAGTTGTACCTTTTAGCATGTATATCGGGATTTAGACAATAACTCTGAAAGATATTACAGTGACCTTTATTGAAGACACACGAGATAACCAAGTGTGTATACACTCATGGACAAAACTTAAGGAAGTTGTACCTTTTAGTATGTATATTGGGACAATAACTTTGAAAGTTATTACAGTGACCTTTATTGAAGACACACGAGATAACCAAGTGTGTATACACTCATGGACAAAACTTAAGGAAGTTGTACCTTTTAGTATGTATATTGGGACAATAACTTTGAAAGTTATTACAGTGACCTTTATTGAAGACACACGAGATAACCAAGTGTGTATACACTCATGGACAAAACTTAAGGAAGTTGTACCTTTCAGTATGTATATTGGGACAATAACTTTGAAAGTTATTACAGTGACCTTTATTGAAGACACACGAGATAACCAAGTGTGTATACACTCATGGACAAAACTTAAGGAAGTTGTACCTTTTAGCATGTATATTGGGACAATAACTTTGAAAGTTATTACAGTGACCTTTATTGAAGACACACGAGATAACCAAGTGTGTATACACTCATGGACAAAACTTGAGGAAGTTGTACCTTTTAGCATGTATATTGGGACAATAACTTTGAAAGTTATTACAGTGACCTTTATTGAAGACACACGAGATAACCAAGTGTGTATACACTCATGGACAAAACTTAAGGAAGTTGTACCTTTCAGTATGTATATTGGGACAATAACTTTGAAAGTTATTACAGTGACCTTTATTGAAGACACACGAGATAACCAAGTGTGTATACACTCATGGACAAAACTTAAGGAAGTTGTACCTTTTAGCATGTATATTGGGACAATAACTTTGAAAGTTATTACAGTGACCTTTATTGAAGACACACGAGATAACCAAGTGTGTATACACTCATGGACAAAACTTGAGGAAGTTGTACCTTTTAGCATGTATATTGGGACAATAACTTTGAAAGTTATTACAGTGACCTTTATTGAGGACACACGAGATAACCAAGTGTGTATACACTCATAGACAAAACTTAAGGAAGTTGTACCTTTTAGTATGTATATCGGGATTCAGACAATAACTTTGAAAGTTATTACAACGACCTTTATTGAAGACACACGAGATAACCAATATACACTCATGGACAAAACTTAAGGAAGTTGTACCTTTTAGCATGTATATCGGGATTCAGACAATAACTTTGAAAGTTATTACAGTGACCTTTATTGAAGACACACGAGATAACCAAGTGTGAACAGCCTCTGTCTCCTAAAAAAAAAAAAAAATAGATGACTGGCGACATCAAAGACCTTTCACTTCCTTATAAGCCTCCTCATGTCCTATAAACAGCTTCAGCGTGAAGGGAAGATGACCCTAGGAAGGACAGTATGTCTTATACTCCAGGTACCCCAGCTAGACATGAAGACTGCTGTCCAACTAAGTAAACCCAGCTAAATGTTAACATCCTACCTTGGTGTGATGTTCCCATCAACAGGAAACATACCTAATTATTCCTTATAAGGAGATAATCACCATCACTACATATATTATAAGATAATAATATCATTATTGTAAAAAACTTCGATATAAATATATTCCAGATAAATTTAGAAAATCAATATGATATTGCCACGTGGAAAATTAGGGAAGACAAAAACTTCAGGATGAGGCAGCAATTTATTTAAGGCAAGAACAAACTATGAAGGATAAACAAAAGATAAGAAATGAGGGAAGTTTACAAAGTAGTAAAATATAAACATAAAAAAATGATACTCTGTTAATACTAGTGTCAAATATTAAATACTTAGCTACAATATTCGCTTGTATACTAGCATATCCACAACACAGGCCATTCATTCAATATTGGAGAACCCTCAACCCATTATCAGGATATAAAGAGCAAGCACCAGCGCCTAGTACTCGAAGCTTTACTCACTAAAAAAACTCAAAGTAATCAATAGATCCATAGATTAGCCCGACGTATATCATAGTATAATTCCGGAACCCCCAACCTAATCAATAATCTCCGGCTTCTTAATTTGTAATTTACTGTAATCGCATAACCTCAATAGAGAATTAGCATTAACCAATAATTTTTTTTCTATGTAAATCAGTTTTCGCATATCTGTCTTATATTTCCTGCTTCTTTGTATATATATATATATATATATATGGATTAGATTCGAAAAACTTCAGTAGCGTAGCTATACCTGTCAAGGGACTGTTGAGCCTGAAAGCTTGTATTGCCGATATACATAAAAGAAACTTTTCCCTCAGCAAATTGTCTTTTATAAAAAAATATTATTTGACCAAAGTTGCCTGGCGTAAGAACAGAACATTTCACATTAATACCAATGTACAATGTTGCCTTACACTGCGAACCATCCAAAACTGCAGCACACCGAGCTAAATAAATATCAAAATATCACATATATTTATTCTATATATAACATAAAATACAAAGTTGAATAAAATAAATTATATATCATTTGAGGAACACGTGGAATCACAAATTCTATTTACTCTGAACCATCTCTATGATCTAAAATTAATTAAATTTGACCAAATAATATAGAAAAGTAGATAAACTAATTACAGATTCACTTTGCTAACAAAATTCACAATACTCCATATATATATATATCATTAAATATACATATATGGTTTTAAATATGTATATTAGACAAAACAGCATTACAAATTTAATACATTGCCCAACTAATACATAATTAATACAAAGCAATAACGCGCCATCTATATATATGACGAATGAAGACATTAAGACACGAATGTTTCTTTTAACAAATAGATCAAACTGTCCTTACTGCGATGAAAAAATATATTGGGAGGGCTTGGCTCATCAGTGGTAAACCCTCCCAGCGGTTTCGCCAATTTAATCTACCAGAACGCTTATTTATAGCTCCAAAGAAGCGTTCTGGTAGATTAAATTGGCGAAACCGTTGGGAGGGTTTACCACTGATGAACCAAGCCCTCCCAATATATTTTTTCATCGCAGTAAGGACAGTTTGATCTATTTGTGAAAAGAAACATTCGAGTCTTAATGTTTTCATTTGTTATACATATAATTAATTCTATTAATGTTTTTCTCTCTCTGGTGATTATGATCGCCAATCATCTCTTTTATTGAAGGAGACAAAGGCAATTTAGTTATCTCATGTGTCTTCAATAAAGGTCACTGTAATATATTTCAGAGTTATCCGATATACATACTGAAAGGTACAACTTCCTTAAGTTTTGTCCATGAGTGTATACACACTTGGTTATCTCGTGTGTCTTCGATAAAGGTCACTGTAATATATTTCAGAGTTATCCGATATACATGCTAAAAGGCACAACTTCCTTAAGTTTTGTCCATGAGTATATATATACTTGGTTATCTCGTGTGTCTTCAATAAAGGTCACTGTAATATCTTTCAGAATTATTGTTCCGATATACATGCTAAAATGTATAACTTCCTTAAGTTTTGTTCATGAGTGTATACACACTTGGTTATCTCGTATGTCTTCAATAAAGGTCACTGTAATATCTTTCAGAATTATTGTTCCGATATACATGCTAAAATGTATAACTTCCTTAAGTTTTGTCCATGAGTGTATACACACTTGGTTATCTCGTGTGTCTTCAATAAAGGTCACTGTAATATATTTCAGAGTTATTGTCCCGATATACATGCTAAAATGTATAACTTCCTTAAGTTTTGTCACCATTAGTGTATGACATTAATACATGATTTAATCTTTTAAAATTGTATTTAAAAAAGAATAGTGATAAATAAGCTTGTTTTGAGTCATTACCTTCTTTCCCGACATTTCGACGAAAGCTAGAAGAAAGGTTTTTCATTTCTAGATTCAAATTGTATATACACCTATCCCCCGATTTACACGGTACTTGTTTTACACGTTTTCGCTTTTACACGGTTTTCCAAATAAGTTTTTTTTTTGTTTTTATCGCACTATACTAAATGCTACTGTGATTGAACACATGCGCTGTGTACACATCTCACGAGGAATCCCGAGCTTATGTGCTGACTTGCTGCACACGCACACTGTGTCTGTATTTCTAATTTTTAAAAATTTTTAATTTTCGATTTACACGTTTTTCTCAGGAACGTTTCTACCGTGTAAATCGGGGGATAGGTGTATATACATTTTAAAAATAAAGTACAAGCAAAAAAGTCTCCAAATATTTGCATATACAGTAGAACATCAATAAGAGGACACTCTTCAATAAATAAAACAACATCATCAAGCTATAAATGGCTAAAATAGATTTAATTCAAAAAGTTGAAAAGATTTCATTAAACTTTTTTTTAAAAAAGCAATACGATTCTGTTGTTGTTGTCGTGTCCAAAGAAGAGTCTCAGATGTCTCCATGCATCTCCAACACAGCAGCAGCAATATCCACTATCTTGGGTGTGTAAAGCTGCTGCTCTGGGTTCATTGGAAAATGGGTGCCGTTGCCACGTTAGTCACCTTGGAAACGAACCAGAATTTGGTCGAATATTCCAAGGGTCCAGGGGGGACCGCAGGGAGGTGTGGTCGGACTTCTCCCCCCCCCCTTATATTATATTTATATAAGATTTAGTGTGTAAAAACGACGCTTTTTAAAATAGCATATTTTTAATTATTGATTTAAATTACATCGAACTTTTATTTACAATTAATTTAGATGTTTAATAAGGCATCACACAGAGAGAGGTTTCTGGAGATGTGAGTTTATTTTAATGTTTATTGCAATCTAAAATTTTCGGGCATTATACTACCCTTCTACAGTGTTATGTGTCTGGGTCACACAATGATATTATTTAATTATAATTATTCAGAATATATGAAAATATAAAAATACTCAGTATACAAAACTTAGTGTTTGTTTCAAAAAGAAAATATGTTAAATAGAATGGATGCCAGATAATGATAAATAATTGGCGTTGCCAAACTAAAGATTAATATATATATAACATACAAGAGTACAAAATATTGTAACAAAGTATTTATTATTTTATTAGCAGAGTATTATTTTTTATGTTTATATTTTGCTATACTCTGTACACTTCCCTCTTTTGCTTATCTTTTGTTTATCACTCATAGTTTGTTCTTGCCTGAAATAAATTGTTGTCTCATCCCGAAGTTGGTCTTCCCTAATTTTCCACGTGGCAATATGAACAAAAATGAAAATAAACTCAACTCCAGAAACCTTATTTAATTCATATACATAATATTTACATATATTGCATTGATAGACGTTTCATTGTTGTAACCCTGTAAAAGAGCGGTATAAAGCCCGAAAGCTTGAGATTGTAATAAAAATTAAAAGAAACACCAGAAACCTGTTGGCTCATCATTGATATGGAAATCTAGTAGATGTATCACGGTGATATACAGGTTGTTGTCTGAATTTCTCAAAACTGGTGTTATAGATAATTCCTCCACCATGACGTTTTATACTGGAGTGATTGACCAAATGTAATGTTTTAAGGCATTTTTAAAGGGAGAGGTGACATTTTTGAAGGGAGAGGTTACATTTTTGAAGGGAGAGGTGACATTTTTGAAGAGAGAGGTGACATTTTTGAAGGGAGAGGTGACATTTTTGAAGTGAGAGGTGACATTTTTGAAGGGAGGGGTTACATTTTTGAAGGGAGAGGTTACATTTTTGAAGGGAGAGGTGACATTTTTGAAGGGAGAGGTGACATTTTTGAAGAGAGAGGTGACATTTTTGAAGGGAGAGGTGACATTTTTGAAGGGAAAAGTGACATTTTTGAAGGGAGAGGTTACATTTTTGAAGGGAAAAGTGACATTTTTGAAGGGAGAGGTGACATTTTTGAAGAGAGAGGTGACATTTTTGAAGGGAAAGGTGACATTTTTGAAGGGAAAGGTGACATTTTTGAAGGGAGAGGTGACATTTTTGAAGGGAGAGGTGACATTTTTGATATATTCTCTCGCAACTTCATGTTATTTTATATTACAATACAATATAATGCGGCTTATGATTGTAAAACTACATTTAGCAAATATCCCGCATGTGTTTCTTTTGAACGAAAAACAGTGGGCTCTATTCCCATCCCTGGACATTTTTATTTTTCCGTTTATCATTACTCTTCACAATTCATCCTTTCATACCTTATCCCTAAGGTTAGAAATAATCATTATTTCTCCTTTAAATAAATTTCGATTTTTCGTTCAAAGAAACACATGCGGGATAATTGCTAAATGTCATTTTACTTTATTTTATATATATTTAATTAAAAAAGCATATATTGGATCAAAATATAATTTATTTTATAAATATTTCAGTTGGATGAATGCCAACCTTTTTCAAGGTTATATATATAAATAAATCGGTCTATACCACTACCAAGTATTGTAGTATTATTGACTCTAAATTAAAAAAATATATATAATCCCAAATCAAAATATTTTTAAGTACCACGAATTAATTTCATTTGAAAAAAAATAATCCACATTTTATCTATCTCATCTGTGATCATCTGGAGACCTACAATCAACAACCTATTATACTATGTGGTGACTTTAATTCTAGACACCCAGTCTGGTTTGATCCGACAACAAACTCCAATGGTTTCAAATTCCACTCCATCATAGATGAACATAACCTATTTATTCATAATCTTAAGATACCCACCTGCCGAAATTCTAGCTTTATAGATCTTACGATTTCAAACAAAAAATCAATAGGTTTGGTACAAAACTGGAAGACGACTATATTGACGCACATTTCAGATCACGTAGCAATAACCTTTGACATTTATCACAATTTTAACAGGCAAAGGACAGTTCAAAACTCAACATGGAAATTTATAGAAAAAGATGCTGATTGGAAAACATTTACCGAAAAAATAGCAATACAAGACGTAGATAATATTATCACCATGATAAACCACGCGTCAAACATCAAAGATATTGACAACATTGTAAAGACTCTCACACAAATAATTAAAGAGGCAGCTTATCTGTCACTAAATGTCAAGACAAGAAGCGGAAATCATAAAACAAATACATACTGGTGGGATGGGAAGCTGGAGAAAATGAAAAACGATTTCCACTATATTAGAAATTTGTATTACCGACATGGAAAGGTCCTTGAAAAGACCTATAAATCAATGAGAAATAAATATTTAAATAAAAGTAAAAAGGCAAAAAGAGCGAGTTGGAGAATTTTTATAGAAGAAAGTCATTCAAATAACTCATTTGGTAATGCTTATAGGATATTCAAGTCATTGAGATCGAAAAATAGAAATTTAGGATTACCACTAATAGATAATTTACCAGATCATTTAAAGACCGACAAAATAAAAAGTTTAATGAACGATCTATTTCAGGATGATATTGGAGGTTTGGATAAAGATGATCATATTTTGATTAGAAATTATACGCCTAAATATAAAAATAAAAGTAGTGTTTATATCGAATCTAAGGAAATAGAGGAAACAATTTTAAAAACAAATATTAAAAAAGCACCGGGCCCTGATTACATTAGTAACAATATGATTAGACAGGCTAAAATAAAAATAATCCCAATTCTGCATAAATTATTCAATAAATGTATAGAAATGGGATATTATCCGGATGAATGGAAAAAATCACTCTTAAAAATAATTCCAAAACCAGGCAAAACGAATTATGAAATAAATAAAAGTTATAGACCTATATCATTGACATCTAATCTATCTAAAACATTTGAGAATATAATAAAAAATAAATTAAGTAACTATTATTTAGAGAATAATTTAATGAGCTCAAGGCAGCATGGTTTTATGAAATCTAGATCAACAATTACTGGAATGGATAGAATTATAGAAACTATATTGAAACATAAACAAAAAGAATTGACTTCCTTGATAGCTATAGATATTGCGGGTGCATTCGACAATGCATGGTGGCCTGCTATTATAAAAAGAATGGATAATGATGATGTTCCTTCAGATTTAATACGGATCATAAAATCTTATTTGAATAATGAAAGGGAGGTGAAATTTACATACGAATCAGAAACTTTTTATAAGAAACTAACTAAAGGATGTCCACAGGGTGGACCTTTATCTCCACTTCTATGGAATATTTTGCTAAATGATTTGTTGATAAATTTTGATTCAATGAATGCAGATATTATATGTTATGCAGACGACGTTACAATAATTTGCTGGAATAAGACTATTGAAGGACTAAAAACCGCAAGTGAATACACCTTAAATTATGTGATCCAATGGTGTAATAGAAATAAATTAACGATCAGTACAGAGAAGACTAATATACTATACCTACATAACAGACAAAAAATACCTATTAAGGTTAATAACAATAAAATAATGCCGGTCAAGCAAGTAAAAATTCTGGGAATGAAATTTTCTAATCACAAATGGAAAAACAAAGTTAACTTTACACCGCATGTTAATGATATTCTGTGTAAGGCAGGACGTATGAAAAATTTATTATGTTCACTAAGTGGCAATATGTGGGGTTTAGACACTGAAAAGAGGTTAACTTTATTCAAAACAATCATTAGGCCTGTACTTACATACGGTTCTGAAATTTGGTTCAAATATTTAAACAATCGTTGTAAACAAAAACTGAACTCCATGCAGTACCAGATCATTTTATGGGCAGTTAGAGCATACAAAACCACTTCATCAAACTGTGTGCATAGCTTGGCAAAAATTCCACTCCTAACAGATTATATAGAATCCAGAATAATCAAATTTGATCTAGCTCAAATGTCCATTGAAGATCTAACTACTTACGAACCCCATGCTCCAAGTATAGTCAAATCATTCTTACACGCAAAAATGAATGAAATTTTTGAGAACACTAATGAAATTTTCAGAAGCTTTTTCGTATTAGGAATTCCAAGATTTTTCCGTCCAAATTTTTATAATATCCAATTCATTACAGATCATGGCAATTTTGGGAAATTTTTGGCAACTATCGGCGCCGTGAAGGAACCAGGATGCTTCTGCGGAGGTGAAATTCAAGACGCGAGACATCTACTTCTGGAGTGCCCAATTTTCCGGGATTTTAGGGAAAATAGATTTGGTCGTATTGGACAGCTTGATGAATTTGTAGACAAAAAAGAAAAGTATAAAAATTTTGATCAATTTTGTAAATACATATACAACTTTCTCATGAATTGGAAAAAAGAGAAGGAATCTTAGAAAAAAAAAAAAGAACTGCGATGCTTGCTCTGTGTGTTTTGCTTTGTTGTTTGTTTTTCTCTTTGGACAATTTTCTTTAGTTAATTTATGTAAAATAATGAATTGAACAGGATTGTATATAGCCGAATTGCTGTAATGCAGTGAAATGTATTGGCGCAAATATCCCTGAGTTTGGGATATCGCGTTTCATGATGTTAATAAAGTTAATTAATTAATCTGTGATTAATAATGAAAAATATAATTTTTCTATATATAAAAAATATATAATTTTGAAAAAAAAAATTAACTAACACAGAACACATTGTTCTATGATAATAAATTAATGAAATTTGACCAAATAAACCAATCGTGGAGAACAACAACAACAAGGCAGATTAATAAGAAGCCAAACAAAAGGATCATTTTTCACAAAGGAAATAAACTCTAAAGAAATTCTCTACAAGACCAATCAAATGGACCAAAAATAATCTTCCGCTAAACTATTTCCGATTTACTGGAGAAAAGTTTTTTTTTTTATTATTTTCTCCCCGTCTATGATTCTCCTTCTCTAGCTGAATTTCCGACTTCTTTAAGAAAGAAGAAGAAAGAGGAGAAAATTTTAAAAACATTCGAACTTTACTATTTTCCATGTAATACTGGTCTATATTTTCCAAAAAGAACAATATCTTTACTAATATATTACAATATAATATAATGCGGCTTGTGATTGTAAAACAACATTTGAAAACTATCCCGCATGTGTTTCTTTTCAACGAAAAATCAAAATTTATTTTAAGGAGAAATAACGATTATTTCTAAAATTAGGGATGAAGTATGAAAGGTTGAATGGGAATTCCCATACCTGTACACTTTTATTTTTCCGTTTATTATTACTCTTCACAATTCACCCTTTCATACCTCATCCCAAAGGTTGGAAATAATCGCTATTTCTACTTGAAATAAATTTTGATTTTTCGCGTTGAAAAGTAACACATGCGGGATAGTTTTCAAATGTCGTTTTACTAATATATTACTAACTCGAATTCTTAGTTTGAAGATATACTCGTTAGCGAGAGACATAGTAAAAGTAAAATGAAAAAAGAGAAGAATTGTAATTAATTTCTTATTTAATATAAAACTTGGCTGAGTGAATTACCTCTTCTTTATATCTACTGAGTTTGTAAATCTACCATATTTTGTAAATAAATATTTCAGTACTAATTATATAGTTACATATATACATATTTCATCAAATTATAAGTAAAAATACTTTATATATACACTCATGAACAAAACTTATAGAAGTAGAAAATCTTTGATATCATCGGTCGTTTGTTCATTTTTTTAAAGGAACAGAGGTTGTTCACACTTGGTTATCTCGTGTGTCTTCAATAACGGTCACTGTAATATATTTCAGAGCTATTGTCCCGATGTACATGCTAAAAAGTACAACTTCCTCAAGTTTTGTCCATGAGTGTATACACACTTGGTTATCTCGTGTGTCTTCAATAAAGATCACTGTAATATCTTTCAGAGTTATTGTCCCGATATACATGCTAAAAGGTACAACTTCCTTAAGTTTTGTCCATGAGTGTATACACACTTGGTTATCTCGTGTGTCTTCAATAAAGATCACTGTAATATCTTTCAGAGTTATTGTCCCGATATACATGCTAAAAGGTACAACTTCCTTAAGTTTTGTCCATGAGTGTATACACACTTGGTTATCTCGTGTGTCTTCAATAAAGGTCACTGTAATATATTTCAGAGTTATTGTCCCGATGTACATGCTAAAAGGTACAACTTCCTCAAGTTTTGTCCATGAGTGTATACACACTTGGTTAACTCGTGTGTCTTCAATAAAGGTCACTGTAATATATTTCAGAGTTATTGTCCCGATGTACATGCTAAAAGGTACAACTTCCTCAAGTTTTGTCCATGAGTGTATGCACACTTGGTTATCTCGTGTGTCTTCAATAAAGATCACTGTAATATATTTCATAGTTATTGTCCCGATATACATGCTGAAAGGTTCAACTTCCTTAAGTTTTGTCCATGAGTGTATACACACTTGGTTATCTGGTGTGTCTTCAATAAAGGTCACTGTAATATCTTTCAGAGTTATTGTCCCGATATACATGCTAAAAGGTACAACTCCCTTAAGTTTTGTCCATGAGTGTATACACACTTGGTTATCTCGTGTATCTTCAATAAAGTTCACTGTAATATCTTTCAGAGTTATTGTCCCGATATACATGCTGAAAGGTACAACTTCCTTAAGTTTTGTTCATGAGTGTATACACACTTGGTTATCTCGTGTGTCTTCAATAAAGGTCACTGTAATATATTTCAGAGTTATTGTCCCGATATACATGCTGAAAGGTAAAACTTTCTTAAGTTTTGTCCATGAGTGTATACACACTTGGTTATCTCGTGTGTCTTCAATAAAGGTCACTGTAATATATTTCAGAGTTATTGTCCCGATGTACATGCTAAAAGGTACAACTTCCTTAAGTTTTGTCCATGAGTGTATACACACTTGGTTATCTCGTGTGTCTTCAATAAAGGTCACTGTAATATCTTTCAGAGTTATTGTCCCGATATACATGCTGAAAGGTACAACTTCCTTAAGTTTTGTCCATGAGTGTATATACACTTGGTTATCTCGTATGTCTTCAATAAAAGTCACTGTAATATCTTTCAGAGTTATTGTCCCGATATACATGCTGAAAGGTACAACTTCCTTAAGTTTTGTCCATGAGGGTATACACACTTGGTTATCTCGTGTATCTTCAATAAAGGTCAATGTAATATCTTTCAGAGTTAATGTCCCGATATACATGCTGAAAGGTACAACAACCTCAAGTTTTGTCCATGAGTGTATACACACTTGGTTATCTCGTGTGTCTTCAATAAAGGTCACTGTAATATATTTCAGAGTTATTGTCCCGATATACATGCTAGAAAGTACAACTTCCTTAAGCTTTGTCCATGAGTGTATACACACTTGGTTATCTCGTGTATCTTCAATAAAGGTTACTGTAATATCTTTCAGAGTTATTGTCCCGATATACATGCTAGAAAGTACAACTTCCTTAAGTTTTGTCCATGAGTGTATACACACTTGGTTATCTCGTATGTCTTCAATAAAGGTCACTGTAATATATTTCAGAGTTATTGTCCCGATATACATGCTAAAAGGTACAACTTCCTTAAGTTTTGTCCATGAGTGTATGCACACTTGGTTATCTCGTATGTCTTCAATAAATGTCACTGTAATATCTTTCAGAGTTATTGTCCCGATATACATGCTAAAAGATACAACTTCCTTAAGTTTTGTCCATGAGTGTATACACACTTGGTTATCTCGTGTGTCTTCAATAAAGGTCACTGTAATATCTTTCAGAGTTATTGTCCCGATATACATGGTAAAAGGTACAACTTCCTTAAGTTTTGTCCATGAGTGTATACACACTTGGTTATCTCGTGTGTCTTCAATAAAGGTCAATGTAATATCTTTCAGAGTTATTGTCCCGATATACATGCTAAAAGATACAACTTCCTTAAGTTTTGTCCATGAGAGTAAATGGTATAATAAAATAGAGAGAAATAAGTAAAAACTCCAGAAGTTAGAAATGTCCCCCCACTTGGAGACCATAGTTTCGGGCTAATGGCCTTTGTCAGTCCAGGGTAGGTTTTGTCTAAACCATAACAAACACTATACTATATAACACTATAAATTCTAATAGATAAACCTAAATAAACGGCGTTTATAGAATGAAAGACGAAGAATCCTTTGGTATGTCAAATTATTTTAGAGCTTCAAAATGAGAGGGAACTCCGCCTTTGCCGGTCCCAACCCCGGATGAAAAAGGAGGAGGGGGAGCAGTAACAAGCTCGGTAAAAAACCTGGGCTCAGCTGACCCGGCTGATAGTACCCTGTAAGGGCTCCAGGGATACAGGATGAGCAGCGTTTGTACTCCATGTTAGGAGCGGCTGCACATGGCATCTGTTCCTCATGTCAGAGGCGGTCATTTATTTTAGAGCTAAGTCGGCCTGCCACTGAGTAGTGCTCCCAGTCTTAATGACAATGGCAGAAGCATTCTACTTGACCCAGCCAAGTCTCAAGCTTTACAAGCTTGATACCCTAATATGATTGAGTGGAGATAAGAAAGAAGAAGAAAATGAGGGGGGAAAAGAGATTCCATGGAATTTCAATATTCCCTCCGTCTATTGTGATGGTTAGCTAATGAACGATGTTGGAATCCTGGTGGGATAGCTGTGGACGCATATATAGAACCTCAATTTATTCTGGAATATTGAAGTTTTTTAGGTGATGTTTTGGATAATGAGTTTCTCTATTCCCATTTTCTTGATGTTTAGTTTCTGTGATAGAGAAGGAAACCTCCGATAAGCGACCAATCTGATAAGCAGCCATCTTTATTAGCCTTCACCATAGTAAAATGGATATTTGAAACTATTTTTTGAAAGCAAATACAAAAAATCACCATCAATACAAAATAAATAAACTATTAAAAGCACGAAAGTTATTTTATTATATATATATAATAAAACAAAATTCTAAAACGACATTTGAAAATTATCCCGCATGAGTTTCTTTTAAACGAAAAATCTAAATTTATTTAAAGGAGAAATAACGATTATTTATAACCTTAATGATGAGGTATGAAAGGATGAATTGTGAAGAGTAATGATAAACGGAAAAATAAAGTGTCCAGGGATGGGAATCGAGCCCACAGTGTTCCGCTTACCGGGCAGATGCCATGTCCACAAAATTCTACTGTCCTTACCGCGATGAAAATAATTTATATGTTATTATACTGTCCTAAAAGCTTATGTCCATAGTTTGGTAAAATATCATACCTGAGATTTCATAATCTATTGTAACATATATAAACAGAATCGTCCAATACAGTATTAGAGCTTTATGAGAAGTCTGGTGGATTAAATTGACGAAAACGCTTGGAGGGTTCACCCCTGATGAGCCAGGCCCTCCCAATTTTTTCCTCGCTGTAAAGACAATAAAAGTTTGAATCATTTGTAAAATAAACTATGTTTAACGCGATATTTTTAAAAATAAAAATATAAAAAACTTCTTATTGTCCTTAATTCGATTGAAAAATTATAGGAAGGGCCTGGCTCATCAGTGGTGAACCCTCCCAGCGGTTTCGCCGGTTTAATCTATCAGACCACTCTAATAGAATACTGGACTTTTCTACTTATATATTCTTCACTTTTGAGGCATTCTTGGTGAAGGAAATTTAAGGAATACTATGGATATAAGAATTGAGTACAATAGGAATATATATCTGAATACAAATATACGCAAATTTGGCCTTAAATACCCATTTCTTGATTTCTCAGGAAGCCTCTTGGACCAATATTTTGGTCGCTGAGGTACAGCCTGCACCACGTTGACGAAGGCCAACAGCCCGAAACGCGTACTTGGTAGGCTTTTCTTGATTTATCAAGAAATTCGGTTGGCAAAATATCATAGAACAAGTTAAATCAACGTTTAGTTTATTTTTGTTCTAATAGATGGCGCGCTCTGACATCTAAAATTATAATGTAAGTGGTTAAGATATATGCCATTTTTATATCAATAACTGACCTTTTTCTATTTGTTTCTATGTTTTCACAAAGATAACAATATGTATAATGCGGCTTGTGATTGTAAAACGACATTTGAAAACTATCGTGCATGTTTCCATCCATCCCTGGACACTTTTATTTTTCCGTTTATCATTACTCTTCACAATTCATTCTTTCATACCTCATCCTAAAGGTTAGAAATAATCGTTATTTCTCCTTGAAATAAATTTTGATTTTTCGTTGAAAAGAAACACATGCGGGATGGTTTTCAAAGGTCGTTTTACAATACCAATATGTTAATAGGCTAATCCCTTAATAGAATGTTTGAATCTAAAAGCTTGAGGTATGAGTTTCTTTTGCAAATAAATTTATTTCGAGCTTTCGGGCAACGCCCTTCTACAGGAAAAATAAAAATAAAGTGAATTAATATATATAACACTGAGATTAAGCGAGGCAAATGTATAACAAACTATATAAAATAAATATCAGAAACAAACACACGTGAGACTACTCGTGCGTCAGATACATATGTATACATCTGCCGCGCTTAATCTCAGTGTAATATAACTTAATTTACATTATTTTTAATTTTCCTGTAGAAGGGCGTTGCCCGAAAGCTCGAAATAAATTTATTTGCAAAAGAAACTCATTCTTCAAGCTTTTAGATTTGAAAATACCAATATGTATCGAAATTGACAATAGGTGATGTAAGCCATCTTTCAATAAAAGATTATTACCAGGATATACCAAAGAGCATTAACGTATTTACATATTTTCTCCAAAGTAGATTCTTTTATTTGAACAATTCTATTATGTTGCATAGCGCGCCATCTGTTATGAAAATTCGAAACTATTATAGACGTGTATGAATTCTTTTGAATATTAAACAATTCCTACTGCCCTTACTGTAATGGAAAAATTAAAGGGATGGCCTGATTCATCAGTGGTGAACCAGTGGTAAAAATGCAATATAACAGCGGTATGATAGATTAAACTGGCGAAACCGCTGTGAGGGTTCGCTACTGATGAGACAGGCCCTCCCATTAATTTTTCCATTGTAGTAAGGGCAGTAGAAATTGTTTAATTTTCGAAAGAATCATACACGTCTATAATAGTTTCGTATTTTAAGTGTCTATTGTATCAATATACAGTGATGTTACAATCTGATACCTATGTTATAATATATAGCGAGAGATACTGATCTATTGTTTTAACATATATTCCATTCTCTTTATAACATCACACATTTTCAGTTTATATATAGGGATTCAAACAATAACTCTGAAAGATATTACAATGACCTTTATTGAAGACACACGAGATAATCAAGTGTGTATACACTCATGGACAAAACTTAAGGAAGTTGTACCTTTTAGCATGTATATCGGGACAATAACTCTGAAAGATATTACAGTGACCTTTATTGAAGACACACGAGATAACCAAGTGTGTATATACTCATAGACAAAACTTAAGGAAGTTGTACCTTTTAGCTTGCATATCGGGACAATAACTCTGAAAGATATTACAGTGACCTTTATTGAAGACACACGAGATAATCAAGTGTGTATACACTCATGGACAAAACTTAAGGAAGTTGTACCTTTTAGCATGTATATCGGGACAATAACTCTGAAAGATATTACAGTGACCTTTATTGAAGACACACGAGATAACCAAGTGTGTATATACTCATAGACAAAACTTAAGGAAGTTGTACCTTTTAGCTTGCATATCGGGACAATAACTCTGAAAGATATTACAGTGACCTTTATTGAAGACACACGAGATAATCAAGTTTGTATACACTCTTGGACAAAACTTAAGGAAGTTGTACCTTTTAGCTTGCATATCGGGACAATAACTCTGAAAGATATTACAGTGACCTTTATTGAAGACACACGAGATAATCAAGTTTGTATACACTCTTGGACAAAACTTAAGGAAGTTGTACCTTTTAGCTTGCATATCGGGACAATAACTCTGAAAGATATTACAGTGACCTTTATTGAAGACACACGAGATAATCAAGTTTGTATATACTCTTGGACAAAACTTAAGAAGTTGTACCTTTTAGCTTGCATATCGGGACAATAACTCTGAAAGATATTACAGTGACCTTTATTGAAGACACACGAGATAATCAAGTTTGTATACACTCTTGGACAAAACTTAAGGAAGTTGTACCTTTTAGCTTGCATATCGGGACAATAACTCTGAAAGATATTACAGTGACCTTTATTGAAGACACACGAGATAATCAAATTTGTATACACTCTTGGACAAAACTTAAGGAAGTTGTACCTTTTAGCATGTATATCGGAACAATAACTCTGAAAGATATTACAGTAACCTTTATTGAAGACACACCAGATAATCAAGTTTGTATACACTCTTGGACAAAACTTAAGGAAGTTGTACCTTTTAGCTTGCATATTGGGACAATAACTCTGAAAGATATTACAGTGACCTTTATTGAAGACACACGAGATAATCAAGTTTGTATACACTCATGGACAAAACTTAAGGAAGTTGTACCTTTTAGCATGTATATTGGGACAATAACTCTGAAAGATATTACAGTGACCTTTATTGAAGACACACGAGATAACCAAGTGTGTATATACTCATGGACAAAACTTAAGGAAGTTGTACCTTTTAGAATGTATATTGGGACAATAACTCTGAAAGATATTACAGTGACCTTTATTGAAGACACACGAGATAATCAAGTGTGTATACACTCTTGGACAAAACTTAAGGAAGTTGTACCTTTTAGCATGTATATTGGGACAATAACTCTGAAAGATATTACAGTGACCTTTATTGAAGACACACGAGATAACCAAGTGTGTATATACTCATGGACAAAACTTAAGGAAGTTGTACCTTTTAGCATGTATATTGGGACAATAACTCTGAAAGATATTACAGTGACCTTTATTGAAGACACACGAGATAACCAAGTGTGTATATACTCATGGACAAAACTTAAGGAAGTTGTACCTTTTATCATGTATATTGGGACAATAACTCTGAAAGATATTACAGTGACCTTTATTGAAGACACACGAGATAACCAAGTGTGTATATACTCATGGACAAAACTTAAGGAAGTTGTACCTTTTAGCATGTATATTGGGACAATAACTGAAAGATATTACAGTGACCTTTATTGAAGACACACGAGATAACCAAGTGTGTATATACTCATGGACAAAACTTAAGGAAGTTGTACCTTTTAGCATGTATATTGGACAATAACTCTGAAAGATATTACAATGACCTTTATTGAAGACACACGAGATAACCAAGTGTGTATATACTCATGGACAAAACTTAAGGAAGTTGTACCTTTTAGCATGTATATTGGGACAATAACTGAAAGATATTACAGTGACCTTTATTGAAGACACACGAGATAACCAAGTGTGTATATACTCATGGACAAAACTTAAGGAAGTTGTACCTTTTAGCATGTATATCGGGACAATAACTCTGAAAGATATTACAGTGACCTTTATTGAAGACACACGAGATAACCAAGTGTGTATACACTCATGGACAAAACTTAAGGAAGTTGTACCTTTTAGCATGTATATCGGGATTCAGACAATAACTTTGAAATATATTACAGTGACCTTTATTGAAGACACACGAGATAACCAAGTGTGTATATACTCATGGACAAAACTTAAGGAAGTTGTACCTTTTAGCATGTATATCGGGACAATAACTCTGAAAGATATTACAGTGACCTTTATTGAAGACACACGAGAAAACCAAGTGTGTATAAAATTGCCTCCCTCTCCTTAAAAAAAAAAAAGACGACATATGACGATATAATAGTTTCGAATATTCATACGAAGATTCTGTTTCCATTTTGACCAGTTGGACGGTGTATGGTACTGTACGTGGTTGCAGCGTGCGCCAGTCTGGACCAAGGAGTCCTGGCATGGTTCGGTCCAGGAAGACCCACACCTTCAGCTGGACTAATAGGTTCCCTCAGCAGGTCCTTGCGTGTTCCTCTGATGTCTTTGAGCCACGGACCATTCGCCCTGTCTCTCTATCCCCATCCGGACTCCCTCGCTGCGGCGCTGCGGGACTTTGTCAGCTTCAAGAACTGGAGAGCCTTCGCGGTTATTTACGATAATACTGAAGGTGAGTGTTGTCCGGTAAGTCGAAACATTCTTGAGTGGTTTGCTGGCCTAGGATTCTTGACCTTCTTAACTATGTGACGTTTTATTGGCTGCGGGTTCTTGATAAAAGCCTTCTTGGTTATTGAGATTTGTTGGCCAAAGGTTCTTGAGTGAATTCTACTTGGAAATATGTGAGATAATCCGTATCCTGAAGTATATATTGTTACATCATGATTAATGGCGTATTTCTTATATTATTTTTAATATATTTGAAATTTAAATTATATATTTATTTATTTTTATATTCTATGATATTTATTTAAAACAGATTATTTAGATTATCATCATTTGTATTTAGGTACACGTGTGACTTCACTGCTCTCTTTGATGTGAGAAAATAAATAAATTATTCTGGAGGCTACTTAAAGTAGACTTATCTCATTATTCCCTTATATAAATTTGTAGGATGGTTGAAACACGCTCTGGTTAGATGCAAGACCCAGCACAGGAGAGAATCAAGGCTGAAGAGTCTGCCAAGTCGCAACCTGGTGCAACAATTGGTAGAGATGCTAGTTCCGACCCAGTTGTCCTGAATCTCAACATCGACATCCCCAAGTATGATGGAACGGAAGACCCTCGCCCATGGATTGAATCTCTTGAAGAAATTGGCTTCCTGTACCATTGGGCAGACTACATTATCTCTCGTTATGCTGCCATGAATATGATTGGTAGCGCCAAAACCTGGCTGAACCTACACAAGATAAGTTTCACCAGCTGGGAAAATTTCAAGAGCCGCCTAATTGAGGATTTTGCCTCAGACGCCAACAAAGAAGAAATTAAGATGAAACTAAACAGGATGCAACAGTGGAATGAACCTGCAATCAGGTTCGCAGAGGATATCCTTGTACTGTGCAACAAGGTCGACCCCCAAATGGAAGAAAAGACTAAAATAAACTGGGTTATTGGAGGGTTTAAAGAAAGAATACTCTTTTGCCCTTCACCTAAACCCTCCTAAAAATACCAATGAACTCCTAGAAATTTGTAAAAAGCTGGATTTGTTCGAAAAGAATTACCAAGAACGTGCAGAAAAATCAAAAGCTCTATATAATGGACCACGTTCTCCTCGTCCCCATCATAAAGAGCAATTGAAGAATGCTACGTCGTTCAGAAGACCATAACAGAACACCTCCAAGCCCCAGGCCCCCGCTCCGAGGTACTACCAGAACACCTCCAAGCCCCAGGCCCCCACTCCGAGGTACTACCAGAACAAACCTCTGCCCCAGGTATCTGCCCCTAGACGATCTTACACTCCTAATCCTGAGCCCAAACCGGTCTACCCAAGTAAAACATACAATAAGAATCCAAATTCAATTAGGAATAGGACAGAAGACGGGAGACCAATATGTTTCAAGTGTAACAAGCCAGGACACGTAGCGCGGTATTGCAGAGTCAAGTTTGTGAGGATCGTAGAAGAGGACCCCTCAGTTTCCCAAGACAAGAGCCAATAAAATCTTCAAATGGACGAAAGGAAAGATTATACACGGCCTCGCCTCTATGCGGATGTTTGTAATGACGCACAAACGAATATTCCTACACGGAATAGATATTCCGTGTTGGAAGATTTAAACTAAGTGTCGCGCCTGATTCCTTCAATCAAAGCAAGTCGACCATAAATGGAATTAGAAAGTTGGACCCTAGGTACAAAATTAATATTAATGTGGACAAGATAGGGTTATGCAAAGCTTTGATTGATACAGGCGCCGATCTGTCAGTGGTCGACCTAAGAACAGCACCTTTTGCTGGCCGTGAAATAAATAGTCTCACTAAAACGTGTTCAGGACCCGATGGGAAAAAATTAGATATGGTTGGTAGCATTATTTTAGATTTGAAAATTGATGACACTGAATTATCCCACGAATTTGTAGTAATGGACGCGCATCTACGAACTCTTATTCTTGGACGAGATTTCCTTAAAAAAATGAATGCTAAAATTGATTGTAAACGAGAAACAATAAAATATAATTTGATGAGTAATCATGACGTAAGCAATTATGATCTGAAAAAATAAAGAGCACTACAGATACCGTTATACCTAAACTATCTATTAAATTGATTAGGGCCTCAATAGAAGCAGAGGATGGCGAATACATCATCGAGGAGAACCATAAAATGTTTCAAACAAATGGACTTCGACTAGCGAGAAGCTTAATAAATGTTGTGAATAAGGAAACATATATCTGGATAACAAACCCTTACCCTCGACCATTAAAAATATTAAAAAACCAAACATTGTGCTTTGGAAGCCAGCCAGCCGAAGTGAATCTTATGGAAGAAAGTGAACAAAAAGAGCATGAAGAACCCCAATTTCAGATAAACGAAAATTTAGCATATACGGAAAAGGAGCAATTGAAACAAGTTTTGGAAAAGTACGAGGATTTGTTTTCGTCGGGATTAGGAAGATCCAACTTAGCGAAACATCGGATCGATACAGAAGGCGCGAAACCGATCAAACACAAGCCGTATAGGGTGAGCGCGAAAGAGCGAGAAATCATAAAAGAACAAATTGATGAAATGCTCAGAGACGGCATAATTAGACCATCCTCGAGTCCATGGTCCTTCCCTGTAATCTTGGTCAAGAAGCGAGATGGTAAGTACAGATTTTGCGTTGACTACAGAAAATTGAATGATGTAATAGTGAAGGATGTTTACCCAATTCCCAGAATTGATGAAGTATTGGATACACTTCAAGGATCCAAATACTTTTCAGCAATTGACCTTAAATCAGGATATTGGCAAGTAGAAGTTGAGGATAAAGATAAAGAAAAGACAGCCTTCACTACAGCACATGGCCTATATGAGTTCAACGTAATACCCTTTGGTCTATGCAATGCCCCTGCTACATTCGAGAGGAACATGGAAAATATGCTTGGTAATCTTAGATGGCAAATTTGCTTATGTTATCTAGATGACGTAATCATTTATAGCTCGGATTTTTCAACACATCTCAAAAGAATAGAAGCTGTTTTAAAATGTTTTCGCGAGGCTAATTTAAAATTGAACAACAAAAAATGCCAATTTGCTTTCGAAGAACTGGAGATTCTTGGCCATATAACTAATCAACATGGTATAAAACCAGCGGAGCATAATATCAAGGCTATTAGAGATTTTCCTCGGCCCAAAAAGATAAAAGAAGTTCAATCATTTTTAGGAATGTGCTCATATTATAGAAAATTTATCAAAGGTTTTTCAAAAATTGCCGATCCATTAACCAGTCTTATAAAAAATAATGTACCTTTTACCTGGACAGAAAATCAAGAAAAAGCATTTCAAACCCTTAAAGTAGCATTGATAAATCCTCCAATCTTAGGGCACTTTGATCCTAATGCAATTACTTACATTCATACTGACGCATCTAACATCGGCCTGGGTGCAACATTAGTCCAAACGTTCGGCGATAAAGAAAAAGTTATCTCATATTTAAGTCGAACACTGAGCAAACCTGAGCAAAATTATTCGACTACCGAAAAAGAATGTCTAGCTGTTGTGTGGTCAATGTCCAAGTTACGACCCTACCTATATGGAAGGCACTTCAAAATCGTAACTGATCATCACGCACTATGCTGGCTTAAGAATCTGAAAGATCCGACCGGCCGATTAGCACGATGGGCACTGAAGATTCAGGAATATAATTTCGAAATTATACACAAATCGGGAAAAAAACATCTGGACGCTGATGGTCTATCTAGAGGACCCTTACCTGAAAACGAATGGGACGAAGATTATGAAAGACTATTTCTGAATCAAATAATAGACGAAAAGGATGATTTTATTGAGAATATTAATGAGAACCTTAGTGGAAACAAGCGTTCAATTACACAGAACTTCAAAGAAGAAAATGGGTGTCTCTACAAGAAAAATCCAAATCCTGAAGGTAGGGCATGGTTGCTGGTAGTGCCAAAGAAGAGAAGGAAGGAAGTCATGAGTGAATACCACAACCATATGCTGAATGGCCATCTGGGCGTCGCCAGAACCACTTACCGATTGAAGAATAAATACTATTGGCCTTCCATGTTGAAAGATGTTTCAGAATTTGTAAAGACATGCCATCTTTGCCAAAGTCGGAAAGGTTCAAATCACTTGCCTTCTGGACTTTTACAAACCTATTCCCCCAGCTAACTACCCTTTTGAAAGAATCGGAATTGACTTTGTTGGCCCCTTGCCATCAACGAAAAGAAGAAGGAAGTGGATAATTGTGTTGACTGATTATTATACCAAGTATGCTGAAACAAAGGCAGTATCAGAAGCAACCGTGAAAGAAGTCTCTACATTTTTAATTGAACATATTATTTTACGTCACGGGGCCCCAAGATTTCTTATTAGCGATAGAGGTTCACAATTCACTAGCAATTTGATGAAGGAGGTAATGTGCAAAGTGAAACACTGCTTCACAACGAGCTACCACCCCCAGACTAACGGACTAACGGAACGGCTAAATAGAACTTTAATCAATATGATCAGCATGTATATGAACACAGACCAAAAGAACTGGGATGAAATCCTCCCTTTTATCACCCACGCGTATAATACCACGATTCAAGAAACCACAGGCTACTCTCCATTTTTCCTGTTGTTTGGGAGGGAACCCATGTCCCTCTTAGACGACGAGAATATCCCAACGGACAGTAACATGGACGATTACGACGAATATATAGAAAACTACTTAGATAAAATAGCAAGGACGAGACAGGTAGTCATTAACAACACAGAGAAGACTCAGGAAAGAATGAAAAGAAACTATGATAAAAAACACAATGAGAAAATCTATGAACCAGGACATTTAGTGGCAGTTTGGACACCAGTCAGGAAAATCGGAAAATGTGAAAAATTATTGAGAAAATATTTTGGCCCATATCGAATATTAAAGAAGCTGTCTAACGTAAATTACTTAATTGAGCCGAAAGATAATCCTGGCCAAGACCCATTGATTGTCCATGTCTCAAGACTCAAACCCTATTTTTGAGAGAATTGATGAGGTAACTCACGAGGACGTGACGACCTCTGGAGAGGGGGAAGTGTTACATCATGATTAATGGCGTATTTCTTATATTATTTTTAATATATTTGAAATTTAAATTATATATTTATTTATTTTTATATTCTATGATATTTATTTAAAACAGATTATTTAGATTATCATCATTTGTATTTAGGTACACGTGTGACTTCACTGCTCTCTTTGATGTGAGAAAATAAATAATTTTTTCTGGCGGCTACTTAAAGTAGACTTATCTCATTATTCCCTTATATAAATTTGTAGGATGGTTGAAACACGCTCTGGTAAGATGCGACCCAGCACAGGAGAGAATCAAGGCTGAAGAGTCTGCCAAGCCGCAACCTGGTGCAACAATATGCATCCTCACTACATGATGGTGATTGATCATTGTGGGGATATCGTTGTAAGCCGGCAATGAGAGAGGAGAATCTGACTGGTGTCTTATGTTAACCTTCGCCATATCAAGTCGAATGGTTGCTCTGTCCCTGTATAATATTTACAAAGCAGTAAGTAGTAACTTGGATTTATCTCCTCCATTACATGATGGTGATTGATCATTGTGGGGATGTCGTTGTAAGCCGGCAATGAGAGAGGAGAATCTGACTGGTGTCTTATGTTAACCTTCGCCATATCAAGTCGAATGGTTGCTCTGTCCCTGTATAATATTGTCACGGTAGTGATAACGAGTATAACAAAAGTTTAAGTAAAAATAATTTATTTATAAAATGCCAAACTATTTATAAAAATTATTTACAAGTAATAATATACAAGAATGGTAAGGGGTGTTGACTATGCAAATATTAATGATGATATACCACAGAATATTTAAAATAATTATTCAGTGACATTGCCCCCTTCCTAGATGAACAGCGTCCCGCTGTAATTATCACTTGAACAGATCAGCTTGGTCCTCAGGGTCATGGTAGGGTTTCATTCTCAGTACATGGACCAGGTCTCTTGTTTTGCGTCTCCTGGTTGGTTGGTCCACAGGTTCAACTTCGAAGGTCACGTCAGAGAGTTTCCGAGTAATCCTGTATGGCCCGAAGTACCTTTTCATCAGTTTTTCTGAGAGTCCCACCTTTCTTATCGGGATGAAAATCCATACCAGGTCACCGACGTTGTAATCCATTGCCTCGTGCTTTGAGTCATATCTGGCCTTGTCCTTTTCTTGGGCTTTCAAGGTTTCTAATCTTGCTAGCTGCCTAGTTTCTTCGACTTGCGAGGCAATCTTCTGACTGTAATCCTCTTGGAGATCTTCATGCGGGTTTGGGAAAAGAGTGTCTACAGTTGTTTCGGCTTCGCGTCCATGAATCAGTTTAAAAGGGGTAAAACCTGTCGTATCTTGTTTTGCCGTGTTGTAGGCGAACGTGACGTAGGGCAGGATTACGTCCCAGTCCTTCTGTTCAACACTTACATACATAGCGATCATGTTGGCTAAGGTTTTGTTTAACCTCTCCGTCAGTCCATTCGTCTGGGGATGATACGCTGTCGTGAACCGATGTATTGACGAGCATTGATTGGTGAGTTCCGCAATCAACTTGGATTGAAATACTCGTCCTCGGTCCGTGATGATTTCTCTGGGGGCTCCGTGCTTAAGAACAACATCTTCCATTAAGAACTTGGCTGCTTCTTTTGCTTCCCCTGTGGGTAAGGCTTTAGTAACGGCAAATCGAGTAAGATAGTCGGTACAGACTATGATCCATTTATTACCATTATCAGACTTGGGAAATCTTCCAAGGAGGTCCATTCCAACTCTCTGAAAAGGGGAGGTTGCAGGAGGTATGGCCTTAAGTAGTCCGGGTGGCTTTTGAGTTGATTGTTTCTTTCTTTGGCACTCTTTACAATGAGCGACATACTTCCGTATGTCCCGGAGAAGTCCTGGCCAGAAATATTTATTTTTAACTCTCTCATATGTCTTCGAAAATCCAAGATGACCTGCTGTGGGAGCGTCGTGTAAACTTTTCAGTAGTTCTAAGCGTAAGTGCTTGGGAATAACTAAAAGGTGTTGGTTTCCCAGGGGGTCGAAATTCTTTTTGTATAAGGTTCCTTTTAACATTTCATATCCTTTCGATTCGGCACCAAATCTTTCTGTTTCCTCTATCAATTTACAAATTTTAGGGTCTTTTCTTTGTTCAGCCTCGAAGCACGTCAGAGCAGTTATTGAGGGTATATCATCATCCTCATCATTGTATGCTTCTTCCGATTCAAGTTGGAGAGGATTTCGAGAAAGACAGTCGGCATCTTGGTGTTTGCGTCCACTTTTATAAACAACCGTTACATTGTATTCTTGGAGTTTTAAAGCCCATCTTGCTAGTCTTCCTGTCGGGTCCTTCAGATTAGATAACCAGCAAAGAGCGTGGTGGTCAGTGACGATGACAAACTCACGACCAAAAAGGTACGGTCGAAATTTGTTGATGGCCCATATTGCGGCCAAGCATTCTCTTTCCGTTGTTGAGTAATTCTTCTCCGCCTTAGATAAAGTTCTTGAAGCATAACCAACTGGCCGCTCTTTCCCATCGTTGATCTGTACGAGGACAGCTCCAATTCCATAACCGCTGGCGTCAGTATGAAGCTCGGTTGGCAGTTGTTCTTCGAAATAGGCAAGAACAGGTTCAGACATCAATGCTTTTTTCAAGGAATCAAAAGCATCCTGTTGGTCAGAGTTCCACATGAATTTATTATCTTTTTTGAGGACTTCGTGTAAAGGAGAAGCTTTCTCAGCGAAATTTTCGATAAATCTACGATAATAGGAACATAGGCCAATGAAGCTTCTCACATCTGTTATAGATTTTGGGGTTGGAAACTTGGCGATAGCTTCAATTTTTTCTGGATCGGGATAAATACCTTTACTATCGACGAGGTGTCCAAACACTCTGATTCGTTTGGTTCCGAAAAGGCACTTTTTTGGGTTGAGGCGTAGCTCGGCTTTGTCGAGACATTGTAGTATGATTTCAAGCCGGTGTAAATGTTCGTTGAGCGATTTGGAATACACCACGATGTCGTCTAAATAACAGAGGGCCATCGTCCATTTCAGGCCTTTCAATATCTTGTCCATCATGCGCTCGAATGTTGCAGGGGCATTGCACAGGCCAAAGGGCATGCCTAGGAATTCGTAGAGTCCGTCAGGGGTAATAAAGGCAGTTTTTTCTCTATCTGCTTCGTCGACTTCTATTTGCCAATATCCTGAACGAAGGTCCATTGATGAATAAAATTTAGCTCCTTTCAGAGAGTCAAGTGTATCATCGATTCGGGGTAGTGGGTAAACGTCTTTTTTAGTAACTTTGTTTAGTCGTCTGTAATCCACACAGAAACGCCAGTTACCATCCTTCTTCTTCACTAAAATAACCGGCGATGACCATGGACTTTCTGAATTACGTATAATCCCGGCGTCTAGCATTTTGTCCACTTCCGTTTGGATTGCTTGGCGTTCTGTATGGGAGACTCGATATGGTCTATGCTTAATAGGCTGATGGTTTCCAGTTTCAATTTTATGTTTGGTTACTGAAGTTTGCTTTACTGGTTCATTATTTTTATCAAATATTTTATCATATCGTTTTAAAATTGATAAGATTTGAGACTGCTGCTCTTCTGATAAATCATCACTAATTAAATTTTGTAAAAATTTAAAGCCACTTTTATCAGCCTGACTGGCATGATTCGCATTTTTCGCCTCCTTATTAAATTCAGAACATTCTGAAATAGCCGTCAAGTTATTTTCTTCAACCCTTTGAATTTTTCCTAGGCACATTCCCTTAGGGACTATTTGAGCTGTGGTGCTAGAATTTACGATCCAAAGTTTTCCTTTATTATGGGAAAGCCTGAATAATGCACAGGGAGGTGTTAACCCTTTTCCTATTAATACCTTTTTCGAAGGTTCAAAAAGTACCTGATTTTGCCCATTAAGCTCTTCACTCATAACATTTATTAGTTTGGTAGATTCGGCTGGGATTACGACGCTTCTGCTAGCCACTACCTTTCCCATGGAAGCTGGTGAATTTAGTACATCTTTGGCCTCTTCCAATCTGATTTCGGCGCGTCCACAATCAATCACGGCATTTGATGCCTCTAGGAAATCCCATCCGAGGATAATACTTGGGTTACTATTAGGGAGGACGATAAACTCAAGCGGCTGTTCCAATCCATTGATGCTCAAGCTGATTGTGCATCGGCCGATCGATGTAACATTCTTGCCATCAGCAACTTTCAGAGTCATTCCGCTATCTTTGAACATGGTCTTTTTTAATTGTCGTCTTAATCCATCAGAGATAACTGAAAAAGAGGAACCTGAATCGACCAGAGCAGAAAATGCAATGTCATCAATGATGATTTCGACATAATTTTGTTGTAATTTAGCGGCTGTCGACGATGGAGGGTTTTTCACACCCGCGGCTTCCCCCTCGAAAGAAGACGCGACGCTTAGTTTTTTTCTAGATTGTAGCGGCGTGGGGATTGGCTTGTATGGCGGCCTGGGGAAATGGACTGGCGTCTTGGGGATCTTCCTCTGTTTGGATACGGCGATTGTCTGCGGTAGGTTTGGCTTCTTATGGCTTGGTGGTTACCCATTTGAGGTTCTTGGGTGCTTGGTGCATGTCCTTCGGGTCTCTGCGTCCATTGTCGGCGTTCTCTACAATATCGCTTAACATGGCCTGGGCGGCCGCAATTAAAACATATTGGGATGTTGTCATGCGTCCTCCATTCATCCGTTCTTCGTTGTGGTGGAGTCTGGTTATATATGGGCGTTTGGGTAGGGTACTGACGTCGTGGAACCTGGTTGAATGTACGTGTTTGGTTGGGGTACGACTGTCGTGGCGGAGGCCTTTGAATAGGCTTCGAAATTGCAGCTACGTTTTTTTCAAACTCTTCTCGGATAATTTCTTTCAGAGAAGATGGTTCAGGGGTAGTTGACTCCGGATTTAGTGCGCGATGAACTTCTTCACGCACGATGCGTCGGATTAAGTCTTCCATTGATTCAGAGTCTGCTGAATCGATGGCGGCAACATTCGGTAGTCTGTCAAATACTACACGTTTTTTTACACGTTTTTTATTTGAAGCCTCGATTTTTCGGCACCATTTGATGAACTCATCGATACTTGCAATGTCTAAAATGATGATTGACTGATATATCTCCTCCGATATTCCTTTCGTCAAGTGTGCAACTATTTCATTTTCCATCATAGCCGGATTCACTTCTCTGCACAGATGGAGAACATCTTGAATGTAAGAATCACTGGTCTCCTCCTTCCCCTGAGCTCGAGTTTCTCTGCGAGTTGATCTTTTTGGGTGACATGATGTCCGAAATTCTGAGAAAACATTTTCACAAAAATATCCCATGAATTAATTTTCTCTTCAACATTTTCGTACCATCTGTGCGCTGTTCCTTGGAGGAAAAAATAAACATTTGCGAGGCACATTGAATCATCCCAGCAGTTGTAGCGAGCGACGCGATGGAATTCTTTCAACCATTTTTCTGGATTCTGGTTGCGTTCTCCAGTAAAAATAGAAGGGTTTCTAAAAGGTTGAAAATGGTACTCACCCATTTTTGTCTGTGTCTCTTGCTTGATCATAGCGATGTTTTCTTGAGGTTCTAGTCCTTGTAGTCTTCGGCTTCTTCTAACGGCTTGGGCGTCGAGGGAATATTCCAGCTTCTCCACCAGTTGTCACGGTAGTGATAACGAGTATAACAAAAGTTTAAGTAAAAATAATTTATTTATAAAATGCCAAACTATTTATAAAAATTATTTACAAGTAATAATATACAAGAATGGTAAGGGGTGTTGACTATGCAAATATTAATGATGATATACCACAGAATATTTAAAATAATTATTCAGTGACAATATTTACAAAGCAGTAAGTAGTAACTTGGATTTATCTCCTCCATTACATGATGGTGATTGATCATTGTGGGGATGTCGTTGTAAGCCGGCAATGAGAGAGGAGAATCTGACTGGTGTCTTATGTTAACCTTCGCCATATCAAGTCGAATGGTTGCTCTGTCCCTGTATAATATTTACAAAGCAGTAAGTAGTAACTTGGATTTATCTCCTCCACTACATGATGGTGATTGATCATCGTGGGGATATCGTTGTGAGCCAGCAATGAGAGAGGAGAATCTGACTGGTGTCTTATGTTAACCTTCGCCATATCAAGTCGAATGGTTGCTCTGTCCCTGTATAATATTTACAAAGCAGTAAGTAGTAACTTGGATTTATCTCCTCCACTACATGATGGTGATTGATCATCGTGGGGATATCGTTGTGAGCCAGCAATGAGAGAGGAGAATCTGACTGGTGTCTTATGTTAACCTTCGCCATATCAAGTCGAATGGTTGCTCTGTCCCTGTATAATATTTACAAAGCAGTAAGTAGTAACTTGGATTTATCTCCTCCATTACATGATGGTGATTGATCATTGTGGGGATATCGTTGTGAGCCAGCAATGAGAGAGGAGAATCTGACTGGTGTCTTATGTTAACCTTCGCCATATCAAGTCGAATGGTTGCTCTGTCCCTATATAACTTTTACAAAGCAGTAAGTAGTAACTTGGATTTATCTCCTCCACTACATGATGGTGATTGATCATCGTGGGGATATCGTTGTGAGCCAGCAATGAGAGAGGAGAATCTGACTGGTGTCTTATGTTAACCTTCGCCATATCAAGTCGAATGGTTGCTCTGTCCCTATATAACTTTTACAAAGCAGTAAGTAGTAACTTGGATTTATCTCCTCCACTACATGATGGTGATTGATCATCGTGGGGATATCGTTGTAAACCAGCAATGAGAGAGGAGAATCTCTGTATGACTGGTGTCTTAATAAAAGCTTTATTTGTGTGTGTATCCACTAATGGAAATAGAAAGTGTTACGCTCAGAAGGAGCTGAAGCATAGAATTTGATTCAAATTAACTTCTTGTGGCACGGAATAAATGACTAAATATT